>JARHVA010001920.1:330000-930000 GCA_037957365.1 Torreya grandis
AAACATGGAGACAGTCCATGCATAGGGGTCAATTTTGGGAGAAAATTGAGGTCTATGGGAGTTAAAGGTAGATTCAAGACTTAAAATTTGGTACACAGTGTCATCATGAGTTTTTTTAACATTATGAGAAGGTTTAATGTCCATTGGAAAAGAGGAAATACTTTCTATTTTGTCTCAGACCTCAGCCTATCCATTTGAGATGACCATTGGAGCATGCATTATTCTGTAGTGATAAAGAGGTTTCTAAGCCAAGGTAATAGATTAAAAATAATGGTATGATGTTTTTACATCATAATAATACCTTTCAAGGGTGTAAAATCTCCAAATTTTGTGCAAACCATGATCATACAAGATTTTCCAAGCAAATTGGCATATAGGCCAAAAAGGGTTTTTTTTAATTTTCAAGAAAATGTGATTTAAAAGTGTTTTGATAGCATGTTAAAGGTGCCATAATTATTTTTTAAGGATTTAAAATGTAGGGGAATATTTATTTTCATTTTGGGGAAGTTTTTCACTTTTTCAGTTCTAGATACCCTTCCAAGCCTCTTGTTCAAATGCTCGTATCTTTCACCACATGTGGATTTTTTATGAATGATATTAATATTATTTTAGGAACAATATGTATTTATAAATAATTAAAATTTTATATCAGTTAAGGGGATTTTATTTATGAACAATTGCTAAGAGCGTAGGCAACCTATAATGCAGTCAAAACCCCATAGGCAATTTTAGTCCACGTGGTAACTTTTCATATCTTTTACATGGGAACCCAATATTGTCAAGGATTTAATAAGGATAAATTTTTTACACATAAATGGAAATATTTTGTGATTTAGAGGTTTGTGTTTCATGAATCATCATTTTGAAGATTCAGCTTTAAAACCCTCCTAGACCCCTAAAAAACTAATTTTGCAAAAAGTTGATTCTATTAACATAAAATAATATTAAATCAATCAAAAACATTTTCAAAAATCAATTAAACTCATATAGGGTTCCAAAAATGTCATTTTAATGCATGGATCTATACAAATGGGGATAAAAATCATGTTTTTTATGGAAAAAATATGTAAATTAAAGTGCAAGATAGTTTAATGAAATATAATCATTTGAGATAAAATATTTGGAATTGTTATTCATCTTAAAATATTCAACTTATCATAAATATTACTAGAGGTGTCTATACCAACTCAATCAAAATGGCCAGTTTGCTAGAAAATGGAGCAAAATAAGCCTAGTCAACCTTGTTGACTGAATGGCAAAAGTTTTCTTATCAAAATTACATATCTAGTGATGGGTAAAGTTTTTCCAGGTCTAATTCATTATTTTTTTAGGTTTTATGGCTCTTATTTTAGGTTTTATGGTGTCTAGATGCACAAATTATCCTTTAGGCCTTTTTAGCCTAACAAGCCTAGTTGTTCAAATCGTCAAATTTGAGATTGGCATTGGAAGTGATCATCAAACAGTTCAAAATGGATTTACATGCCACTTTTATACTATTACATGGAGATTTAATGTATAATTAAATATTTAAAGTCTCTTTTCATGTAAAGGTGGAGCTATTTGGAGTTGACTAGAGTTGACTAATTGACAAGTCATGCTTTTCTCCTTGATTCTCATGCAATCAATGTTCCAACTCAACTTAAAGACTAAATCAAATAGATTTATCATTCCAAATATTGGCATAACATCATGCATGAAGGGGGTTTTGACTTTTAAACATAGGCCTACCACCTCCCTTCTACACCAAAGATTGAAGTTCCATGCATGCTTTGTAGAGTTTAAGGAGTTTTGGTAATTGTTTTAATATTGTAAAAGGAGTTAATCTTGAGTTAGCTAACCAAGACTAATCCTTCTCTCAAATCAACACCACATTGGTTGAATTTTTTTTTGACATATATAAATTGGATTTTTGAAGCCATTTTTTAGAATTCTTGGAGCTCAAGCAGAAATTGAATTCTGGACCATACATTAATAAAGAAGATTTTTATTTTGCACATGAGTTTTGACAGAGAATAGAGTGTAATCAATTATGTTTCATCATATAAGTGGTATTTTATCTCCTTTAGGTAGGTCCCTTCCTCACATATTTCTTTCTATTTCACCTTTTTTGGGTCATTTGAAGAGGTAAAAAAAATTTGTAATCCAAAATTCGTTCAATCCTTCATCTAAAATACTTATGCTTAAGGGAAATCTAGGACTTTTTATTAATTTATATGTGTGCATTAGTTTCAATAGATTCTAGAGGATATAACAAATTCAATTGCATCACCCCATTAGATAGGATTTATCTTTTAGTTTCCTTCTCCCTTTTCATCTCAAAAAGCAAAAAATCAAAGTAGATTAGTTTTAGAGATAAATCTTAAGGGAACCAACCCTCTCTAGAGGTTCTTCTCAGTACAAAGTCACTAACACTCTAAGAAGTTTCAATTGTATTAGTTAGAGTGAGGGTGTACTTTTCACACCTTCAAACATGGTGCACTCTAGAGTGATAACAATTTATGGCATGCCCGATGGGGCATTATTCTATATATTGGCCTTTAAAGGCATTCAAAATATTAGTATCATTTCAAATATTGACTACTTTCATCACTTGGTTTACTAATGGTCTCTAATGTCTTGTTTTAGTATAGATCCATATTATCCTCACTATGATCAATATGACCAACCACACTATGATCCTCACTAGGAGTTTGAAGATCTATATAGGCATATATACAGGAGTACTACCCATATCCTCCTTATGAATAACCAATCCATCATAATATTTCCCTTTAACATCCCTATCATGAGCCATGCTACCTATTTAGCCAACCTAATCATGGCCATTTTTCATCTACCAAATCCATCTCAAGCTTCAAGAAAACTGTATTTGGATATGAGAAAGAGATGATAAGTATAGACACTAGAAAGAGATATAGAGAGGAGATTTATAATTACAAAATTTAGAGTATGAGAGCAAATTTGTAGTGGTCTATAGAGGTATGTGCAAATTTTACAAGGCAAGGTCACTCAAAGTCTAGCTCTAATATTTTAAACATTGGAGGTCTAATAGTAAACATTGAAGAGAGATTGGTGGTTTATGATAAACCCCAGGGTTATCATAGCCAATAGTATGTTCCCATAGAACTACCCTTTTCCCTTTATGATCAGCAAACTAATGTTTATCACAACCCTCAAAATTCAAACCAAGCCTTGCCTAGCTTTCCTACCTGGAAGTCCATCCAAGAGAGGTTGCATAAAATTGAAGTTTGTTATGAGAATTCTAATTTTCAGATTGCAGAGATCATATAGGAGCCTAAATATTCAAGTTTACTAGAAGAAATTCATGGTAATCTAATCGATTATTTTGAGGCTAATTTAGCCAAGAAAATTGAGCTTACAAATTAGCATCTCTAATATTGAATGGCATTTGTAAAGTCAACACCAAATCAAAGTCTTTATTTCACACCCATGGATGTAAAAAGTATAGAAGCAGAGGTTCATAAACCCAAGTTCATGACTTAGAAGTAGATTCATGATTCAAATGAGAAAGAGGAACAATCAAGCATCATTTAGGATGTTGAATTCAAGTAAGAGATCATTCATCCTCCACTCATTTCTCTTTAGAAGCAAATCTCCTTTCCTTCATCCAAAGCCATTCAAGAAAAAGCATAGAGTAATGAGATGAAGGTGATTCAAGAAGAGCAAAATTAGGTATCTATGGTTACTTTTATAGACATTTCACATCTTATTAAACACTTTCATGGATCTACCATGACACTTTTAGTGCAAGAACCTTTCCTTTTTGAGGTAAGTGAAGAATATGTAGCCAAAGAGATAGAAAAGGAAGGTGACTTCAGTGATCAAGAAGGAATCATTATTGGGACACCAATTGGCAAGGACAAGCATGAATTACTTTTCCATGATACAAAAGATGATGCATTGTAGGAAATAGTGCAAGTTGGAGGTGATATCCAATAGGAAGAATATCATTGGCATCAGTTGTACCATGATTTCATGAGTGAAATCAGTGAACTTAATATGGTAGAATTGGATGGTGAGATAAGTTAAATCTCCATCTAAGGTTTTCATTAATGTCTTGGAGCTTCAGGAAGATAGTGTTACTCTATGAATGCACAAGAAAAATGAGAAGGCTAGTTTTAATGAGAAATTGGTTAAAATAGAGGACATGGATGAGATTGAGATATCTCTTGTTCAAAAGGATTAAGTGTTTGAAAAGGTGGATAAAGAGTCTCACATGGAAGATAATGACCAATATTGGGTAGAATATGCAGATCTTCTTGATGAGCCTAAAGAACTTGTAGCCAAGAAGAATCCCATTCTTATTGAGGACACCATGGAAATCAAAAAGGTATGTCTTATGGGACCATCATTGGAAGTTGTAGTCAAAGAACCATATAAATAAACTAGGACTATCTAAATACATATCACTACTTTATTTGGAGCTATTTGGTTCTCACTGATCATCATGCCAATAAAATTGGCAAATATTACAAAGAATAAGGAGATATCAAGACCAAGGGTCAATAATTTGTATTCCTTATTCAATACTTCATCTCATGATGCAATAAAATTGTCAAACTTTCCTTTTGCTCCAAGAGGATCAATAAGTTAGAGTTTAATTTATATACAATAGACTTCCTTATTGTTTCATTCCTCTAAGTGCACATCCACACATGCTTTCGATTTTGTTTTCCTTTTCCAATTTTTATTTCATTCCTCTAAGTGCATACATGCACAAATTTATTGTTGTTCATGTCAGTTTTATTTTTTGTGTCTTTGTCTACAAAAGATCTTCAAAAATTTAGTGTATGTCCAAGTCTATCTTTCCTAGAATTTTTGAGTTATTTGACCAGTAGGCTAGATAACCCTCAAAAGTTTTCAAAAATTTTATTAATTTGACATGTCAAGGTCAAATTACTACCCCTATCAATCAAAACTTTCCTAAAATTAGTCATTATCCCTTTACAATTGGTCAAATCGATCATTTATGACCTAAAAACACTAATTCTGGTCAAAAATGGTTTAAAATGGGTCATTATCATTTCAAAATGGCTTTTAACATATTCAAAAATGTGAAAATAGCTTGAGTCTAAAGTATTAAACTTTAAAAAGGTCATTTGATATGCTAATTAAGCCAAAAAGTCCCCAAAACCCCTCCCACGTGCCAAATTTGCAATATTAAAACATTAAAAAAGGTCAAAATTGTGTATTTTACATGATAAGGCATGTTATACTTCTCAAATATTCCATTTCAAGTGACTGTTGGCTTTAAAAAAGGCAAAAAGACTCTTTTCACATATTTTACAAGAGAGGTACAAAATCCATACATCCAAGATAGGGAGAGTCATATACAATAAATTACCAAATTTCATGAATATTTTCATATAAATTCATGGCCATACAGGCCCTAAACCAACCTTCTTTTATTACTTTGCTTGTTGGCACAAAGAGACCTATATGTAGGTTTTCTATTAGTACAAACTATTGAGGAGAGGTACAGATCTCAAATTTGGGGTGAAGAAAGTAGAATCAAAGGGATACATAATGGTCTAATTGGAACCTCAATTGGATTATATAGGTTCATAAACCATTTATTTTAATTCAAGATAAATTTTGCTACCTTACATCTAGGAAGGCAACTAGTTTTCTCCAATTTCTCTTCACTTGGGTAAAATTCAAGGAAATTCAACTTGTTCTAAAATTTTGAGTAATTTATATACCTTTCCATGGTATCATTTAGGTGTTATTCATCTAATTTAGGGTTAAATAGAGGTCTCAAACTCATCTAGTCAATTTACAGTATTTGCAAACTTGTAAGGAAGAATTATTCGATCATGGGAGAAGTTAGCTTTAAGTTTTCAAGATTTTGGTGTTTGCAAGGTTCCATAATGTTTTTCATGATTTTCAATCATTGTTATTATAATATTTATAAGTTTCATGTCCAATAAATCCCATCTCCATGCTTTAGAGGTGTCTTAAAAAGGTTTGATTATGATACATTAAGGTTTCCTTACAAATTTTAAGGTTTTTAGAGAAAACCATGTTTCATTTTTGACTTTTTTCCCTCCTTCAATGGCCTCCAAATTATTATGTTTTGATTATTATGTGTTTATATTTTCATTCAAATTCTTGGCTTGGTCTTATCTCTCTCCTTCATGCTCCTTCCCCACCTCCATCTCATTCACACCATACCACTACCATAATCAGCCTTTTCACTATGTTTTCTACCTTTTCTCCCATCCTCCATATTGTTCTCATCCACATCTTCATGTCATATCTCCCTCCTATCCATCTCCATCATCTAGTTTCATCTCATGAGTGTCAAGGTTGATAAAGGACCATTAAGGGCATGATCAAATAGGATAGACCATAAAGCATCCTAGCACAACCAATATAGAAGCCCACTAGCCTAATTTTTAGTCAAAGAAATCCATGAAGACATCAATCATCAAGATGTAATTAATAAGGTTATATATATAATGGTAAATTTATGTGACATCATCAAGAAACCATGAGGAGGAATGAAGATCAAATCTACCTTTGAGTCTTCCTTAAGGTCATAGACAAACTACTATCCATATAAATATGACATAATATAATCATTTTCAGTGAGATATGGATCTTGGAAAGAAGACATCATGATGTGGACAAAAAAAAACTTAAATATATATCACCTTCCATTATTGGTATAGGCATAATGATAAATTATCTTTGAGCTATAAGTGCTACTAATGAAGCATCATCTACAAGCCTGTGTGAGGTCATCCTACAACTACTAGTCATAAGGAGGGAAGGTAATGGTTTAAATGTACATCAAAGAGTTGACCACTTTAGTGAGGTTATGAATATGTAAATGTTTTTTTATATAAAGTGAGATTCATGAACCTTATACTACCTTTTGACATCTTTGGTTCAAACATTTTTGATCACCTACAACCCAAGTCTGTATAAGGGCAAATAAGCATGAAAAGCACAATCAAGGGATGATTAATTTTTTGTTATACTATAAGGGTTATTTGAAATTTTCAAAGATAAAATTGAAAAAAAAAGACCTTCATTCAATTGAATAACTTTCAAACTCAGTCAGATCCTATTTTAAATCTATAGTCTATACATCAAGAAGGCTAAAGCCTCAAGAGGAAAGCTATAGTTAATAGGAAGTCATACTACTTTGGAAGAGGGTTTTGAAAGTTTGAAACCTTAAAAATATGTTATAAAGAGGTTGATTGGTTTGAATGTTTTTAGTGTAAAATAAGGAGTTTTTCAAAGACTATCCCAGCCAATCCAACATCAAAGTGACCTACAACCACCATTAAAAACCTACAGGCCTCTTATATGGAACTAGACCTACTGTCTAGTAGGGTTCTTGACCAAGGACACCACAAACAAATTAAGGACTTAGGAGGCTACCATGGGAGACTTCAAGGGTGTGATATTTATATAAACACAAGATCAAATCATACACAAGCTCACCTATAGTTTCCTATCTATACAAGCCTTTAATACTTCCCTACAACCATCTTCAAGGGCAGATTACCTTAAAAGCATAGTCAAGTGTATGTAATTTAGGAGTTATATCTCCATAGTGTTTTGATTTAAGGAAGATTGTGTTCATGAATATTGGCGAGGGTTTAATTAATCAATGGAGATATCTCAAGGGAATTAGGAAGAGGATAAAACTCACCTACAACCAACATCTAACCTTACGACCAAGGCAGGGGGTAAGGGTTCTTCAAGTGAGTTGTTTCCAAATGGTTAAAGGCAAAGTTCTTTATGGTCATTTTATTAATAGAGGGGATGTCTAGGGAAACCTTGATGATAATTATCATCATGATGAGGTGACTAAACTTGTGAGGCTTTGATAGGGGTTGGTAGAGCACAATGTTAACCTACAACCATACTTTGATAGGCCTATGGTCATCTATAGGGTATCTTAAAGACAAGGTTTTTGAAACAAAGAGAAATGGTAAAGTTTGACCCATAAAGGTGAATGAAGAGGTTATTAAATATAGAAATTACATGATTTGACAAATACTCAGTCACCCTATAGCCATCATTGGAGGAAACTTATAACCAAGTAGATGATATTATAGATGGAAACCTAGGAATTATGGATTATTGATGTGATATTACTTTCAAGCTCACAAAACACTTTGATGTGTTATGAATGAAATTAATGGATATGAGGTTTTAATCCATCTCAAAACCATATTAGAGTTCGTACATTTGTATAGGGGTCATAAAGAGCCTAAGAGCACAATCACCACAGTCTTGAAGAGTTTCTTGGGGCTAATAGTACACCAAAGGTTTCATGAAGTTGTAAAAGGTTTTAATGGTTATCTATAAGTAAATAAGACTAAAAAGTCTTGAAATGGACATTAAAAACAACTATATACATTATTTTCATCCTTGAACACCATGTTATAGATGTGATAAGGACATGAGTTTTTTCCTTAGGCTTGTATCAAGGTCATACTCATGGTCAAAGAAGGTTAGTAAGTTTGAGAGGTTGTTTTAATAAGCAAGGAGTTAGTTAAAAAAATTAGGAATAATAATGGTCATCACAAGTACATTAACATAGTTAAGTTGAATTATCCTTCACCCCTATAGTCTTTTAAAACACAGTCACCCCACAAGACTATTTCATGTAACTTGAGGGTTAATGATTTCTTAAAGGGATATCCAATGCAAGGAAGAGGTTAAAGAAATGACAAATGGAAATTATCAATAACTAATAAAATATAATGAGAAGCATTAAAAATTTAAAAAAATATATAGTATAAACCCATTACACATAATTTGTCAGTTTTGAGGCCTAAATGCCTTATTGGAGGTTTAGACATGCTTGAAACAACGGTAGAAGAGTTTTCCAAGTTCTTGAGGGGAATATTATGATAAATAAATTTTATTTGAGCTTTAAAATATCTAAAAATCATGAAATAACCTCCAAAACACTTTCAAATATGCAAAACTTAGTCAAACATGCAGATAGACCATGCATAAGAGTCAATGCTGGGAGAAATTTGAGGTTTCTAGGAGCTACATGTGGATTCAAGGCTTTAAATTTGGTAAAAAAGGTAATAATAAGTTGGGTAAATTTTTTTTAAAATTTTAATGGCCATTTTAAAATTGGATATACTCTCTTTTTTATCTCAAACCTTAGCCTATCTATTTGAGATCACCATTGGAAGAGGTATTGTTTTGGAGTGCTACAGAGGTTTCTAAGCCTAGGTAAAAAATTTAAAAGCATGGGATTATGTTTTTAAATAATAATAATACCTTTTAATATTTTAAAAACTCCAAATTTTATGCAAACCATGCTCATACCGGCTTTTACAAGTAAACAAGCATATAGGCCAAAAAGGGATTTTTTGACTTTTGAATCAAAATGTGATTTCA
This sequence comes from Torreya grandis, assembly GCA_037957365.1. Classification (NCBI taxonomy): domain Eukaryota; kingdom Viridiplantae; phylum Streptophyta; class Pinopsida; order Cupressales; family Taxaceae; genus Torreya; species Torreya grandis. Next base: position 339,403 of record JARHVA010001920.1, read on the forward strand.
AGGTGTTTTGATAGTATTTTAAAGGTAATATACAGATTTTTTAAGGCTTTGTGAATTATTGGGATATTTATTTTTATTTTGGTGAAGTTTTTCACTTTTGTAGTTCTAGACACCCTTCCAAGCCTCCTGCTCAGATGCTCGTATCTTTCACCATATGTGGAGTTTATATGAAATATATTATTATGATTTTAGTACCAATATATATTTATAATTAATTAAAATTTTATATTATTTGAGGGGATTTTATTTATGAACAATTGTTAAGAGCGTAGTTAGCCCAAAATGTAGTCAAAACCCCATAGGCAATTTTCCTCCACGTGGTAACTTTTCATATATTTTGCATGGGAAACCAAAAATTTTAGGGACATCAAAGGGGTAAATTTCATATGCATAAATGGAAATATTTTTTAATTTAGAGATTTTTACTTCATGAATCATTGTTTTGAAGATTCATCTTTAAAACCCTCTTAAACCCCTAAAAAACCAATTTTGAAAAAAGTTGATTCTATTGCCATAAAATAATATTGGATAAAATTGAAACCTTTTTAAAAATCAAGTAAAATTAGAGAGGGTTCAAAAAATGTCAATTTTATCCATGGAGTTATATGGATGAGGATATAAATCATGTTTTTTGTGGAAAAAAGCATGTAAATTGAAGTGCAAGATAATTCAATGAAATCTAACCATTGGAGCTCAAATATTTGGAATTGTTATTCATATTTAAATATTCATCTAATCATAAATATTCTTGGAGGTGTCCTTACTATCTCAATCAAAAATGGCCAGTCTGTTGGAAAATATAGCAAAATAGGCCTAGTCAACCCTGTTGACTGAATGGTGAAAGTTTTCTCATTAAAATAACATATATGGTGATAAGGAAAGTTGTTTTAGGTCTAATTAATTTTTTTTTATAGTTTCATGGATATTATTATAGGTTTCATGGTGTCCAGATGCATAGATTATCCTTTAGGCCTTTTTAGCCTAATATACCTAGTTATTTAAATGGTCAAATTTTAGATTGGCATTAAAATTGGTCATTAAAGAGTTCCAAATGGATTTCCATGAAATTCTTTTTTAATTACATGAATATTTCATGAACAATTCAATCTTTAAAGTATCATTTCATGCAAAGGTGGAGCTATTTGGAGTTGATTAGAGTTGACTAATTAACAAGTCATGCTTTTCTACTTGATTTTCATGTAATCAATGTTTCAACTCAGCTTTAAGATTAAATCAAATGGAGTTATCATTCCTAATATTGGCATATAATCATGAATGAAGGGGGATTTGAATTTTCAACATGGGCCCACTACCTCCCTTCTATGCCAAAGTTTAAAGTTCCATGCATGCTTTGTGGAGTTTAAGGAGTTTTGATAATTGTTTTAATATTGTAAAAGCAATTAGTCTTGCGTTATCCAACCAAGACAATGCTTCTCTCAAATCAATGCCACATTGGCTAAAGCTTTGATTTTGACATATATATTAGCTTTTTGAAGCCATTTTTTAGAATTCCTAGAGCTGAAGCAGAAATTATATTCTAGACCATACATCAATTAAGGATATTTTAATTTTGCACATGAATTTTAATAGAGAATAGAGTGTAATTTATTATGTATTAGCATATAATTGGGATTAATATCCTTTGGGCAGGTCCCTTCCTCACCTATTGCTTTCAATCTCACTTTTTGTAGGTCATTTGAAGAGGTAAAAAAGAGTTTTGTAATCCAAAATTCTTTCAATCCTTCATCTAAAATACTTATACTTAGGAGAAATCTAGGAATTTTTATTGATTTATATATGTGCATTAGTTTCAATAGCTTCCAAAGGATATAAGTAATTCAGGTGCATCACCTTATTAGATAGGATTATTTCCCTTTCATTTTCCTTCTCCCTTTTCATCCCAAAAAGCAAAAAAACAAAGTAGATTAATTTTAGAGATAAATCTTAAGGGAACCAACCCTCTCTATAGGATATTCTTATTATAGAGTCACCCACACTCTGAGAAGTTCCAATTATATCAGCTAGAGTGAGGGTGTGCTTTACACATCTTTAAATAGGGTGAACTCCAGAGTGATAACAACAAAGCCATGGTCAACACTCTCAAGTAGCAAATTGCCAATGTATAGTTTGAACATATATCAAGGGCCAATAATATAATATCATATGCCATGGTAACTATTGGATTATTGATTTTTCATACAGATACATCAAAGGAATACTAGTTTCTCATTGAAAATATAATAATGCTAGCTCATGAACCTTAAACTTTTGTAATGATCTATGATATTATTGGTCCCAGATCTACTTGGTATCAAAACTATATACCTATCTTCATTACCAAGTTATGCCACCAAACTTATCCCATAAACAATCCAAATCCTTCATCTACAATTCCCAATGTTATACCTTAGTTAGACCAACCCTATACCATTTTAGTTTTGATATAACTCTACTTTGTTATTTAAATTTAATAAAATATACATTAGCATATGGGAAGGTCATGAAGGAGTATGTGGAGCCCAAACTAGTAGGGTAGTCCTCTCCAAAAATATCTTACATACTAGGTATTATTGGCTAACAATAGATGTAGATACAATTGCATATGTCAAAATATATGACAAATGTTAAAAACATGCCAATCTAATTCATGTCCCAACCAAGACTTTGAAACCAATGTGAACACCATGTCTATTTGCTACATGGGGCCTCGATCTCATTGGGAATATAAACTCCACCTCATCTGATGGCCATAAACATATCCTTATCACCACAGAATATTTCACTAAGTAGGTTGAAGCTATACCCCTCACTTACATGAAGCAAATTTCTAAATTTATCTTTAACCATCTCATTGGTTGATATGGTACCCTTTTGACATTATATTTGATAATGGAGGATGATTTAAGAACAAGGATGTCAAAAAGATATGTTTCAAGTATAAAATCAAACACCATTTTTCCATGGCATATTACCTTCAAGGTAATGTCTAAGTATAAGCATCTAATAAAACCATTGTCAACATCCTTAAAATATTATCAATGATACTAGCCATGATTGGCACCTTCAGATATTTTGCACCTTTTGGGCATATCATACCAATCACCACACCCTAACAAGAGCCACTCAATATTCATTTATTTATGGTACTAAATCCATTATTCCCATTGAGGTTGAGTTACCTTCATTATGCATCTCTTTGAATCATGCCCTAGATAATGATTACTATTGAGTAGCTCACCTATAAGAACTGGAGTTACTTGATGAGAAATACATGGATGTAATGAATAACTTATAGGTATATTAGAATCGATGCCATGGACACTAAAATAATTGCATGAAACATAGATAATTTGAGCTTGATGATCTTGTTCTTAAAGAAAACTAAAAGAATACCATGAACAAAAAGAAACACAAAGGCAAGTTCAAACCCAACTAGGTATGTCCTTTCATCATTATTTTAGAATTTGGCACTAGAGCATACATGCTCACCACACTAGAAAGAGATGAACTTGATGATCCAATGAACATTATACACCTCAAGCACTACTTCACTTGAGTGACTAGGTGTATTGTCTATGAGGACCATTTCAATTTGTACCATATTATCAACATTATTCTTTATACCATATCATTCTATCATCCTATCACTTTTCCATTCTTACATTTCATTATACCATACATTTTCTATTGAAAATCATGTTTTTATCCTCCCTACCTAGCCCATTTGACCTTGGTTCATCCATTTGTCTCATTTTTAGCATTAAAAATTAGACCGATTTTAGTAGTTGTTTCAAGAATTTTAGAGAAAGGCCATATTTTAGAGTAGTATGATAGAAGTTTTTTCAGTTACATCCTTAATTTATTATTCCATTCTATATCATGTTTGTTTGTGTGGGAATGATTATAGCTTTCTTTAGGCAAATCAATGTCTCATCGGTCTTGTTACTAATTATAACCACCTATGGGAAAATTAGTATCATTGATCTGAGCGATTATATCCTAGTTATAACCACCTATGGGAAAACTAGGGGAAACATTTGTTTATTGTGTCTTGCATACCAACTTGCCATTCATATGTCATATTGTGCCATTATGCTAACTATGTCTATTTTGTTTGACTTGTAAGCTACGCTAATCAGATTCCTCCACTCTATGGTAGAACTACTATGACATGAGGCCATTTTTAAACTATGTGGGTTATGCTCAATTCATGTTGAGGTCAGCTCAGTCCCCATTTTCTAGATGCTCTTGTTGTTTTGTGAGCAATTTCAAGTTTAAACTCTCTCACCATTTTGTGAGCTTGGACTGTTTAGTGTCTTGTCATTCTCTATTTGAGTTAAGACATAGAATATTCCAAAAACATTTGAAAATCATTTAGAAAAAATAAAAACATTGACCACTTATTTGCCTTAAGGATTTTGGGAACCCTTACTAAGTCACACGAAATCAATTGTTCCTTAGTTTCCCCATCCTTTTTGGCCTTGTCCCATGTACTTTCCATTTTTCAAGACCATTCCCATATTCTTCTAGCACATCCATTATTATTATTTATCATCATTTTCTTCTATCCCATATCCTAAGAAAAATACATTTGGCCTAAAGTTTTGTTGGATATTACATCCATAGAACAATGTAGGTAGCATCCACTTTCCTAGTGCATATGGAGACAATTGGACCACCCCCTTCCTTTTTTTCTATTTCCCCATTTTGTTTGTTTGTTTTTTAATCCCTTCATGTCTAGGGGAAATGTTCATCATCTTGTTTATGTCATATTGTTTGTACTAACATTGGGATTTCATTGATTCTATGTTTATTTGTTTCTCTTTGTTTTGTTTATTTATTTGTTTATTTTGTTTGTGTTTATTTGTGTGTCTATTTGTTTGCTTTTAGTATTATTGACTTGATTTAGTCTACGTGTGATCATTACATGATTCCTTTCACATTATTCTTGAATCCATCCATATTCATATGTTAAAAGTATCATCATGGTTTTTATCATTGGTGTATTATTTTCAATTGAATATTTGATTGGGAGTTAGTCCTTATACATCTTTTGGCCAAGTTATCATGGTGTTCTATCATTATGCATATTATCATGTGCTATAGAAAAAAATAGCTTCGATAAGTCTCACCAATAATGAAACAATGATACTCCTTGGCACCATCACCATCAACAATTCCCAATCTAATCCAAATTAAATCTCAAATAGAGTAATTAAAAAAACAAAAGAATTTCTTCCCTTGTTAGTTCAAACAAGCATCTCCCTACTAACAAGTTACCTAATTCATATTTATCCTTTGTACTAATTTTCCATCATCCTATTTGCCATCATCTTCCAACCAATCATGTTTTACATAATCAGGATACTAATGATTATAATTGCCTTTGGGAAAATCATTGTATACCATCCCACTTGCATCTTCATATCATGTTTGCACTATTAGGGTACAATGCTTATAACCACCTTTGGGAAAACCAATGTACACTATCCCACTTGCATTCTCAATGATTCTAATTGCCTTTGGGAAAATCATTCACTTTCTTCTGTCTAATTGGGGCATGTTTTTATCTTATTTGTCTACCCTACCTAGGTTAGCCCCATATGCCACTGATTATAATTGCCTTTGGGAAAATTAGTTTGTTCCACCCCATCCTTTTCATCTATTTAATCCACTTATTTCCTTCTTTTGAGGGACCATTTTCCAACCCCTTTTCCCAACCACTCCCTCGAGGGGGAACCCTATAGTTTATCCATTGACTTTTAAATCATAAGCATACAAGACCTTTTAAATATTTGATACTATGTTACTATGCTTATATCTTGTAATGATTTTCAAAATATGGGCAAATTATAGACACTTAAAACTGGACACCAATGGATTCATACCCATCTTTAGATCAATTCTTACCAATCATTGAATATCTAGCCTAAGAATTTCTAAACATCTCAAATTTGGCTTCATAATATGCAAATTGGCCTAATAAATTAAATAAATAGAGAAAATGCACACATTGAATTAAATCAAGTCTTGAAAATGTTTAAAAGCCTAAAAAGAATTAATTAACATGCAAAACCTAATCAAATGCCTAAATTGAATTAAATTTGAGTAATTAAATAAATTATCAAAAAGGAAATTCAAAAATCAAGACTATCATAGGTTTTCATCATTAGCTTTTGTGAGTTGTCCAAAATACAAAATATCTCAAACACACCTATTCCATGCTAATCATGAGGTTTGGACACCTTTTAACTCTACTAGGGTTAATTAACAAACCTAGGTTAGGATTTAAATCATTCTAATCTCTTTGTTAAACCTATAAATACAAGCATTTACCTCTTCATTTGGGGAGCTTTAGCATAGTAATGTTATAATGTAGGATTTAGTGCATGAAGCTAGACTATAGTGCTATAATATCAAAATCATAAGCCAAGCCATCAAGCCAAATGAGCTACATCAATCAATCATGAGCTAAATAATGGTACCAAAGAGAAAAAGAGTGACACAAATAAATTTTCCAAATACTTCTTGAGCACAAGCTGAGCAATCCAAATGAATAAATCTCTTGGAGCATTTAAAGAAGGTAAGAAAAGGTTTTTTTTTTTGCATTTTAGTTATGATTTATTAATTGGTTTTCTCCACTATGTTCCTCCCTTTGATCTAGGAAAGATAGTGTTATGCATGTTAGTGTGTTTTTTTTCATTTTGATTTGATTTCATTGTGAATCTAACATATGATCTAACCACCTTTTTTGGATTCCTTGATCACAATGGCAGCCATGGCAAAGTTTATGCTGAAACTAGCTAAGGAATTATCTAATTTTTGCTTCCAATCCAACAAGTTGTATGTGACCTATTTTGCTTAAAATGTAGTAGTATCCAACATGCCTTATTACTCCTCTAGTAAAGTGATGAGGGTCACAACCTTAGTTTTGATATTTTGTCCCAATATGTTGATAACATGGAGTTTATGGGCTACGCACCAGTCCTTGGTTAACCAAGAGATCAGAGTCTTGAAATTTATAATGGTTGAACATGACTTGATCCTTGATTTCTCAAGTGACGAACTCAGGATAGGAATCTTAGATAAGATTTTTAGCTTCATAGAGGTAAGCCTTCAACTTGACATTATTATCCTTTGATTTAACCATTTCCTATTCCAAAGAGGTGGATATATATGCAATGGATTCCTATAATGATATTTTTCCCTCAAGTTGTTTCTTCAATGGTATTCTAGAGAAATCTAATGATGATTCTAGTTGGAGTAAGAGTGTTGCCAATGTGCTTGTAATCACTAAAGGGTTAGGTCATGGCATAGTCATAAGTGGGAGAGAGAAATTAGTGCATCAATCACCCATAATCAGGACATCCGAGAGCCAAAATCCTCCCAAGGTTAATTTTGGGAGCCATGGACTTGTTGGAGCTACAACTGGTTATTGTTCTTATTTTGGTTGCTCTATTTTAGCTTACTATTACTCATGTACCTATTGTTAATATGTTATGGCCTTTGATTGAAGCTTGATTTGTTGTAAAACATCTTTAGCCTATTTATTTTGACCTTCTCTTCCACTCTCCTATTCAATTATTCTTTTATAGCTTGTTATTTGTCTTGTTATTCCTTTTCCTAAAGCTTCTATGCATGTTCTTCTTTATTTTTCTCTTCCAAAGTCATAGCCTTGGCTTGTTCAGCTATAGCTTGTGCCTATAATTTTTCCTATGTTTGTGCATGTGCCTTGGCTACACTTTATTATTACACTTATGCTTGGGCCTACTATTGTCATAGGGCTTCATCTTCTTCATATTTTTCTTTACAGCTTCTATGGCTTGTTGTTGTTATGTGTGTAGCATCTTCTATGGCTTGTTTTTCCTGTACTATTATATCCTATTATTATTTTTGTTCATTTACCTTAGCCTTGGCAGTGATCTTAGATCATTTTTCCTTCTAAGATTGCACCTACTATGATTTATTGGTTGTATTGGCATCTTTTTGTGCCTTCTTAGCCACTTTGATAGCTTTCTATCAATTACAGTCTACATCCTAGGCCTTTTGTATGGCCTTGGCTCATTTGGCTTACCGACTTTCTTGCTTATTATTATTATTATTATTATTATTATTATTATTATTATTATTATTATTATTATTATTATTATTATTATTATTATTATTATTATTATTATTATTATTATTATTATTATTACTACTATTATTATTATTATTATTATTATTATTATTATTATTATTATTATTATTATTATTGTTATTTATCTTGCTCCTTGTGTCATTTATTATCCTTTTTAACTCATCATTCTACTACATGAGCTACTTCTTCCCTTGAAGCCTATTATTCTTCTATTATGGGTTACTTGGGTGTGAGCTCTATGACCTCCTAGTCTTGTAGTAAAGGTGGAAAATCACTTGGATAGACCATAGAGATGGAAACTTATGATTTATTATATCCTAGAGTGACCAACCTACTTTTATGTGGTGATGAAGTGGAAGATAGAGTAGGTTGTGCTTCTTATACAATGGTTAGTTGACTAAATGTGCATTCTTTAAGATTAGGTGATACCCTAGCCTCACATCTAGTTTGTGGTCTACACACAAGTGACTTTAGTGAGATTTATAGAAGTGGCATAAAGACATCTTCAACTACAAAGGTGGTAGAAGGTTGTTGCTAGAATAAGTTAATCCTTTCCTACAATTGCTCAACTTATTCCCACATAGTGTTGATGATAATAGATGTAGGGAACGGTGGTAGGTATACCCAAAAATTTTGAGGAACCTTATTATGTACTTGTACCATACACATAACCTTACAAAAAAAAATTCCTTCTTCTCTTCTTGCTCATATAAGTCTCTAGCCATATCAACAATCATTACCTAGTAAACCTCTTGTTCATCCATGCCCATATGTGGTAAGTCACATGAGCTTATGATTTGGGCCACCTTATGGTCATATAACTAGGTCACTATGCTTCATATCTTGCACTTCAATGGAGGAGACACAAATTGATGCTTGGTGGAAAGCTTGCACTTTCCTTTCTATGGATGCAAATTGGTGGCTTCCTTTTATTGTTGTGTTACAAGGATGGAAATTCTAGGTGGTATGGCTTGAAATGGTGTCACATGCCTAGATGTGAAATATTTATATTTGGTGACTTTGACCTATGCCATGGACATGGTGATAAAGAATGGTAGAGGTCCAAAAGGTGACCCTGGAAATTCATAGATATATATGAATATACTTTTGGGCAACAAGGTGATAGCAACATGTTAGCCCAAGTATTACATTACATCTAGCGACACTTGAGGATGTGTGGTGATTATTTATAAGAACTCCTCCCACCATGCTTTGAATTTACCTCATGAGATAGGATTCCATGCTTAGGTGTTCATATGAGGTGGGGGAATTGTTACGCTAGCCAATAGTTGATGTTAGGGTACACCTCTCCCTCTAGGGGCTTCCATTATGTAAAACATAGAAGAAAAATGAGGAACTAGTAATAGAATGTCTACTTCGATGATGTGTGATACTTGTAAATGTTAATGAGTAGCTCCTAAACAAAGTATTTAGGCCAATTAAAGTGCTCATTCTGGTGTATCATGCAGTGGTCTATGTTCATGACTCCTTTGGGAGTTTATTTTGTAGACTTCATCATCTGTCAAAACCTCTATGTGATGCATTCTAAAAGGATGCACACTAGGTCATCATGAATTTATTTAATTCGGATCCCTATGGATCCCCAAACATACAAATATTTGACCACCTAGAGAATAGGTGGTGTTCCTATCTTGTATGGAGCAAGGGAGTCCCCTTATACAGACATGCCCAAGGCTCAGGCCATTGCTTTTGTGTTGATGATGATAGTGGTATTTGAGCCAATGTAGATGTTTTTGTCATTATATCAACCAAGAAATACTTGTAAAATCTCCCCCAAGTTACAAAAATTGGGAATTCAAAGTAGGTACTTCACATATGTATTATGAAAGTGGTGGGGGGGTTGCAAGATTTAATGGTTGTGCAACATTAATTAGGTTGAGGTCAAATAGATTTTGATCTAATACTTGAAGGAAATCAAATGGTTCTATATCATTGAATTTTTTTTGCCTTTATGGCATATCAATCTCAATTTCTTCTTTTTCTGCATCTGTCAAACCCATGATGAGTTTTGAAGTATCCATGATTGCTAAAGTGATGAAATTAAAATGTCATTGCTTCTCTACATAATAAAACTAGCTCAAATCTTTGAAATTTCAAGTCACAAAATATTTTCAAGGTTAAAATACATATTTGGTTCATAAGGTCTATGCCTTTAGAGATTTTATGCTTGTTAGTTTCCATGTAAATGCCATGCTTAGTAATCCATTTGACATGAATGCAATTTTTGATGTGGAAAATCTTATCCACCCTGATAATTAAGATAATTAGTCATTATCACATGTGTGGAGATATGTCATTATGCTCTTTATTGTTTGTACTAGAGTATTAATGGATGATGTTGACCAATCACCAATTTGTTGATAATCAAGTCAATCAAACCTTAGATCTAGAATTAATTACTTGGGGATAACCATTATACAGTAAAGATCTTGTTTAATGTGACTTGTCTATATATTTCCTTGGCTTAATTTCTTTCTTTCACTCTTATTAACATCTACAATGGTGCACATGAATTCTCCTATACAAGGTTAGCACATGCTATACTTGGTATCTTGGTTCCTAAATGGTAGTTAAGATATCATTTACAAACACATAGAGATAGAAAAATAAACATACAAAAACATGCATAAATATGAAATCCTAATCTACTCGGTGCTACTCAGTGCCTACTCACTTAACATAATGAGATCAATTAAGACTATTGGTAGTAGGGTTTAAGCCTAAAGCATTTCACCTACCCTGGTAAAATGGTTCCCTATAGATCTCTTAGAATAATAGTTCTTTGCTCTAATATTTCATGTATAACATAAGGCCCTTTCCATCGAATCTATAATTTACCCAAAATGCTCTAAAATGAATTTCATATAACAAAATGGGTTGATCTTTATGAAATTCCTTATGGCATATATTCTTGTCATGTCATGATTTCTAGATCTGCTTATGAACTTCCTATATCCAAGATGTTCTACATCGATACTCATCCATCCTATTCATTTCAATAAGTTTGTTGGTGAGAGATGCATGATCCCCTAGTCTCATGGCCATTACAATACATAGATTAGGTACCAAATATTCCATTGGTATAATTAATTCAATCCCATAGACCAACTAAAATAGAGCAAGACATATAGCCCTTTTATAGTACATGTGATATGCCCAAAAAATCACAAGAATGCAATCTTCCCAATCATCCCTCTTGATGTCATATATTTTCATCAAAATTTTGCCCAACACTTTGTTAGAATTCTTAGCTTGGTTGTTAGCTTGTAGATGGTACATAATGCTTTTATGATGATAAATCATGAATGTTTTAGTAATATATTTGATGGTGTTGTTCAAGAAGTGTGTCCCTTGATCACTAATGATATTGATAGGGCATCCAAACCTTGTAATAACATTCTTGTATAGAAAATTTGTTGCATCATTCGCACCATAATTAGGTGTCATAGCAGATTTAAACCATTTGGTAAAGTAATCAATCATAGTGATAATATACCTTACTTTACTATGTTTACTCTGTGGATTGATAGGTCCAACAAAATCAATTCCCCATTATTCAAAAGGTTGTTTCACTAACAAAGGTTACAAGGGCATTTCATCTCTTTTTAGTGGTTGACCCATGCATTGACATACATCACAGTGCTACACTACTCTATGTGCATCCTAAAATTGATGCATCCACCATAACCCACTATGTAAGAACTTTTTAGTAGTAGCTTCTCTAAAAAAAATTCCTCCTATTCTTTGTTGTGCCTCTTGTAAGAGTCATGGTCATTCATGTTCCAAAACTACCTTGCACAGTACTTCATCCTTTTCTAAATGATACAAAATCCCATTGATGATGGTATATGGCAAAGCTCTAGTGATAAACTGATTCTTGTCTTTTTCTTGGTAGTGTATAGGTAATACTCCTTATTTGAGGAAGTTAGCAATTACTTCAAAATTTCATGGGTTTGCAAAAATGAAAAATAGATGAGCATCAAGAAAATCTTCTTGTTATTCTTCATGTTCTTTTCCATTAGGAATGCAATTGATATGATCCATCTCCATGTTTTTTCTACTTGACTTGATGTTAATGTGAAATTAGAATGCCTAAAATACCATCAACCATCTCAAAATGCATCTTCCAAGCATTGGATTATTGACAAGGTAGTGTAGCTCTTGATGTTTCATGAAAAATTCAAATGGTGTCACAAGAAAATAGTGTCAATTTTTTTTTAGTATGAACACTATAGCCAATGTTTCTCTTTTAGCTGTCATGTAATTATTTTATATGTTAGACAACTTTTGGATTATAAAATGTATGGGGTGGTCTAGTCCACCATCTCTTGGCTATGTAGGCACAACACTGACTATGATACATGAATCATCAATGTGCACATGAAAGGGATTTTTACAATATAAAAATATGAGGATAGGCATAATGACCAATCTCTATTTTAGTTCTATGAAGGTTGTTTGACACTCAATAGTTCAGATAAACTTCACATTCACACCTTTGTGTAGTAAATATTTCAATGGAGATGAAATGGTTACATGTGCTTTGATAAACTTGAGGTAATAACCTATATTGCCTAAAAAATATCACACTTCTATGGATCTGACTGGTGGAGGCATATTCAAAATGACTTCAATTTTATCCTAATCTACCAAAATGCCTTCACTGCATACTAAATGACCTAGTAGGACACCAAAAAGTGTAAATAATAAACATTTTTTTATATTTAGAACAATATAAAGAGCTTGGAAACATTATAACATGAGGAATAGTTTATAAAAATGTTATTTAAACAAATAAAATATTTCCAAATAATCAAGATAGACTTTCATGAAGTCATGAATGAAATCTTTGAATGTAGTTACCACTACATGAGAAAAAATTATAGGTGCATTCTTGAGGCCAAAAGGCATTACCTTAAATGAAAAATATCCTCATTCCATAGAAAAATTCATTTTATCATTATATTTTTCTACCATGGGTATTTTATGATAGCCACTGAAGCTATCTGTGAAAGAGTAAACTTCATGTCCTGCAACATATTATAAAACCTCATCTATGAAGGGAATTTGAAATGGATCATTCATACATACATCATTAAATATTTGATAATCACCACATACTCTGATATCCCATATTTTTTAGGCTTCACTACCGTGATACTAACCCAATCTACCTTTTCTATGGGATAGATTATACTTGCATCTTGCATTCTATCAAGTTCAGCCTTCACTTTCAACTTCATGTTTGGATTCAACTTGTATGGGCATTTCTTTATGGGTCATGCACACTCTTTGAGTTTGACATGAATTTTCCTATAAATGGATTGACTCCTCTAAACTCTAAAAATTTAGTGGGAAACACATCTTGATAATTCTACAGGAGTTTTGTAGCTTGAAAAACATTAGCTTTTGTCTAGTAATCACCTATATATGCTAATTTGGGAATTTCCTTTGTTCCAATGTTAGCTACATGATTTTTTGGGATTATAATAAATATTATGATTTTTTTCATGAATATATTCTTGTATCTTTCATTTCCCTTCCTATTATATAATTTTTAGGTTTTAAAACTTGGCTTCTTTAGTAGTTTTATGACTAGATATTTTAATGGTTCTTCTAGCTATTTAGGTTCAAATAAAGTAGTCAAACTGATATCACCATTAGTATTTGAATCTTCAATGTCCTTTTATTCATCTTTTATTTGGTGGCATGGCTACATAAGAGATTATTATTCTTTCTTGGTAGCTTTATATCTTTGTAATGTTGTATTTAGATCACAAGCTGCATTATTCTGCATAGTGGATTCTGTCATGGTGCTTAAATCTTCTACGTACCCATGGAATAGGAACTATTTTATTTTTAGTATTTCATTCTAAATTAAAAGTTTCTCATCTTCAAAAATAAATGTCTATATGAAGTCACTCTACACCTACACCTAATGTTTTGTCTCCTTCCTATGTTCTTGATGCATATTCCATGTTGATAGTAAAGGAGTCATTGTGTAATGAAAGATGTGAACCCAATACTTTGGTACCACAAGTTATTTAGTCTCTAATTAAACACATTTGTGAATATGGATTTTAGGAAACTCACCTTCTTATAAGAAATTACAATTTCTTTTGATGACCTATGATAGTTAGAATCTGCTAATCATGAGTTTGCATGCATTATCCCAATCAAGATGATCATTTCTATGAATTTCCTACCATGTCACTACAACTCCCTTTAGAGCATAATTAAAAGCACCAACCCACTGGCTAATGGTAGGCACATGAACTTATAGGTGCATAATTATTTTTTTGATATCCTTAATCACATAGTACATAGGAATTTGTCTCTCATGGGTGAATACCATTCTCATAGGTTGAAGTTCATGATCACCATGAGCCCAATTGATTAGGTGTGTATCATGAGTGTCCACTAATAGACAAAGTTCTTTCCCAAGGTAAAATTAATTCTCTAGTTGTAAATATATAATACTATGTATGATCATCTACTTGATATAGAAATTTAACTTCTAAATGAGTAGGGGATTTAGAAGATATGGACACACAATCCTCTATGACAAACTAGGCTACCAATGGATAAGTAACTAATATTATAGGCTTCCATTATTCACATGTTTTAAATTATTAATTGAGTAAATATTGTACTTGAGGTTTAGTATGCTCATACAAGAAGCTATACTTGGCTACACATAGAGATTTTGGGTTTTCTTCATAGTTTACCTTCATCCATCTAGTTTTTTATGCAACATATGAAGAATCTAGTTCAACTAGAATTATGTAGGGTTTGTGTGCCCTATTCAGAGTAATGATGATAACTTTATCTCCTTGATGTGCCTCTAGTTGATTTTTTATAGTAGTGATAGTCATCTGACCATCATATACCCATTTCTTGCCAATCAACATAGGGTAATGTGTTATTTCTATCTTCATATCAATGAATTTAATGTCACCTCTCAGGATCAATTATATGAATTTGATTTCAACATATTCTAATCTATCAATGGGCTCAACTCTTCTATAATCAACTAAGCTCAGAGTTACTAGGCTATAGCTTAGAACTGGTTGTCCAATAACCTCCCATGTAGATTTGGGAATCATGTTGAATATGATTCTAAAATAAAAGACAACATGTAAATTTTCATATCCCATAATTTTAATGTCAATTCATGCATATACATCCCATGGCTTCTATTTTTTGACATACCAAACAAGCTTTTCTATATTTTATTTCCCTTGATACACACACTCTAGTAGATTATGTAGTAAATTTGTGATGTTTTGAGAGATGTCTTCATTACACAGTGTGCTTATAAGTTTTAGTAAATATGTTAGTGTAATAACAAATACATCTTGATGAATAATGTCTATGATCTAGCCATATATTTGGGCATCTATTGCCGAAGCATCTCCTTCAATAGTGTCTTGATGTTGAATGTTTTTCAACATCTATGTAGTTTCATATATGAGCTCCTTTTCTATAGCTAGGTCCAGGTATTTTTTCGATTTTGATTTTCAAATTCCTTGGTCTCAAGGCATTTTAAGAGGAAGAAAACCTCTTTTTTCATGCCAGTGTCATGTAATAGCATTTAGGAATGCATCCTCCTTAGGTTGTGCATTCACCATATTAACATTCCTAATGGCCTTATCCTTTCTTTTCTTTTCTAAGATAGGATAGTTTTTTGTCTCATTATGGTTATATAATCTATAGTATGTGGGGATTTAAAGGGCAATTGAATTGCACATGATTATACTCTCCACACAAATATCATTGCAAAGGAGGGCATTGATAGTTATTTCCCTTACCACCTTAGTAACCTCCTTTATATCAACCCCTAGATCCTCCTCTATATGAATGATAACCTCCTATATTCCCTCCTTGTTGATGCACTATATTCCATTATTGATGTTCTTAGGTATTATATCCAATTCCAAATTATTTTTGCATAGCTAGTGGGGTCCAACTAGTTTATTGTTGTTATGTCATTGTTAGACTCTAGGGTGTTGCATACTAGTATTATGATGATGGTGGTTTCTAACTCAACAAATGAGGGTTCAAACTAGCTAGACCTTGAGGCTGGTACTAAGGAAAAATAGGAATCCATTATGGACCTACTTGGGTCACACATCCTTTATTGACCTCTGGGCTTAGAATCATCTGCTTCACCTAGGATACTTGCTATGAAATGATTGTGAATACATTTTTGGTGATGTTTTATTTGAGATCCTAAAAAACCATATAATTATTTTCATCATGATTATGTGACTTACAAAAATTAAAATATAAATTTTTTGAGCTTTTGACATACTATTACAGGAGATGACACTTCATTGTTGCATGCCCTACTACTTGATAGATTTCATAGAACTCTATCTTAATCTTAGGATAATAATTCATATGATGTCATTCTTTTCCACACTCCATGTACCATATATTTAACTTAGGTTTATCTATCTCATGATATTATTCCATCCTCTTCATAAAAGCTTGCAATGTATTTTCAATCTTAGAACTAATGATAGGAGCTTCCCCATAGTCTTGAATCTATTCCACTCATAGGGAAATAGCTCTAGCATCTACTTTAGTAGCATATTGAGTTTGTGCCATAGTAAATCTAAGTATAGAACATAATCCTTTGACAAATCACATAACTTTATCTATTTTTGTCAAGGAAAATTCCACCTTATTCATAACATCAAAGAACCTGTGATCATAGTCATAGATTGATTCTCCTGACTTCTACCTTATCTCCTTCAAGTCTTGAATAGTCTAACTTGTACATTTATTTATCTTGAATTCTATGATAAGCCATTATTTAACCTACTATAGACTTGCCTTCACAATTTTTTTGTAGTATATAAACTTAAGTGCTCTTCTAGTTAGTGCCCCTATTAATTTACACTTATTGATAGCTTCATTAGTAATGCCCTTAGCTTTCCATCTCATCTCATAGGTTAGTAGGTACTATTCAGGGTATGTAAACCCATCATATGATGTCAGATTTATAAATTCTTATATATCACCCATTATGTAAAATGGTTTTGAGAGGATATATTGTGTAGTTTTTATAATAGAAGGATATGTTTTATGTGATCCTACTTGTGTACTATGAAGTTTTAACTGCACACTAGGAGATTCAACCTATGCACTCTAGTTTTTTAAGTTTTCTTCTTTTGTTTACTTAGTTTTAACAAAACCTATAGCCTTTAAATACTTTTAAATTTATGTTATTTCAATTTTAGTACCCAATGATGCACTTGTTCTCAAAATGGGCATTCCCAACTACTATCTTCCTATCCACATGATTGAAAAAATCTATTAGAATATAATAAATTGGGTTGTAGGGATGTGTGCTCTTTTGGTGGATGATTATTTACTATGACTTATTCTTCTATGCTTAAACCTATGATTACTCTATGAATTTATTCTATTTCTTTACCTAATTCTTCATGTCTTTCTTCTGATAATACCCATTCTTGTAGTTGTGCACTACATCTATCATCTAACTGCTCTACTTTTACACTATTCTCACCTTCTTAAAACATCTTGTCTTCTTCTTATTCTTCATCACTCTTTTCTTTTTGCTAAAATTCATCATCTTATTTATTTATCCTTCATTATTTGTCTCTTCCATCTCACTAATCACATCTTCTTACTCATTCATCATCTATTTTACTTCTATTCTTAACTCTACTTGCAACTACCTAAGTATTCTTTTATTTACTCAATCTATTCTATTATCATAGCTCACATTATGAATCTCGACTTTTCTTCTAACTCTTCTTCCCATGTGTCTCCATTATGGATTCAATTATAATCCTTACCTACTCATATAATCATAATTCATTTTCATGTTGTATACACCTCCATACACTCGAATTGATTACTCCATATTGGTTGTATTAGGCATAAAGGCCTTATCCACAAGCAACATCTTCACAAGTATAGGCAGTCACTTTGAAAATTTCCCTCTAATTCCTCTAACAAATAAGTCCTTCATATTTTCAAAATCTATGTATCCTTGTACTATAAACTTAGTTATATATCCATATATAGTAGTAGTAACCCAATAATATATTGCTCTTGTCCACTCAGTTTCTAATTTATGCAATGGGTCTATCATTTCTTCAGTCCATATTATTGTTTCTTCTATTCTTGGGTTAAAAAAATAATACTCCAACCATGTTATCTAATCAGATAGAAATTTAGAAAACTTTCACCAAAAATTTTCATAAATCTCCCCATAGATATACTCTCGAATGATTTCCTATATGGTAAGACAAATCCTTTTTTATTCTTCTTATACAAAATTATATATTCTTCGGTCTAACCATGTCTCAATATATCTCTACCTTGGTAAACATCTTAGCATAATTTTCTCTAGAAGCAATGTTCCACACTCACCGCACGATTTTTAGTAAAGGTTCCTAAAGCATCAAAACATATTAAGGCTGAGGATAACTAGAATATACTTTATTGCATAGGAAATTTCATCATATTCATATAAGAGGTTGGAAAATAGAAACATAGTAAGTGTGAATTATTGTGCATTAAGTAGGAGGTAAGAACAACTAGCGATTCATTAACATAAACATATTATTCAAAGTAACTTAGATAAAAAATAATCAAACATTATACATGAGAACACATGCAAGGAAGAAAGTAATAAATCACACATGTAACCATAACCAAACAAGTCTCTATTGATCTCTTCAAAAGTGGAACTGTATTCTTCTTACAAACACAAGTGTGTGTGTGTGTTTTTAGTATATGAATTTTCATCTTATTCTCATAATTATCACCAAAAGTGGAGTATATTCATATTATATCCTATTTTAATCTTGTGTTTAAGTCTTGAATGGCCTCATGAGGTTCTTTACATATTATGGTCAGCTGCTCAATCAAAGATAAGTGGTCATATTTGTCTTCAAACCTCCTTCTCAAAGAATCACCCAATTTATCCCATGTAGTGATGGAGTTAGGAGCCAAAGTTCCATACCAATAAATTTCCTTTCCCTTTAAAGAGACATCTAACAACCTGATGGCAACATCCTCTTTAGTGATGTTATGAATATTACAAAAATTGGCAATGTTTCTTAAGTGTTTAATAGGGGTAGTGGTAGCTGCTCCCATGTATAAAGTCACACTTTTGAGGGCTGGCATAGAGATGTCATTATAGTGATCAATTGATAAAGGGATATGGCCATTAAAGTCAACAAAGGGTTTTCTAGCCATGTTATTAGCCTTAGGAGAATTTGGATAATTTAAAATAAAGAGCCTCCTTCTAGGTGACTTGGTGTATGGAAGAGCATGAAGAAATATATTTCTTTTATATGAATGCAAATGTAAATCAATAAATTCAAAGGGAATACCTTTAATTTTTGATATTGTAGTCACCTTTGGCATGAAATTTGGCTTACTAGTCAATAACCAGGAGTTCAAAACCTTTTGGAGTTGCAAAATGTTGTATGAAGAAAACTTTACAACATCCTTTGACAAATTCTTATACTATGAATCCCATCGGGCATGCCAAAACTATTATAGATAAAATTTTAAACCTAAATGAGGTATAATCTAGCTTCCTTTAATTTGATGTAAAATGGAAACATCTTTCAAGTTGTAGGTGTGGTGAAAGGGAGTTATCGCTTCAATCTAGAGACTCATCTTTCATATAGGTCATCCACAACTTGAGAGATGTTTCCATGTTACAAAAAAATTGAAGGAGTCTGGAGTAGATCTCCTTTAGGGTAAAAATTTTATCTATAATAATTACGTCCATCAGCATCTCCTTCCCTAGTTTCAACATTCACTTCCCTAGGTTCACCACCAATGCTTATTATTTCCCTCACTTCATCACTGCCTATTACCCCATCAAATTCCCCTGATACTATTTTTATCTTTCTATAATCAATTTATACTCCTACTAGACCCCCTTATATACAAGAGGAAGTAGGGATCTCCTTCAATTTCTCCAAAAAACACCTCAGAAGAGTAAACCTCACAAAAAATGTTAGAGGGAGGATTAGATAAAATAAAAGGTTCTAGAGCATTGAAGCCTAATAAATAATACATATTGTAAAAGAGTGGTTTATCAAGGAGTAATATGATGATAAAATAGAGACAACATTGTCTAAAACCATAAGTGAGACCATAGAAAGTGATCCTTATAATGAACAGTTATTAGAGGAGGCTTAGTTAGGTGATACCAAGATCTTGAAGACTAGTTCATTATCAATTGAATTGCTTCACATCCTATATAGAGATAAAGGAGATGAAGAAAAATCTAAGACCCTAGCGTCTACACATGGTCAATCCATGATCCTATCTCTAGCTTTAGCACCTCCTAACACAATAATGACACCTATAAAAATAGTTCCCCTACTTGATACTTCTCAAGTGTTAGGTACACAATCTCCTCATTCTTTACATATTATAACAACTATTGTTCTAGTCAGTGCATCTATTGTAATGCCCATTCTACAAGCCTTAGTCCTAACATCAATAATCCAAGATGTGGCATCCTTAACCAAAATTCAAAAGATTCTATTAAATTTTATTTCACATTGGTGACATATTATGTATACAATTTACTTAGTACCCATCCTACCTATTCATTATTTACTTCCTTAAGTCCTTAGTCCTCTAGATTTAATAAATAAGTACACTTCAAAGATTTAGTCTCTAACACCATTTTGGATTCCCAATTTACTCCCTCCTAACCATACACTCAATTGGGCCTACCAATTGGTCATGTAACTTAAATATAAGTTGTAACAATTATAACATATATGGAGGTGGAGAAAGGAAAGTTAGCAACTGACATAATGACCCTAAGGTCACTATTCAAAGCAAAAATATTCCCCATTTCCCTCAACTAATAGCCTCTTCTCCTAAGCCCATGTTCCCTCTAGGGAAATCCCCATATACCACTCTCACAGAGCCAGCTAAACCTTCACCACAACTAGTTGCCTTGAAAATTCTTAAATAGATCTAGAAAATATAGTAGGTAGAAGAAGGTAGGTAGGATTTGGTTATTATTGAGTAGCCAATAGTCAATTTTCATTTAGATAGAGAAAAAAATACTATGAATAAGGTCAAAAGGAAAACTATAATGTGTGAAGGATAGAAGGTGGAATTAAAACAAATAGAATATGTTTTTTTTTTGAAAAAAAAAGAAGAAGAAATCTCCCCTATGATATTATCAATTATATAGAAGACCCCTACACCGTTATAGACTTTTGGGGGAGTAATAAAATAAATGCTCAGAGGCTTTGATTAAGCCATGGATCATTACAAGGAAGAGATACCATACATCCTTTTAAGTACATTTTGGATAACATACAAGGAGTAACTTGGAATCTATTTAGCACTATTTAATTAATAATAAGTACAAAGGAGTCATAGCCCAAGCAGGGAGATGTATTCACCCTTGATGATAAGATGAAGAGAATGGAGGCAAAACTCAATTTATTAATCCAAGTAGCTTGAAATAAATCTTATAACCATCTAAACTTAATAACTACTTTGTATGTAGCATGGGACTTGAAATATATAGTTTTTAGGAGGGATATCTTGATTAGATGGCATAAGAAATGCAAAATTTAGTTAAAAAACTCACCAACTACAAGTATCAGGCCATTAAAATTTTGGGTAAAATGAGAATAAATGGTGTGATTAACCCTAGTGGGGAATTGGTCCTCAAATCCATATTTAAATATCTCCTCTAGATAGTAGAATATAGTTTCAAAGTAGAGGTCAAGGGATTAGTATATAAGACCTAGGAAGACTTACTACAATTGATGAATGTTTTTAGAAGCTAGGTCATTAACACAAAGACTCTTTATGTGGAGCTTGGGGCTACATTAAAGGCACATATATAGTTTATGGATAGACTCCCCCAACTCTTCAAAAGGCATCTATTAGACTTTAAGGAAATTGAAATGGAATTTCACGTGATTTATGCCCTCTATTTACAAATTTAGGTGAGTAGGTAAGCATTTTTGGCTACCCTACCTCTACTAGTTATTTTAGTTGTAACTATTTCTTAAATGCTTGAGCTAACCATAATTATAACCCAAGTTAAAAATGAAATGACTTCTAGGGCCCAAGTATCAATAGATATCACATCCTCTAGCTAGTAGATTAGTTTCTTGATATATGCTAGAATAATTTCAAGTAGATTATAGTTAGTAAGGTTTTTTATCAATTGAAAATGTATAACAACAATTTTAAGTTGGTAGATCTTATTTTATTACAACAAGTTTGTTAGGTTACTCTCTAAATATGTGTAAAAACACTGTTTGATGCAACTTCTTAGACTAAGCTATAATTAGTTAAAGGTGCTCTTTGGTATTATCTATAATATTTTGTTAATAAATTATATAATATTTGAATAATAAAAACCTTTAGATGATGACTAAGATTTAATTACATCATATTCCTTAGGACTCTTTACTATGTTTGTCAATTTTGTGTGCCAAAGTAACAAGCTAAAAGCATTAGTCCCTTGGTGTTTATCCTTATTCTAAGGATGATTAGAAAGAATCCATGTCCTCTATTTACAAATCCTCTTTCCTAACTTACCCTTACCTATATTTGTAGTTTATTTAAATATTACCCACTCTAGTTAAGTACATCTCCATTCCATTCAAATCAAGTGAATCTAGGATTCATATCCATATCTAAACCATTTTGGTTAACAGTTACTTCACTCACCACCATTCTAACATTGGTTACTACAAGACCTAATACCTACAAATCGTGCTATAAAGTGAATTTAATATTCATTGATATCCCAAAATTTTAGAGGTTACCTTGCAATTATTCTTAGGTGTGCATAAAATCCACATCAATAAACCCTAGACAAATCAAAAAGAGTGGTCTTATAGCTGGACAAATTTGTAGTACCTTTTGTCAAGGAATTGATAAACATGCACCTATAGTTAGCCTCAAAATCATGCATATATATATATATATATATATATATATATATATATAGGTGATCAATATCCTAAAGCTTATGGTTTGTTACTTAGTTAGGCTTGATAAAAGACATTAAGTGGGTATGTACATACCAATTTCTCACATATGTGGCTATTGTGGAAAGGTATGCCCAATAAAATTAGGATTGAACAAGAGAAAAAAATAAAGTACTTGATCATTGAGTACAACACAAAAATGAGAAGATAAACTTTGCATCCTCACATGTTGGTATTTATACCTTCACTATTGAACATAGAACCCCATACCAATAATTTAAAAGATCTTCACAACTATGGACTTTATATTTTGGTGGATCCCAATCTAAACAAGGTTTTGGTGTTGGTGTAGCCCTAACAGATCTAAAGAAGAAATAATATTTTATTGCATACATATTATAATTCCCTTGTACCAATAACTAGACTTAGTATGAGGCCCTAATCCTAGATATACAATTCAAATTAAATCATGGCATTAAGAAGCTATAAATATTTAGTGATTCTAAGCTGGTGGTCAACTAGATCATAAGAAAGTATCAATACAAGCTAGATTATCTAAAAAAATACAAGTATAGATCCTAGTACCTGATTGAATATTTTGAAGCTTTTAACATTAGAGGCATCCCAAGGGAAAAAATTAGGAAGAATATGCATTTGTAGCTTTGGAAACCAACTTGGCACCACTCAAAGAGTATAAGATGCAAATATTTTTGGTGGAGCTAGTGCCTTATCCCTTAGTACCTAACAATGTAGAAAATTTCTAGGTCTTTGAGGATCATCAATAAATTATCTAATTCATATATAATTCTAGGGAATTTAAAGAACAAATTATAGATGAAAAATACTTCAAATGTCTAGAAGTAGAACAATTTAGGGACAATGGTATCATGTTCCTCAAAGATAAAATAATCTCCATGGGGATGGTATCCTTAGAATGGATCTTTGATTTAGATCCACAAGCTGAAAATAAAAAGTAGCCAAAGACATATCAATATAATTTTGGTAGGGAAAATTTAAGAACTAAGTAGCCCCCCCAGTATGTTAGCATTGGTCAGTCTTTCACTTATACTAAAAATAAAAGGTTGAAGGATATATTGATGGAATACAATGATGTGATTGATTGGACCTATGAAGACTAAAAGACTTTTGATCCCAGGGTAATCACCCCTATTATCCCCTTAAATATATATGGTATAACCTTCAATAAATGTTAAAGACCCATGAATACCATTATATAACCCCTCATGTATATTGAATTTAAGAATCTATTTAGATGCCAAAATCATATTTCCTATCAGACATTCTACCTAGGTGGTAAACTTAGTGCCCATTAGGAAGAAGAATGGAAAAATAAGGATATGCATTGACTTTAGGAACATGAATTGATCTTCAAAGAGGGATAATTATCTTATGACTTATCTAGATGAATTAATTTATAATATCAATGGGTTTAAAACTCTGTCCTTCCTGGATGGTTTCTTAGGATAGAACTAGGTGCTAGTGGAAACACAAGACCAGATGAAGACAACCTTCACCATAAAGTGGGGGACATATGTTTATAAGAGGATGCCTTTTAGCCTCATAAATTATAGGTTAATATTATAGTGAGCCATAGACCATGTATTCTAAGGACTTATTGGTATGTGAATCATCATCTATATGGATGACCTTAGTGCATTTTTTAAAAATAGAGTGGATCATGGGAATCACTTGCAGAAAAGTGTTTAATAGGTGTAAGAGATATGGAGTGTCCCTCAAACTTAAGAAGATCATATTTAGGGTAACAAAAGGCAAATTTTTGGGCCACATCATAACCAAAGGCAAGATTTCTATTGATCCTAAATGAGTTGAGGCCATCTTGAAGATAACGCCTCCTAATAGCCTAAAAGAGTTGAGATCCTTCTTTGTAAAGATGAATTTTGTATTAAAATTAATT
Source organism: Torreya grandis (assembly GCA_037957365.1). Lineage (NCBI taxonomy): Eukaryota > Viridiplantae > Streptophyta > Pinopsida > Cupressales > Taxaceae > Torreya > Torreya grandis. The sequence goes on from JARHVA010001920.1 coordinate 364,484, forward strand.
TTTGGCTTTGAAAAAAATATCAAGCCACTGAATGCTATATTGAAAAAGGACACCAAGATAGAGTGGACAACTAAGGTTGAATTCCTTCCAAAATATCAAGATAGTTATTGCTTAGGCACTAGTATTGATAAATCTTGACTTTACCAAGGATTTATTTTTTATTCCTTTGCTTTATAGCATATCATTGCTACAATACTCACCCAAAAGGTAGATGATAGTGAAAACCTAATTGATTTTATGAGTAATAATTTAAAGGATGCTAAATTAAAATATTCAATGATAGATAATCAAATATATGCATTGGTTAAGGCTATGAAAAAATTCAAGCACTATATCCTATGTAATTAAACTTATGTTATAGTCTTAGACCCAATGGTTAAGCTCACATTTAGCTAAAATAAACTAGGTGAAAGAGGATGGAAATTTTGTAAGAGTTTAATTTGGAGATAAAACTAGATAATATGGTGAGAGGATAGGGAATAATCTAACTAATGACCAAGATAGACCCATACATTTGGGTTGAGAAAGTTAATGAAGTCCAAGTAGTTGGAGGTGAGTGGTATGCTCAGATCATTCATTATCTTCTCATGGGAGCTTGCCTCTATGAGCTGAATATAGAACAAAGGTGAGATTTGAGGCTCAAGTTTGCCCACTACAAGATAAAATGGGGAGTCCTTTACTACAAAAAATATGAGGGAATCTACTTGAGATGCATCCCAAGAGAATAATTTATAGATATCTAGGATAACCTACACCAAAAACTAGGAAACAATCATCCTTATGAGACCACAACAAGCCAAAAGATCTTGAGAATGGGGTACTATTAGCCCACTCTTTTTAGAGATGCCCACAACCATATTAGGACCTACCATGAATGCCAAATCTTTAAGAAGAGGGAGGCTAATGCTGCTATGACATTGCACCCTATCATTGAGGGTCATACTTTTGCACAATGGGGTCTTGACTTCATTGGTGTGATCAATCCCAATTCTTTAATGGAATATAAGTTCATCTTTACTACCACTTATTAGTACACTAGGTGGATTGATTTGGTGGCCACCAAGAACTCTAGATCTCAAGATGTCATTATGTTTTAAGATAAATATATACTAACCTTAATTGGTATTCCCATATATTTGGTTAGTGAGAATGACCCAAATTTTTAATCAGTTGAATTCACTGAGTGGGCCTATGATAATCATATAACAATAAAGTCCTCTTCAAAATATTACCCCTAAGGGAATGAAATGGTTGGATCTACAAATAAGAACTTAATGGATGCCATTAATAATTCAACCTAGGACAAGCCAAGACAATCCTCACATGTATATTTAATTTTTTGGTAGGCTAGGGGTTGATGCTATCAAGATACAGTTTGATCAATTTATGGCTTAATCCTATAAGGATATAGTTTGATTTTTGGGATTGTATATGATTTTTAATATATATATGATTTTGATATTTTTTAATATATTATTATTATTATTATTATATCATCATTGAAAGGATAATTTATTACTCATTTATGATGTAAAATGATATACATTTATACAAATTTCATCATTAGAGAATGACAGGTACCATTTAGGCTCCAAGGTTGAGTGTAGAGGATCAGGAACATTTGTAGACTATCAAAATGGGAGGTGCCATAAAATTACATATTTTATTATTTGACACACCTTTTTTGATGACATTATAAGAGAGATGGGACATTGATACATGTTAATTTTGGATACCAATTGGAGATGTCACTATGACCCCAGAATATTTGTGGCATATTTTATATATCCCTTTAGAGTGTGAGATGTAGTGATGGAGGACACCACATAAGAGCATCACATTATGACATGAATTTATTAGATATTTTTTGGTCTTGGACATGATATGAGTATATTTTATATCATGCTTATTGAAATTTTGATGGGTTATGTAAAAAGGTTACAAAAATATCTCATTAAACTCTTATTTTATTTTGTATTCATAAACACTAGTGGTGTGGCTTATTCATACAAGAGTTTGGTCATTATTGATGACTTAGAGGAGTATCACACAATATGTTTTTTAGAGTGGTGTATGTTGGCCCATTTATATATATATATATATATATATATATATATATTATGGGATTAATCATAAGGTACATGGTATAGGTATTGTGATAGGTACCTAATTACAAGTGTGATCATACCAACCTTTTTTTATTTACTATAGCCATTGTTTTTATGAAAATAGGTGTGATAGAGATAGATCATATGTGTAAATATAGATGATAATACCCATGAAGATACTAAGGGATAATGATAAAACCTAATTTTAAATTATATTAGATGAGCTACATGAATATGGCATCATATTGTGACCTTATCTATGGATCAATAGTTGGCCCCATGGCATGACTTAGATATGGAGTATCTACATCATTCAGTGGTATAGAAATCATTCTATAGGTGTTATGGAGATAATTAAATTTAATAAGATCACATAGTATCTTGGTATTCATGATCCATCTTATGGGGTATAAGATGAAGTGCATATGGGATAATTTTAATTTAGAGATAATGAAAAACTATAAGAGTGAATACACACAAAGTATCTAGAAACAATAATTGATAAACATTCAATAGAGTGTAAGTATTATAATTTCAAGAAATGTAATTTATATTCAATATAAAATAATAGGCAGGTTGGTACAATGTTTTATAATGTGTATGTTATAAATTTAATACACATAACATGTTATCTTGTTACATCTATGTATGACATTGGCCCTCGATCAGATGCATATGTTATAAATTTATATAATAGAATACTTAAGAAATCATAATTGTTATGGGTTACAAAGAAGATAGTTATAAGTAATTTCATCTTCCTTTTTAGGTGAAATTTTTTATTTTAGGTTGGTGGCAAGTGACAATACAACTAAAAAATTCCTAGATGGTGCCCATTGACAAACCACATAGATAGATCAGGTTGATACATGGATGTGTTAGATTAAATACATGTGTAAACATGAGTCTAAAAGTAGGTGCCAATGAAGCACGTGGGAATACAAGATTTTAATGCATATTGGAACAAGTAATCTATGATAAGATGTGATATAGGCATAGAATTTTGCAAGCAAGTGTGAAACTAGTACATAGGACTAAGATCAAACTCGACATGGAAGAGTGTGTAATAATTTATAGTAGGTACAATTATGCCATAAGAGTGAATAGGAGAGATGAGTGCTACAAAAGAATCATTATCCATTTATTAAAGAATAATAGTATCCATTGTATTTATGTGTAGCCATAGTAGCTATACATGAAGTTTATGAGAGTTTTACCACTTAGCTTGATCAGAATATTATCTAACCTTGACCACTTAGAAAATTTGATATATGCCATGGTGGGTGTGTGTATATGTCACTTCAATGATTTTATCCTTATCTACAAGATGTGGGTGTTTAAGGTCAATATCATAAGGATTTTGTGTCATTGATAGCTCAATATTTGGATTTTTTTACCATATTTATTTATTATGGACTTTTTATCCCTCACTTGGAGTTTTCCTACTTTTATATAAAATCTTGATTATGTGTGTAGGTTAACTAGGTGACTAGGAAGTAAATCCCTTGACTGGCTATTCTAGGTATGAGAGTTACTCATCTATCCTTGGCCACATTTACCACATTTTGTGGAGGAGTTACTTGACTACTTTCTTATATACACTCATCTCATTTAAGATATTTTCAACTTAATGGAAGATTGGGTTTTGCTCCACTTAATTTTTATTTCTTAAAATTATATATTAGAGTGATTTCATTCTGCTTCAATAATATTATGGTGTGCATAATCTTCATCTCATGCAATCTCAACCTTTGCATTCACATTATAAGAAATTGGTGACATATCTGATATGGTATTAGATCCACCCGTGGTAATCATATGTCTATTTTTTATTGATGTTAAGCTGTCTTTTGAAATTGTGAGATTTTTGTTTGAAAAATAAGCTTTGTACTCAATCCATTTGTCAGAGTTTTAATCTTTTGTGGTGTCATTTATTTTACAAATCTAGTTTATTAGTAGACATTACCACTTTTTGTATGGTTTCTTTATGAATACGTATTCTATGTGTCTTGGTGAATTTTACTACAAAAGACATACATGCCTCTATACAACCTCAGGTTTGATCTCTTATGTTTGGTATCAACCTATGTATTTGGCCATAGCTCATCCTCAACTAGTTTTGTGTGTTTGGGAGAATGTTCAACCATGGTTCTATTTTGTTTTTAGGTGGCTCTCATCTAGGACATTTTCACCTACTGAGTCTACTCTCATTATCACCTAGTTAGAACCACCACTCCATGCAACTTTTACACCAAAACAAAAGACAAAAGATAAAAGGCTCTTACAAAATCAAAAGGGTTGAGGGTTTCTTCTAAAATAAGCTAAGTATATTTAAAGTTTTTCCTATTTTTTTAAATATAACATATTAAATCACCTTTTTTTCAAATATCTTGATTTAAAACAAGGTTAAATAGGCTACTTTTTATTTAAATTCACAAGTAATGGCTAATAGGATCGGTCAAGTTTAACATTGTTAGTTGATATTTTTCATTTTTTTAAATAAAATAAATATATTATGGGTAATATTTAAAAATGAATTGTTATTCATATTTTCACATTCTCATGTTGTGTACTCATCTTAAATGCATTTTTAATTGAGCCTGACGTCCTCACCTAGTCTTGTAAATCACATTTTTTTTACATTTGTACTAGTTTCTCTAGATGCATTATCAGTTGTACTAACATCTTTTGAGCATGCATTATTTGTAAAATTTGAGGGGGATTAACCATTTCATAGTTTAGGGTGTGTAATTTATTTTGACTCACTCTTTATTTCTACTTGCACTTTCATTTTTATAACTTTCACTACTACAATTCAACTCAACACTAAAATGGATTCAAGTTTAATCAACCCACTAACTCACTTTAAATATCATGAATGAAAAATCAAGATAGTATCATTATAATAAGTAAGTGTATATAAATTATAACCATGGGTGATGAAATTTAACCTAGTATAAATGTAGATAAAGTTAAGTGGTATAATTGTAGTTATGTCTTTCTATAGCACTTGATCTCTTATTTCACTTATAGCCTGAAAAATCACCTCATGATGTATGGACCATTATATTGGAAACACAATGATGAAGAAGTGGGGTGAATCATTCTCTTAAAAAATTCTTTCACATGTACTTTAAAATTCCTTAAACCATCAAAGTAATATAAAGATATGGAAATGTATAAAGAGTCATTCACATGATCATAACACAAGAAACACATACATTAATGGGAAACCCTAAATGGGAATAAAAAATATTCTTATTTTAAATTTTACTAAATTCCTATAAGACAAACATAAATATTTAGTGAATCACCAACTTCACATGGAGCACCAACCCTAACTAGCCAAGCACCCACTTGACTAAGCTTTAACAAACACCCACTTGTAAGGAGGAAACAACCCCCTAAATGAATCAAAACCAACTCAACCACCTTATTTATTTTATCACATTCAAATCACCTTATTTCTGAACTAATTGATGATGACTACCTCTTCATATCTTCACACTCTTATCCCTCTCAAACTACCTTCTAGGCTCAAACACTCAACTAGGTCTCTTCAAGAAAGATTAGATCATTTGAACTTGATATTCATATATAGTACCCATGATATATATTCATGATTTTTTATATTCACCCTTATGATGGTATAAAATACTTCCTTCATCTCTTCAAATTTATATATCATTCACTTCAACACACACATTCTCTAACAAGTCAATTAGGCCTATTATGCCTTGTTCTTATACTAGGCTCTTGCTCATACACCCCTTGGTAAAACATACACACTTGATTACATATATTTTTAAAAAATAGGCCTTATTTAATGATAAAAACATGAATCAAATATTAAACTAGGTCGGTCGTAGCTCAAATGGACACAACCCTTCTTTAGGCCTTAAGGAGACCTAATTTAATTAGGCCTTCATTATCACACATTACACTTTGTCTTCCTTATAACACATTAAAAACACCTAACATAGAAGTAATATATAATATGCCACTCAAATCAACCCTTGATAATCTCATATAGGATCCTTAACACTTTTTAGATCTAAGTACTACTTAAATCACACTATTAGTACTATTCATAATTAGGTCTGTGAGCCTATAAAAAGTCTATCTTGAACTACAAGAGATAACATAATGTTTAATCACATAATAGTGAAAAATAATAATATTCACAAACTTCTAATACTTCAATAACTTCACCAAGTTAATTATACTTCATTACGTAAGGAAAAAGGACTCAAAACCTTCTCTGTAAATAACCCACTCAAAACTGCCAATTAGGCTCAATACACAGTCATAGAAACTTGAAATTATGACACCTAAAATAGCACACTCGATTACTTAAAATTATTTAAAAATATCCTAAATAATCCTTTAAAAAATATAACAAAAATATAATAATTTCTAATGGCAATATTGGTCTTGTGGACCAATCTCATGACCTCACTACACATAAACCTCACTAAGCTAGACAAGTCAACTTGAGAGAAAAAATTTCTCTATAAAATGATCTCCAAAACTTATATCTAAAATTACCATGTATTATATGTATTGAAAAATATATCAATTCACTTGGATTCATCCCTAATCCATGATAACACATCCATAATCACCTTCTCACTTTTACCTGGGTTTCTTATTGTTTGCACCATTAGGCTTGTTAGTGATAGGTTGTCTTGGATGACTGTTTTATCACACCTAAGGGATATAACCTACCTATAAACCACCATGTACATCAAATAAAATTATTAATATTTTTCCTCCATCTATTTATCAACTTTGAATTAGTCAACTCTAATTACTACAATATATCTATGATAAACAAGGCCTTTCCTATAGGGTCCACTCACTCACTTGACAAAAAAATCACACTTGAAGGTGATTGGGAGAATTCATTAAAATATACATACCAATCCATTTTTATCACTTTAGAATAATTTATTTCATATTGGGTTACTAGTAGGGTCCTTTGAGGGTTTAAACCATCTTCCAGCCTTAACGATCATTCATAAATCATAGCCCATTAATCCAAAATATAATGATTTTAATTTTTATCTAATACCCTTCACCATATACCATGAATATCTTAAATTCTCATTCATAGGTTACACATTCCAATGAACACTTGAAAGTCCTTCTCGGGTTGATAACCCTTCATTCTGTGTACATGAGAGACCTCAAACCCACTTTTCATGCATTTTATTGCAAACCATGACCTAAAAAATTGTGAACATGATTTAAATAATATATAATACCTCTAAAAACAATAATTTATCCATAATTTCCTTGGAAACATAACCTCATACCCCATTAGGCCATATTCTCTCTCATTGCTTGCTTAGACCTTAACCTGCAAACCACATTAGGCCTTGAAACTAACCTTAAATATTCTTTCCATGTAATAAGCATTATTAGCTCCCACTAAGTACTTGGATTCTTCAATGATTGTTAGGGGAAGGATTTACACCCAATCCCTATCTTAGGTGTTTAAAAGTTGCCTTTGGAAGTGGTTTGGTCAAGATGTCCACACTTGATCTTATGTAGAAACATATTCAAGTCAAAAACTTTGTTCACTTAATTTATCCCTTATAAAATTATACTTTATGGGAATTTCTTTTGTCCTTGAGTGAATTATAGAGTTATTTGAGATTCTTATAGAACTCATACTATCACAATAGATAGGGCTAGGACCATCATACTCTACCTCATAGTATTTTAGGGTCTATCTCATCCATAAGATCTGAGTGAAACATGAAGCTAATACAATATACTCAACCTAATAAATTGATAATGCTACTGATGGTTTCTTATTACTTATCTATGAAACCAAGCACCCACCTAAGAAGAAACCTCCTCCACTAGTACTTTTCCTATCATCTATACTTCTTGCCTAGTTGGCATCTATATAGGCCATCAAATTGAACTCCTTGATTCTTGGATACAACAATCCATACTCCATAGTCCCCTTGAGATCCCTAATTATCATTTTGACTACTTGTAGATTTTTCTCATTTGGTTTTGATTGAAACTTTCCCACAAGACTTACTACTTACATGATGTCAGGTTTAGAGGCTATGGTGACTAACAAACCTCCAATAATTGACCTATATTATGACTGATTAACCTTTGAAGACTCATATTAATTGATCAAATTACACCCTATGATCATGGGTTTACTAACTAACCTACAATCTTCCATCTGAAATTTCTTAAACAATTCTCTTATGTACTTGGCTTCTGAGATGAATACACCTTTTTTAGATTGAGTGATTTGTAATGCAAGAAAGAATGATATTTCTCCTAGCATGGGCATATCAAACTCTTTCTTCATCACCTCTATAAAGGCTTTGGTCATGTTCTCATTATTTCCACCAAAGATGATGTCATCCGAATAGACAACTATTATCAACTGATGGTCATCTTCTATCTTGATGTATAGATTACTATCTATAACTCTTCTTTTGAATCCTTGATCCAATAGATATATGTTTAACCTCAAATACCAAGCTCTAAGAGCTTGATTTAAACCATAAAGAGCCTTTTTAAATATATAAACATAGTATTTGTCATATGATAGTGAGAATCTCTCAATTTTCTCAATGTATACTTCCTCTTCCATATTCCCATTCAAAAAGGTAGATTTGACATCCATTTGGTATTCCTAGAATCCTTTGAATCCTACATATGATAGAAATAATCTAATGGCCTCCAATATTTCTAATGGTATAAATGTCTCCTCAAAGTCTACCCATTTAACTTGTGCATATCCCTTACATACTAATATAGGCTTGTTCCTAACAAATTTTCCATCTTCATTCAACTTGTTTCTAAACACCCATTTTGTGCCAATGGCATTCTTGTCTTTAGGCCTAGGAACTAGTTCCTATGTCTCATTTTTATCTATTTTTTATAACTACTCATTCATAGAATCTATCCAAAATTTATCTTTTATTGCTTATATAGGACTCTTAGGTTAAATATTAGATAATAGATAAACATTCTCTTGATTTAGATTACTTACCAGTCTTCTCTTTGTTTGCATACATGCATTCTTATTTTCAATGATTTGAGATTCAGGGTGATCTCTTTGAATCTATCTTGAGGGTCCTTTTGAGTCATTTATCTCAACTTCTTCTTCCTCATCAACCTTTATAGTGTCCTCTTCACTATTGAAGTCCAAATTATCTAAAGTGTCCTTTGACTATGAATTTGATTTCCTTATCTCATCAATCTTCACATTGGTGCTTTCCACTATATTTTTTAGCCTCTTGTTATAATATCTATAGTCTAAGATCATTAATGAGTATCCTAAGAATATTCCTTCATCATATCTAAAATCAAAATTTCCCAAGTCTTCATCATCTCTTTTGATGAAACATTTGCTCCCAAATACTCTAAAGTGTTCCATATTGGCAGGTCTACCCTTCCATAGTTCATAAAGAGTCTTATTGACATTATTCATTATATATCCTCTATTTAAAATATAGATATCAATGCTTACTTCCTCTCTTAACTTTCCATTAGATAATATAGACTCATTTATCATGGTTCTAGCCATCTCTTGAATTGTTTTATTCTTCCTTTCTACTACCCCATTCTGTTGAGGTGTCCTAACTACTGAGAATTATCTCCTTATTCCATGAAACTCATGGAAGTCATAAAAATAATTAGACCAAAACTCTCCTCCTATATTATATCTTAGAAAATTTATCTTTCCATTCTTCTCATTCTCAACAAGAACCTTGAATGCCTTGAACATGTCAATAACTTCTAACTTTTATTTCAATAATACAACCCAAGTCATTATTGTGTAATCATTTATGAGTAACATGAAGTAGATATATCCTTTAATGCTATAAATTATTATAGGTCCAAATTTACTAGTGTGTATTAACTCCAAGGGTATTATAGTAGATTACTCCTTGGAATTGAACCTTCTTCTAGTCTGCTTACCATGTTGACAAGCCTTAAAAAGTATGTTTGTAGGTTTGGTGATCTTAGGCATGTTCTTCATAGACTTCTTAGTGATAATATTGACCTTATTATAAAAGGTTAGGTGACCTAAACTTATTTTTCATATCCAAATTTCATCTATCTTTATCATGAAGCATCTCTCCTTCTTGATCTCATTCAAGACATATATATTGTTCTCAGTCCTCTTAGCATTGACAATTAACCTTTTGGTTTGACTCTCCTTATCTCATAACCTTTGTCATGAAAGTTTAGTGTGTGTCATTGATTTAAAATTTGAATTAAACTAAGAAGGTTATGTTTAAAACCTTCCACTTTAAACACATTTTGTTTTTATTCTCCCCATTATCCAAATTTAAGACATCCTAGCCAACTATGTTCAGAGTTATGTTGTCTCCAAACCTTACTATTCCTACAACATTATTTTTCAATGAGATGAAATTATTTATATATCCTATCATTTTTATTGATAAATCACTATCTATATACCATTTTATACCTTCATCTTAAATGTAAAAGGCAACCTGAGAGCATATAATCCTCTTTGGTCTTTTGTTCCTCCTTGGCAAATAATCCATATTGAATTTTGAGCTTAGTATTATATGTGATAAATTGATTTGGATTAAATAACAATTTTTTATCCTTATAATTCATTATAATATATCCATATGTCTTTTTTAATCTTGAGGGCCTTCTAACTTTATTAGATCAAGGTCTTGCAATGTGTCTTATATTGTAATAGATGTAGCAAATAATATTTTTATACTTACCTCTTAACTAATTACTCATTTTCCCATGGTCCCATGATGAATTATCCTTTATTTAATTAGGATGCCTAATTAGTCTTTTCATGATGGTAATCTTGACTTGTTCTAACTTCTCATGCTCTCTCTCAAACTTGCTCATTTTATCTATGATCTGCACATGCTCAACCTTTAAGGAATCTAGCTTTGTATTCAACTGGTCATACTCAACTTCATTTAAATTAAACCTTATGTTAACACCTTATAATTGAATCTTGAAATACTTTATTGTCTTATTTTTATGCTTAAAATCAATAAGGGCACATATGAGCTCAACTTTAAGGTCTACTTCAGCTCCTCCTTCTTTATTGTCAAAGTAGAATTCTTCATCATACATGTTGTCTTCCTATTGATCAGAAGGCATCTTATGCTTCTTAGGATCACCTTAAATTTTTTATAATTGTATCAAAGGATAAATAACTAATACCAATTTTTTAAAACATAATTAATGAGAGTGGGGTTAATCAGTCTCTTAAAACTTTCTTTCACATGTACTTTAACATTCCTTGAACCATCAAATCAATACAAAGTTATAATAATGCATAAGGAGTCATTCTCATGAACATGACACAAAAAAAATATATATTAGTGTGAAACCCTAAAGGATAATAAGACCCATTGTTATTTTCAAATGGAATATATTCCTATAAGAAAAACATCAAGATTTAGTGAAACACCAACTTCACATGGAACACCAACCCCAACTTGCTAAGTACCCACTTGCAAGCAAGAAAAAAAACCCCTAGATGACTCACCACCAAATAATACACATTATTTATTTTATAACCTTGTTAATAAACCAAATAATGATGGACACCTCTTTAGATATTCACACTCTTATCCCTCTCAAACTACCTTTTAGGCTCCTTCACTCAACTATGTCTCTTCAAGATAGATTAGGTCATTTGAACTTGATATTCATCTATATTACCCATGTTATATCTTCATGATTATTTATATACACACTTATTATGGTATATAAGACCTATTTCATATCTTCAAAGTTATATATCATTTGCTTTAACACACAAATTCTCTAACAAGTCAATTAGGCATATTAGACCTTGCTCTTATACTAGGCTCTTGCTCATACACCTCTTGGTCATCCATACACACATGATTAATTAAATTTTTTAAAAAATAGGACTTATTTCATGCCAAAAAAATTAATAAAACATTACATTAGATCATCCATATCTGAAATGGACCAAATCTTTCTTTAGGCCTTAAGGAGACCTAATTCAATTATGCCTTCATGAACACACGTTACACTTTGCCTTCCTTGGAAAATTTTAAAAACACCTAAAATGGTATTAAAATATCATATTAAAATAAAATATACCCATAATGATCTCATATAGGATCCATAACACTTTTTATATCTAACTACTATTTGAAGCATGTTGTTAGTATTGTTCTTAATTTGATCTGTGAACCTACAAAAAGTTTATCTTGAACTCCAAGAGATAACACAATGTTTAGTAAAAAAATAATGATAAAAAATCATATTAACAGAGCATAAAATAATTAAAAATAAATAAAAATTTCATTAGAATTCATTACGCATGGAAAAAGAACTCAAAACCTTCTCTCCAAATAACCCAATTAGAACTGCCAACTAGCCTCAAAACATAGTCACATAAACTTGAACTTATGACACATGAAGGAACAAACTAAAGGAATTATAATGAATTAAAAATATTATAAGACATCCTAAAAATATCCTCCCACAAAAATATCATAATCTCTAATGGCAATATTGGTATTGCAGACCAATCTCATGACCTCACTGCACACAGACCTCATTGAGCTAGACAAATCAACTTGAGAGCAAATTTTTGCTTTATAAAATGATCTAAAAAAATTATATAAAAAATTAACATGTATTAAATGTATTTAAAATCATAATATATAATGGAAATATTGGTATTGTAGACCAATCTCATGACCTCACTGCACACAGACCTCACTGAGCTAGACAAATCAACTTGAGAGCAAATTTTTGCTACATAAAATGATCTAAAAAAATTATATACAAAATGAACATGTATTAAATGTATTTAAAAACATATCCATTCAATTTTATTCATACCTAATCCATGATAACATATCCCTAATCAATTTTTTATTTTTCCTAGGTTTCTCACTGTTTGCACCATTACGCTTGTTGGCAGTAGTTTGTATTGGATGACTGATTTAGCATACCCAAGGGATATAACATGACTATAAACCACAATTTACATCACATAAAAGTATAAATATTTTTATTCCATCCATTTATCAACTTTGAATTCGTCAACTCTTACTGCTATTCAAATCTTTGAGAAACAAGGCCTTTCCTATAGGGTCCACTCACTCACCTAACAAATCAATCACACATATATTTACATGGGAGAGTTGAATACAACCTAAAATAACTTAATTATCCAATTCTGATCACTTTAGTACAAATTATTTCATATTGGGTCACTATTGGGGTTCTTTGAGGGTTTAAACCATCTTCCAATCTTAACAATCATTCATAAAGCATAACCCATTAATCCAAAAACTAATGCTTGTAATTTTTATATAAGATACTTAACCATATACCATGAATATATTAGGTTCTCATTGAGATGTTACATTTTCCAATGAACACTTAAAATTCCTTCTTGGGTTGAGAACCCTTCATTCTGTGCACATGAGAGACCTCAAAACTGATTTTCATGCCTTTTATTGCAAACCATGAACTCAAACCCTATGATCATGATTTAAAAAATATATAATATAAATTAAAACACTCACCTATCCATATTTACCATGTAAACAAAACTGCATACCCTATTAGGCTAGACTCTCTCTCATTGCTTGTTTAGACCTTGACCTACAAACCACATTAGGCCTTAAAACTAACCTTCAAGATTATTTACATGCACTCTCCACATAATTATAAAACTTAGGAAACCTATATCATTCTAAAACACTACTTTATATCCTTAATGGGCCTTGACAACACCTCTTGACACCTCATTATGTCAAGTAGGGTCTAGAACTAGTCTAGTTTTAGACTTAGACAAGGTCTTACCCATGTAGGTTCACCTTGAAATTATATTGAGTGATCATATGACTCATATACATGATAAATAAACCTTATACAACCTATTTTTCCTTTATGCATCCCTATCACTAGGCCACCATGCTCAAACCTTCTCACTAGGACATTACCAGCTATGACTAGTGCCATGACTATGTTTCTCAAGCACTTAAAGTTTGATAACTAGTATTGAGACACTCTTTGATGATTATACACATTATTAAAATGAATTAAACTCTCATAATCACTACAAAAATAATCTATATCATCTCTCATATCTACATTATTTAATGACCTCATCAAAACCTTTATTCAAGAACCTTTGACATCAATTCCAAACCTCAACAATAGGAACAATGTTTAACAATCTCCCCCTTTGTCATTAATGGTAAAATATACTACAAAAATAATTATTCTTATCTCCCCATTATATTATTTCTCCTCCTTTGACATAAATGACAAAGTGATGTTTACAACTCCTTGGATCACACTCCTTTTAACCAAAATACTAAACACATAGAATTATGAGTTTATGAGACATAACACAAACATGCTCCCCTATCTCCATGAATACCTTTTTGGAAAAACTCACCTATTATTGGAGATAATGATCATGATTACATACCCCTAAGTATTTGTCTTCTTCAATGATTTTTAGGGGCAATAATTACATTCAATTTGTGTCTTACATGTTCAAAAGTTACCTTTGGAAGTGGTTTGGTCAGGATGTCTACAATATGATCCTATATAGAAACATATTCAATTATAACACTTTTTTCAATTACCTAATCTCTTAAAAAATGATACTTGATGGGAATTTTCTTGGTCCTTGAGTGCATGATAGGGTTATTTGAGATGTTTGTAGCACTTGTATTATAAAAATAGAAATGGTTAGGACCATGATACTCCACCTTGTAGTATTTTAGGGTATATCTCATCCATAGGACCTGATTGAAACATGAAGATAATGCAATGTACTCAACCTCACAAGTGGATAATACTACTAATGGTTGCTTCTTGATTATCCATGAAACTAGGCACCCACCTAAGAATAAATCTCCTCTGCTAGTATTATTACTATCATCTATACTTCTTACCCAGTCTACATTTATGTAGGTTGTCAAATTTAACTCTTACTTCTTAGATACCACAATCCATACTCCATAATCCCCTTTAGAAACTTGATTATCCTTTTGATTGCTTGCAGATGGTTCTCCTTTAGAAGTGTTTGAAACCTTCCCACAAGACTTACTACTTGCATGATGTTAGGTTTAGAAGCTATGATGTATAAAAAAATTTCAATCATTAACCTATATGACATATGATTGACCTTTGAAGACTCATATTACTTGATCAAATTACAACCTATGATCATGGGTGTACTAAATACCTTACAATCTTCCATATCAAACTTCTTCAACATTTCTTGTGTACTTGGCTTGTGAGATGAATATAATTTTTTTAGATTGAGTGATTTTCAGCCCAAGAAATAATGATAGTTCTCCTAGCATGGACATCTCAAACTCTTTATTAATCACCTCTATAAAGGCCTTCATCATGTTCTCATTTTTTCCACCAAAGATGATGTCATCCACATAGACAACTACTATCAACTAATGGTCATCTTCTATCTTGATGTATATATTACTATTTATAACTCTTGTTTTGAATCCTTGATCCAATAGATACCTGTCCAACATAGCATACCAAGATTTAGGAGCTTGCTTTAAACCATAGAGAGCCTTTTTCAATTTTCAAACATAGTCTTTGTCATCTGCTAGTGAGAACCCCTTAGGCTGCTCAATGTATAATTCATCTTCCAAATTCCCATTTAAAAGGGCAGATTCAACATCTATCTGGTATACTTTGAATCTTTTTAATCTTTCATATGCTAGAAATAATTTGATGGCCTCTAAACTTGCTATTAATGTAAAGGTCTCCTCAAAGTCTAACCCTTCAACTTGTTCATATCCCTTGCATACCAATCTATCCTTGTTCCTAGTGATTTGTCAATTTACATTCAACTTATTTCTAAACACCCATTGTGGTAATGGAATTCTTGTCTTTAGGCCTAGGAAGTAGTTCCCAAGTCTCATTTTTCTATATTTAGTCTAACTCCACATTTATAGAATCTATCCAAAAGTTGTATTTGATTTATTCTATAAGAATCTTAGGTTCAATATTGTATAATAGAAAAACATTCTCTTGATTTAGATTACTAACCAGTCTTCTTCTTGTTTGCATACTTGCATTCTTGTTGTCAATGATTTGAGATTCAGGGTGATATCTTTGAATATGTCTTGAGGGTCCTTTTGAGTCTTATCACTCAACTTCTTCTTCTTCCTCCTCAACCTCTATAGTCTCCTATTTATTATTGAAGTTTGGATTCTCTAAGGTGTCCTTTGACTATGAGTGTGATTTCCTTGTCTCATCAATATTCACATTAGTGATTTCCACTATATTTTGTAGCCTCTTGTTATAACATTTGTAGGTTATTTGGATTTAATGGATTTTATCTAAGTTTGGCATTTTGTTTAGGTATCCCACCATAATCTATTGTGATAACCAGAGTATTATACAAATATGCAGGAATCTAGTTCAACACCAACAAATCAAACACACTAAGATTCACATGCATTTTATTCAAGAACTTATTCATGGTCAGGTCATCAACTTGAGATTTTTCTAGTCTTCAAATTAGGTTGTAGATATCTTTACCAAAACCTTCACTGAGAGCAAGTTCATTCATCTATGATCTCTTCTTAAGGTGTGGTCTATAACAAAAACATCATCTTTATGCCTTCTAGCCTCTTCTCTTCTTCTATGTCTCTCTTTTGGGATGAGTTTTTTCCTACAAATTTTCTCCCTTTATCTTATTTTAAAAAGAGATTTATTTATACATGGGTGCCTCATCTGGCCTAGTTGTCAAGACCCATTTATTTTTAACACTACCCACCTAAGTTGTACTTATGGGAGGTAGTAGAGTAGGGGTTTTATTTTTTCCCATATTTATTTAATATGGGTTTTTCCCCCTCACTCAGAGTTTTCCTACTTTCATGGAGAAGTTTGCTTATATGTGTAGGTTGACTAGGTGACTAGGAAGTAACTCCCTTAACTAGTTATTCTAGGTATGAGAGTTACTCATCTATTCTTGGCCCTATTGACCACCTTTTGTTGAGGAGTTACTTGTATATTCTAGGGGTCTATTGACCACCTTTTGTGGATGATTTACTTGCTTACTTTCTTATATGTACTCATCTCATTTGGGAGATTTTCAACTTAATGAAATATTGGGATTTTTTCCACTTTATTTTTATCTCTTATAGTACTATATTTTAGTGATTTGATTTTGCTTCAACAACATTATGGTGTTCACAATATTTATCTCATGTGATCTCAACCTTTGCATTTGTGTTATCTAGAACTAGTGACATATTAGATAGAATACATGAGGTGTGAGATGTGCATCATGGAACTCTTTATATTTAATTTTAGTACAAGAGAGAATATGTTGAACCTTATTATGACTAGAATGTATATGTAGAAATACCTTCTCACCTTTGTTTACTTCCTATTCTTATGATTAAGGAATCCAAGGAGGGTGGTTAGATCATATGTTAGCTTCACAATGAAAATCAAATAAAAATGAAAGTAAACACACTAACATTCATAACACTACCTTACCTAGATCAAAGGGAGGAACATGGTAAAGAAACATAAATGAACAAAGCACAACTAAAAATGGAAATAACTCACAAAATCCTTACAAATTCCTTGAATTCTCTAATATATTTCTTCATTTGGATTGCTCGGATTGTGCTCAAGAATTCTTCATCAATGGGGCCTAGCTATCTCAATCTCCTCTTAGAATCATGCTTGGCTAGTTTAATATGGATTGATATTTCTAGTGGCTTGAAATGGATTGGATTTATTTTGGCATTATAACACTATGAATTTGCTTCATGCCCTAAATCCTACATTATAGCTTTACTATGCTCCAAGATCTAAGATCTTTTTTGCATGATAGCTTTTCACCAAAATAGCTTCTTAATTTAATAAGAAAGGCATGATATTTATAGGCTTTGAAATCAACTTGGAATGAGTTAAATCCTAACCAAGGTTTGATTAGTTAACCCTAGTAGAGTTAAAAGGTGTCCAAACCTAATGATTAACATATAATAGGTGTGCTTTGAGATATTTTGGATTTTGGACAACTTGTAAAAGGTAATGATTACTTCCTAAGATATTCTATTGATTTTTAATTTAATTTTTTATAATTAATTTAATTGATCAAGGATGAATTCAATTAGGATTGGATTAGAATTTGCATGTTAATTAATTCCTTTTAGGCCTTTAAACATTTTCAAGCTTTTGATTAGTTTAATGTGTGTATTTATTCATTTAATTGATTTTTATTCCAAATTGATTTAATTGCATGTTATGAAGCCAAATTTAAGGCATTTAGAAATTATTAGGTAAGATGTTTAATGGTTAATAAGAATTAGACTAAAGTCTGGTACGAATCCATTGATGGCCAATTTTAGATGTCTATAATGACCAACATAAGATAAAATTCACAACACCTTGGGGCATCTTTTTCTATCAGTATTTCCCTTTGGTATCAAGAATTATGAAGTGACATATTAGAGAGTAATGACTATTATCTCTCATGACTTACTTGATGACATCATAGAGGATTATGTTGATGACATTATTGCCAAATCAAGATCTAGAGTAGAACATCTAGAAGTGCTTTGTAAAATCTTTGACACAATGAGAGAATACAAGCTTCATGTGAACCCAAAGAAATGTGTTTTTGGGGTGACATCAAGGAAGTTTTTGGGATTCATTATTTCACATTCTATCATAGAATTTGATCTTCATTAGGATTATACTATCATGAACATGACCTCACCCAAAAATCTCAAACAAATTCATAGATTTCAAGGTAAAATCCAAGCAATATGGTGGTTCATATCTAAACTTACATATATTTTTCATCTATTCACATTCTTACTTAAGAAGGATAATCCATTCACTTGTAATGATAATTTTAGTAAGGAATTTGAAAATATTATGAAAAGTATTTATAATCCACCATTTTTAATGCCACATACTGTAACAAAGTTTTTCCTTTTGTATATATCATTTACATAATATGCATTGGGGGAATTTATGGCATAACACAATGACAATGGATCAGAATGGGTAGTATATTATCTAAGAAAAAATTTGGTTTCATATGAACTTAAATACTTTTTAGGAATCTATGTTGTACCCTTCTTGATGAAAAGTGTTCACATCCACCTCAAACTTAGGCTAACATGGGAGTAACCTATAGGTTATGGGTTACCCTTGATTAGGTCAAACCTATATATTTTATGGGGCTGGCTCCCCTAATTTTTCATTTGGATATCTTTCTCTAAGACCTAACTCTATTGGGATGAAAAGGGTAAAGAGGTTACATAAATGAAACCTACACTAAAGGTTGGTGATGCACCTAAAATGATCCTTCATCCACGATCTCAGTTTGAACTCTTAACACACTAATAAGCAATGCATAGAGCTGAGGCACTATATCTAATGACTTATAAGCAAAAATATTTCATCTAGAGGTTGGTTTGAATTACTAAAGCAAGAGGGTCATGAGAAAGAGGCATGTTTTAAGGCACTTATAATATGATTTCTAGTACAAAATTGAGTTATCAACCTCACAACATACTAGACAACCTACCAAAAAATCTTATTTCTACCTAGGTGAAACTTGGACCTATAAAGATAAAATCATACTATTATGAATATCAAAAAAATAATGAACACACTAAGCATAGATCATGAAGAAGTTGTAAATGCTCTATTCATCAATCCAAGAGGTACATAAGTACAAACACTACTAGAATTTCCTCATACTAGCCTAAGGGATATAATACAAGGTCAAAAGCCTTCAATATATATTAGAAATAGAGAGAGAGAAGGATAAATGTGGCATATAAAAGTGGAGAAGGGGTCATTAATGACCAAGATCCACTCAATCCTATAGTTACATCAGTTACATAAACCTTCTTCAACTCTCCTATGTATTAGTCCTTGTTAATTACTTATTTTGACTTTGAAAATGAGGTGATGGGGCTAAGTTATCTTTAGTTATACTTATCAAATGTTTTACCATGCTTAAAATAGTCCATCACTCCTCCCAATAAAAGTTACATGGTGTACATGGGTGTGACTAGGACTCCCAAGAGAAGTTGAGAAGCCTATTAATATTTGTTCATGTGGACCAAGCCTTGAAAATGCCTCCACCTTACATAATGACCTTGAAAGTGAATTTTACAATTCAAAAAATTAGCTACTAGGTGTTATACCCTACTTTAAACCTCTTAATTATCCCCTCTATTCCAAACTTGAGTTCCCTTGGTTGACAAGATAGGTCAAATAGGATAATTAGGCCAATTAGGCCTACTAGCTTAACTATTGATGTTAAAAATCCATGAGAGACCTGATAAGACATAAAAAAACCTATGATAAGTTAGGAATTATACCTGAATCAACATCATACATCATACCATAATTTTCTTTGGTAAGAAACATCTACAATATAGTCACTTAACTTGACTAGGTCATCTTGCTTATCTTTTTTGTAGAATGATAGTTTTGAAATGAGTTACAAAGGTGTTTTCGGGAATATCC
Source organism: Torreya grandis (assembly GCA_037957365.1). Lineage (NCBI taxonomy): Eukaryota > Viridiplantae > Streptophyta > Pinopsida > Cupressales > Taxaceae > Torreya > Torreya grandis. Next base: position 385,138 of record JARHVA010001920.1, read on the forward strand.
TTTGAAATTTTATAAATTTATAGGATTAATCAAGTCTTGAACCCCTTGCAATAGTTATAATCTCCTCAAATGGTTATGGACCCTTATTTATACTCAAAATCTTATAAAAGTATGGATTTATAAGCATTTCATATAGATTACATATAATCAAGTACCATAGGTGGAGTCCTATTTGAGTTTAATTGACATTCCATGAGCTTACCAGGTCATTTTAGGGTGATAATATGCTAAAACATCAATATTTCTATGATTGGGTTTGCCTAGGGTTTTAGAGAGGTTTATGAGTGCTTAGGAGTCTTAGTGATTTTTCATAGGGTATAGACATCCAAGTTAGGATCAAATGTCATAAATATATAGGGTAATAACCTCCTCATGTACCATTCATGGCTTGGGTTCCCATGCAAATGGTGTATGGATATTAGAATGTTGAAAGGTGGCATTAGGGTAGTTTACAAACCAACTTTAAATTCTTATTTTCTTAAGTTTTATTCATAGATTATATCCTCCAAATCCCAATCAATCCTTCATGTATTTTTATTTAATATTGAGAATTAAAATTCCCTAAGGTTTTTTCCCCTTACCATGTATGTGGTGGAGTGGGTGATCACTTGAAGTTAGCACTTGAGTTGATTGTGTGCAAGGTGAGGAGTTTAAACAGGGTTTTGGAGACACTTTGACCTTTTCTTCACTTATTTCCACATAAAATCTCATAATTATGGTCTTGAAAAAAATTATACACCCTCACTAGTAATAAAACTTTTGAGAAGGATCTAAGGCTCTTCAAGATAGTATTAAGGTTTATAAACCAGTCTAGATTTTATCTGCATTGGCCTGTTCTCAAGGGCATTTGATGAGGACCCTAGATGATAGACATTTAAAGGAGGTCTAAATATTTTTACAATCCTATTTAAATGATCCAAAACCATTCATGGATCTAAATCTACCTTTATACCCATTTAATGCAAGCATTCACTCACCTAGCCCTATAACTGGTTGTCACAAATTGGGCTAGGTCCGAGACAAAATAATGGGTATACCCACTATTTTCCTAGCCCAAATGTAAGTATGGGAGCCTTTGAGTAATAAAAAAGACCATATGTATAAATTTTTAGGACTTTGATATGACTTTAGAGTTATCAAACACTCATTTTATTTAGATTATCAATGGGTTGCATGTTGACTTAGCCCATAAGCTCTCCTTGAATTCTTGGTTGGGTAGGGGGTAAGTCTTCTTCTATATGAGTGTCATAAATATTTTGGGAACAAACTTACCTTAGAAATGTCTTTTTGATTTCATCCTTTCCCCTAATTAACTCAAATAGTGACTTATATCATATAACAATAGCTCCAAGTAATCCAAACAAAATGGTTATAAGTGGCAGTTCAAGAGAAGGCCTTGGATAATGGAGTACCATCTCATTTATCTTCATTACACAATGGTAACATGGGGTTATCTCATCTCTTAATCACCTTTTTTTAATTATTTTTAAGTTAAACCATTTGAACTCAACTTGATTACATAGTAAAGAGGCAATAAGGACCCAGTTATAGAGGCTCATTTAGGTAGAGGTAAGAAGGACCTAGCTATTACCCCTAGTTTTCTCATCGGAGGTTATAACTAGGATACAATGGATCATATCAATAATAATAATAATTTTTTGATATGTAGTTATAATAAGTAACAATATTTTTTGAAACACTAATTTTCTCTTGTATGTGGATATAATTAGGCTCACACAAACAAACATGATTAGAAAGGAACAAGAAATGAAAGATGCAACTACCAATACTTAGGTATTAATTATCCAAAATACTACCTCTATTTAGAATTCTTGAAATAAATACTAAAATTGATCTGAATGTTTGTGCTGAAAACATGAAACCAGTGGATGAATTAAGGTCAAATAGGCTAGGTAGATAGGATTCAAAACATGCTTGGTTGATAGAAAAGGAATGGTATGGTAAAACAAAAAGGTATATTGACAAAGTGATAAGATGGTAAAATGAGAGGATGTAAAAATAAAAGTTTTGATAATATGATATAACTTGAAATGGTTCTCATAAAAATATAATTCAATTAAGTAAATTATCGCTTGAGGTGTGTAATATTCATTGGCTTATCAAGTTCATCCCCATCTAGTGTGGCGAGCTTGTATGATCCTGCTCCATAGTTTGTAACAGTGATGAAAGGACCTACCCAGTTGGGTTTGAACTTACCCTTATGATTTTTATTGATCATCATATTCTATTGGTTCTATTTAAGGATTAGATCACCAAGCTCAAATTCTTTATGTTTCACGCGTTGATTATAGTGACCATGGAGTCAGTTATGATATGCCTATAGATTTCTCACTATATCCATGCATATCTCATCAAGTAACTCCAAATATTTTAGGTGAGCTACTTGATATTCATTATCATCCAAGACATGATTCAAAGAGATGTGTAATGAAGTTAACTCAACCTCAATGGGAATAATAGCCTCAATACCATAAAAAATTGAGTATGGAGTGGCTCATATGTGGGTGCCATGATTGGTATGGTATGCCCAGAGGGTATGGATTATCTAAAGGTAGCAATCATGGCCAATATCATTGAAAATATTTTTCAAGATGTTGACAATGGTTTTTTTTATGATTTTACTTGACCATTACCTTGAGGGTAATATGCCATGGAGAAATATTTCTTGATTTTATGCTTAAAGCATAGCTTTTTTACATCCTTATTCTTGAATAATCCTCCATTATTAGATATAATGTTATAAAGAATATTGTAGCATCAAATGAGATGGTTGAATATGAATTTAGAAATTTGATTTATAGTCACATGAGGGGTATATATTTAACCCACTTAGTAAAATATTATGTGGTGTTAAGGATATGTTTATGGTCATATGATGAGGTGGGGTTTATTTTCCCAATGGGATTGAGGCCCCATGTAGCAAATGACAATGGTGTCAGTATTGGTTTCAAAGTATTGGTGGCGGCATGAATTAAATTAGCATGCCATTGACACTTGTCACATATTTTGACATATACAATTGCATCCATGTCCATTGTTGGCCAATAATATCTAATATGTAAGAAATTTTTGGATAGGACTACCCTATTGGTGTGGGTGACACATACTCCATGAACTTCTTATAATGCTAGTGTAGATTAAACCAAAGTTAAATTATGAAGTAGAGTTCCTTCAAAACTACAATGATATAGGGTTGGTCAGAGTAAGGTATGATATTAGGCATTATGGATGAAGGCTTTGGATTATTTGTCAGACAAGTCTGGTGGTAGTATTTGGTCATGAAGATAGGTGTATAGGTCTAAATACCAAGTAGACCTAGGACCAATAATATCATAGATCATTACGATAGTTGAAGGATCATGAGCTAGCACTATGATATTTTCAATGAGAAATTGGTATTATTTAGTTGTGTCTATATGTTGTATGAGAGATCTAATGGTAGCCATGGTATCTATTGTTCTATTATTAGCCCTTGGTATATGTTCAAATTGAATATCAATAATTTACTATTTGAGAGTATTAACCATGGCCTTGTAGGGAACCAATTTTTCATCTTTTGTCTTTAGATGGTTTTTAATATAATTGATGATTAACTAAGAATCACCATAAACCTTTAGATGATGTATGTTATATTGTACTGCCTATCGAATCCCTATGATGAGTACTTCATATTTGGCTATGTTGTTGGTATAAGGAAAATTGATTCTAAATGATTTAAGGATTAGATCCCCCTATGGAATAATGAATTAAAGAACTACCCTTGATCCATGTGTTGTGCATGAACCATAAAAATATAGCTTCTAGTGATGCTCCTCAAGAGGTGTGTCAATTATGGTCATAATGGATTCCTTAGGAAATTGGAATGTCAATGGTTCTATATCTACAAGGGGTACTTCAGCAAGTTGATCTATAAGAACTTACCCCTTGATGGCTTTTTGGTTCACATATTCTATCTTAAACTCACTGAGTAACATTATCCATTTGGCCATGTGGCCTTGTAAAGTTGTTTTAGATAGTAGATACTTGAGCGGATATAATTTTGAAATAACCATGGTATTATTGTTCAAAATGTAATGTCATAGTTTCTGAGCTACGAAGACTAGAGAAAGATAATATTTTTTGATGGGCATATAATTATGTTCATATGTGACCAATCTATGGATTAGATAGTATACTACATACTCTTTTACAATATCATCATGTTGAGCTAAAATTTTCCCCAGGGCATTGTCGATAGTTGATAGATACAACAAGAATTGTTTTCCTAGTATAGAAGGTAATAAAACTAGTGGATTCACTAGATAGTCATTTATCTTCTAAAAATATTTTTGACAATCATCATCCCAAAGGAATGTTACACCCTTATTTAATAGGTGTGTAAATGGGTGGCACTTATCAACCAACTATGATATGAAGTGTCTGATGGATTGGATCTTGCCCTAAAAACTATGGAGCTGCTTTAAATTGGTTGGTGGTGGCATCTATGTTATAGCTTGTACTTTGGTTGGATCAAATTCAATGCCTGAGTGAGACATAGTGAATCCAATTAATTTTATGAAAGTAATGCCAAACACACATTTATTAGGCTTAATTTTGACTTTATATTCATATAATCACTCAAATATCCTCCTCAATGCTATTATATGATTAGCTTTAGTCTTTGATTTTCTTAGTATGTTGTCAACATAGTCTTCAATAATGTCATACATCATATCATAAAATATGACTATCATAGCTCTTTGATAGGTAACCCTTGCATTCTTAAGACCAAATGGCATAACATGATAATAGAATGTTCCCCATGAGATGGTGAACTCTATTTTTTGTTGGTCTCATAGTGCAATTTTGATCTTATTGTAGCTTGAGAATCTATCCATCAGTGGAAACCTATCATAACTTGGTGTGGAGTCAACAATCATGTCAATATTTTGTATATTAAAGTCATTCTTGGGATAATATTTGTTAGTGTCTCTAAAATTTGTGCATATTTTGATTCCTTCTAGCTTTTTAACTGATTATCACTACATTATAAATCCATTCAAAATAATCAATTGGAATAATACATCTCACTTTTAAGATCTTTTCAAACCCTTTATTTAATAATATATCAATGTAAGGATGCATCTTACATAATTTTTGTTTTATAGGTTTGGCATCAAGACGTACCACAAGGTGGTGAAAAACCAAGGCATGGTCCAAACCTGGAATGTCATAATAACCCCATTAAAATATATCCACAATTTCCCTCAGAAGGGCTATAAATACTTCACACTCCTCCTCAATGAGGGATGCACCTAATTTTATCAATTTTGGGTCCTATGGAGTCTTGATTTTTAGAGTTACAATCATTGGGGGTGAATCACTGAGACCAAATATTATAGTTACAATTTTATCCCTTTAAAACTATCAAACAATTAACATATATCAACTTGATCAAGTGACATTAACAAGAGAGCTCATTCATTCAAAGCATACACAAGATCAGACACATAACACATATTCTTATGGGAAAACCTCATGGGGAATAAAAACCACTCTCAAGCCTATAACACATGGAATACTATCCTATAAGAAATTACAAAAAAGAGATTGATCAACTCCTTTAGACCAATAAACCTTGATCATATCCTCCTAACCAAAGGTTTTTAGTGAAAACTTGTTTCACAAGGAGTAACTACCCCTAAGGAAGATCAAGCCCTTTAGACCCTCCTTTGAACATGTCCACACTAGAATTAATGTCTTTAACACCTGATGATGGATCTCTATTGTTTAACCCTTGCAAAAAATCTCTCTATCTCATACATGCCTCTCATATAGGCATGCCACAATCTCTCTCCTTCACTCAAAATGTCCTCATATGCACACTTAGACTCTTTGTATATATTCAAACTACAAAATCACTATTTAAACATTATAAATATTACCTATATGTCATATACATAGTCAAAAAACTATTCTACTCATTGACTCGTTAACTAGGCACTCTACCTCTGCTACGCTCCATAACTTTCACAAACACGTTACACTTATCTCATAAGTCTTCCTCACAAAAGTATAGATATCACCATATTTGATTTTACTATATAGAAAGGTAATTATCAAATAATTTTTTGGCCACAACACATGCCTTCACCCTTAAGGCATCTTACATAGGTCACACTTAAGCACAATCCACTTCAAATAGGCTTAAGTCATTTTTAGGTCCTATGGAGACTCATTCAGCTCTTTGACACTTCTTTGAGAAAACTAAGAAAATAGGAACACTTTTCAACTCATGAAACCATGCCACATAATCTATATGTCCTCCTTAAGTGTCTATATCCATTACAATACCCTTCTACTTAAGCATAAAATGCTTAAATAATATGTTTTGCACACAATCACCATGAATGAATACATAGTCAACTTGTAAAAAAAATTTCATACTATGTATGATTGGTCAAACCTTAATAATACACACATAACATCCTTATAGAGTCTACAACACTCCCATATATCTAATTCATCATGAGATATCAAAATAACATCAGAACATTCTCAAATATAGTTCTTAGGTTACTTGCAAAACATGCACAAACACATAATAAACTTTATATCTCAATATATTTTTATTCACATGATTACAAATCTTAAAATACATATTTATAGATGTACCTGGACGTCTTCTACCACTTTTATTTTTACACCATGAGAAAATTTGTCCTTGATCAAAATATATGGTCCAAAAACCATAGACTAATTTTTCCCTTTATTAAATTTAAATATTTGAACTCAAACAGTCATAGTTAAACTTTAGAAAGTTGACCACATCTCATGAAATCTTGTAATATTACCTCAATTCACACCATAAATCTCTACAGATCATCTCAGTCTTTATATTATAGTACTCACCATTTGATCAATCTGTACAAACACCCACTCACTATTAGATCACTATCTTTTACCTTTGTTTGGCATTAAACCTCAAACACTTTCACCTCTTTGACTCAAAATGTGTTATTAGATAAATTTGTATGATATACTATGAACCATTGGATTTCTATTCAGTCCAAAACTTTAACTCTTGCAAAAATTACTAAGTATAGGGACCATTGCAATCTGTCTGAGAAGCCAACTTTGAACCTCAATAACTTTTACCTTGATCATTCGTATGATCTCAAATTTAGAACATATGATCTCCTCACATAGGAGAAGCCAACCATGTGATAAAATACTCATAAAACCCTCACACATGTGATATATAATGTTAATAAAATGATCACTCATATTTTTCTACCACAGAGCTAACTATGTTAAAAACTTATTTGGAAGGCCAAATTTGAACATGCATATCTTTTGACACACTTGTTTCTCTCAATTTCAATTTATTTTCTTGGAATAGAAGAAGTAAGAAACTATAAATGGGTATAGTAAAAGAACTTATTTATTTGTGTGCACATGATCTAGATGATTATGAAGAGATCTTCTTTGTCTTGGGAAGAATGACCTATAGATAATAAAATACTAAAATAAAGGGGTTGTTAGATGGATAAAAAGGTGGATTTCCTAGCATGAGCTATATTTAAGAAGCATGAGCTTACTAAGAGGCTATCAATCCACTCTTTTAGAATAGCTAAGTTGAAATAAATAAATATGAAGTACTTGCATCAAATGAAAGAAAAGATTGAAAGGGAATGCAAGAAGAAATAAATGCTTGATAAAATAAATAAATTAATTATATAAATAAGAAGGTCAATGCTAATAATAAATAGGTTAGGTTAGGTTTAGAAAATAGGTGGGGATTTTGTGAATAGGCAAAAATTTAGAAAGCGGAATTTGGTTGAAGGTAAGTAGGTGGAAATAACTTACTATTATTTCCTACCATAGTAGCTATCGATGGTTGGGATGATCATCGGTGGTTGAGGCGACCATCAATGGTCAAGGTGACTATCAATGGTTGAGATGACCATCGGTAGTTAGGGTGACTATCAGCGGTCATGGTAACCATCAAAAGTTGTTATGGGTTTTGAAGGTATTTAGAAAAGGGCTATAGAATGGGTTAATAAGTATTTAGAGATATAGTTAAGGTCAAGGGGTTATAGTATTTTATGCAGAAGGGTATGATTTAGACATAGATGTCAGATACCAAATAAACAAAACTTTGAAATAAGAAATGTACCTAGTTTGTTGCTTGATGACTGATGGTAGACTTAGAAGTAATTTTGGTAATGGTACTTTTTCTTGAAGAATAATTTTGGTATAGGTTTAGGTCTTTATCATAGCTTCTAAATCATTGAAGGGAGGACCTAAAAATAAGTTGTTGATGCTATAAGATCTTGATGATTATTGGTTGATAGCTTGATTGTCTGATTACTAAAAATTTTGGATCCTTTTTCACCTCTTTCTCCCCTCCTTTTATAGGCAAAGAGAGTTAGAAGTATAAGGTTCCATAGGAGGTTTGGTTGATGGTTTTGATGATTTGTGATGTGCTAGCTTACCATCCATATTAAATTTTTATATGTTAGCTTGCAAATAGCTCAAGTTATTTTTGTTCAGATGGGGAAGACCTGACCATCAAAGGTTGGGTTTAACCATTGGTGGTTATGGTGATCGTCAATAGTTGAGGGTTGAATAAATTTGGGTCAAAATGGAAATTTAGTGAGTTAGTTTAGCTAGTTAGCTAAATTAACTTAGGGTCTAGTGGGTTAGTGGGTTTTCTAACTTATGTTTATGGTCAAGAGAGGATAGGTGGTCCCTAAGGGGTCCTGAGGCATTTTGACATCTAAAACTATTGTGTGCAATTTTTTAGTGTCTACATTTTACCCATTTTTGTTATGCAGTTTGTATCAGTAAGCTAAAAAACAAAAATGAATTGCGAGTTGATGTGTTGGTTGCCCTAAGTATAGAAAGAGGTGTTTCTCCTCAAACTGAGAGTTGATGAGATGAAATAGAGTTAAGTTTAGGTTTGATAAGTAGTTATGGTAAGTTAAAAGGTTGGTGATAAAAAAGGTTAGTCATTTAAAGTGAAAACATGTGAAAAAAATGTGACTAATTGCAATAGTCAATATCATGCATAGACTGAGTTTCCATAGTTGATAAAATTAAAAGGTTGGTTCTAGAAGGATAGGTGACAAGATAACTAGACATATCGTTAGGCATAGCTGATAAGGTTATTCTAATCAAGTCTCCTAGATAGGGTCAATGTTTTCATAGGTATCCAAGTTAGAAATTGCTCCTGGGAAAAACATAAATGGTCTAGTATACACTAGGTGGCACAAGTTCAAATGTTCAATATGACAATGTTGGTTAGGGAATTAAAAAGGACCAAGGAAAGGTTATCACAAAATATGTGATAGTTAGGGTCAAAATGGCCAACATTGAGGTGGATGAGATGATTGGTATAATAGGTAGAGAAGGTAGTCTCCAAAGGGTAGCACTTGAGGTATATAGGTGCCCAAATATGAAAAGTTAACATTGTGATCGTCGATGGTTAGGGGTCTCAAAAGTGACTATCAGTGGTCACCCTGACCATTGATGGTCAAGGGGAAAAAACCCTAAAATCATGGGAGTTAAAAAGTTAAAAATAGTTATCATTTTCACTCATTTGATTTTTGACTCTCAACTCTATATACTTGCATCCTTGGCATTTTGTGCAAAAGTAGTGACAAGGTAGTTTCTAAGTCGTTGATTATGTAGAGGTGATTGTTGAGGTAGATTAAGTATGTAGGGTGGATAGGGATGTGGCTGGGCTAACATATCTAGGATTCCTCTTTGATGATGGTAGAGGATGAGGTAGGGGTTGCACTAAATTATTAGATTACTTTGATTTTACTATTTTTAGTTTCATTTTGTTAGTTTATTTTTGGTTGGGAGGGTTTTTTGGGTTTTACCCTAGGTTTTAGGGTAGGGGTGGGTTGATTATTGAATTTATAGGGGAAAGTGGTTTTTGAATGGTAGGTTAGATTAAGGGAGGTTAATTTAGATTTTAGGTAGGTGTAGTGTGAGTTAAAATGAATTTTGGGTGCATTTATAAGTAAATAGGGTTGGTTATTTTCCATAAATGGTCACACATAGTGACCATAAGTGGTCCTTCTTGACCATTAGTGGTTGTAACTAACCATTAACAATCAAATATTGAGGGGAAAAGGGTCACTTGACCATTGGTGATCATAGTGATTGTTGGCAGTCGATCACTTGGGATAAAAAAGTTTGAGGAGTGTAGGTGAGTTGGAATGTTTGGAATGTTAATGGTAGTGTTTGGGTGGGGGGTTTCAAGGTTATAAAAATAGGGTAAGTTAAGTGGCAAGAGGTTAAGTTTATAGACAAAAATAGTAAAGAAAACTAAGTGTGTTTTCTAATGAATTTAATAGGCATAGGATCAGATCTAGATGTGAGATTAGGTCTCTTAAATATTTACAAAGATCCATCAAAGGATGATAGAGGAGGACTAGGCTCACATAGAATAGGTCATCATCAAAGTGGTGATACACTATTAGCATGCACCATGAGATGTGGTGATGATTGTGGCCCTCATTGAGAGATGGGATCTCTCCATAAACACCTTTATTCTACTGACTAGTGAGATGATGATCTTGCTAAAGGATATCCATAGGATCACATGGCTACCAATTTAGGGGGTTGATGATATATCACATTAAGAGAGACAAGAGGGATGAGATAATGTAAAAACTATATGGTGATGATTGTGAGTTCACCAGCTGGCATGTTAGTGGGTTTAGCTACACACCTTTATATTAGAGGGCTAGAGATGATAGGAGGCTGATGACCATGATGATCATTTTAGTCTCATTTTTTATGGCTCTAGATTCAAGTAGTGGGAGTTTCCATATCTATTTTTGTGTGTATTGGTGGATATATTACTAGGTTTCACAATTTTTGGTTGGGAACCTATGCTATTGGATCAAAGATATATGGAGTTGTGGGGGTTCAAAGCTCACAAGAGGTATGAGATCAGTGTGGAGTTTGTGTTACAATGTTGGGCCTATGAGAACATCCAAGTTCTGAGGTTGATGATTTTTCCATGGGAGGGATATGCCCAAATGGACTTTAGGGTGGGTTTTATAAGATGGAGGAGTGTTTATGTGCTCATAGGACCTAGAAGATGTTTACAAGATATTGATTGGTTTAGAGGAGAATTAGATACCCTAGTGGTTGGAGATGTGGTTTGGAGGCTATATGTTAGCTTTCTAAGGTGGGCTCACTATACTCAGCACATTTCATCATTGCAAAGCTATAGGTGGATATTTGGACAGAGAGAGGGTGAGACTGAACTCATCCCTTTTGACAAGGTTCATAGGTAGTTAAAAATGATATAAGGGATTTTGGGTCCATTCTTGAGGTATAGGTGAGAGTATTTTGAGTTTTTGATTCTAGATCCATAGCTAGTGGAGATGGTTCTTGATTATGAGGAACTACCTATAGAAGTAAAGATTGATGATGTAGGTTTTGTTTATGCCTACATGGCATGGTATTAGGCCCTCTATTCAGCAATAAATTTTGGATGAGATGATGGGGGTAGGCATCCTATAGATGTGGACCTAGCTAGTAGGGGTCCATAGGTACAAGTATATAGAGGTGGCCCTAATGTACAAGTAGTGGTTATAGAGAGAGACTAGATCCAAGAAACATTAGACATGACACAGGCCATAGTATCTACTTTACAGGTTCATCTAGTAGTAGTGTAGGGTTAGGTGGTGGTTATGATAGGTGAGAGGGACTAGGCTAGAGCTATGCTAGCCTTGGTGACCTAGGAGAGGGACTCCTTGAGATAGGCTGGAGGAGGATTTATTGCACCAGTAACACCACAATGTAGAATCCCCATGGAATGTTACTTGGCCATAGTTGAGGAGTCACATTATTATGAGGCCATAGTCCTGATATGTTATCCTAATGAGCCTTAATAAGGTGATTATAGAGACAATTTGGTAGGTGGTATAGGTATAATGACTCTAGATCAGTGGGTTACTTTTTTAGGTGGATAAGAAGGCACCTCAGGGGGTAGGCACCAGATGATGATAGTTCTCTAGGGGTATAGATCATGATATGATATGTATATGATTTTGATATTAGCCTATGAGATGATGTAGTGAGATGTATATGTTTTGAGAGAGAGATGCACATTATTACATGTACTATTTTATTTTGATGGGACATCATATATATGTTGTGATTTTATGTTTCAAGGTGTGATTTTGATGTTTATAATTTATTATGATTATGCTTATGAGATGTCGACTCACTAGTGTAGGCATGTGATGATTATGGATGATGTTTATGATGAATGGTTATACATTATTATGATGATGTGATGTTTTTTTTATATATGGTTATGATGTTTATGATTATGGGTGTGATGTTATGATGATGTGATTCTTATAGTGTTGTTATGATTTATAGTTATATTATTGATGATAACACATACAATAAGCTAGATAAAAAACTAGATGTGGTAAAAGAGATGAAAATCATGAGACATACATCTAAATTAATACATGAATCAATTAGAGGATGAGGAAAATGCATGAATCTTATTCATTGGCAAGGACAAAATAGAACCAAAGTTAGATTGGATTAAATAACATGATCCCTTATAATGCTTTGTATTAGCATGCGTTGGTTGGTAAAAACATGTCTCGATCACATTATGTCAAGTAAGATCATGAATCCCTTACTTTGTAGATCGTATAAAGGTGAGATAGGTGATAAGTGGTGTGAATGGTAGTGTAACCTCATATGGGTTGGTTTGCCCATTCTATAAGTGAACTAAGAACCATAATAGACAATTTTATGTTTTAATACAAGGTGTAGACTAATCAATGTAAGAAGTATACTGATGTTATATTTGAAATCTAATTACAGCTTTCTTGGGATAACTTATTTTGTTTTTTATATAGGGTCTTTTTATTCCTTTATTTTGATAAGTTTATGTAGTTGATTGATACAGGAAGCTTTAAATGATTACTTTGACAAATTTAACTTAGCCATCCTTCAAGGGAGTGGTCTAAGTTTGGATTTATTCATTTTAGTAGTTGTCTTTCAAAGGAATAATCTATCTTTCTAAGCAATTTAGATTTCAATCAATTGTCCTTTAAAGGAGCAGTCTGCATGCTAGAGATATTTGACCTAAGTGATATTTTGGTATCCCAAATTGTTTCTATGCTATGTTAGACATAGGCAAGTCTATATAGGCTCGAAGGTTTACCTTTATAGGGGTAAAACCTAGAGCACAAGAAGGTTAATGATAGGTAAAAGGGGTAATTTTGAGAGATAACAACCATGGGATTCTATCTGATTAGGGAAAATAAGTATCTAGGAGAACCATGTCATGGGTAGAGCCATGGTACCCATATTTAGGATTAGGATATGACTATAATGGTTAATCACATGGTTGTATGTTGTAATCAATTATCTTTAAATGGATTTGATGAAGGTGTGAGGAAGGTGAAAATCTTGTAAATCAAGAGATGATATTAAGTTAGACAAAAAGGTGAGTTTGATCCTTATTTAAAAAAATAAAGGACATAGGTATGAAACATTGAGAGGCTTAGGTTATAGTTTACCTTCAAGAGAGGATAAATGATAAGCTCCTGATCTATAATTATGGGTTATGATGTAGGGTCCAAGCTAATTGAAATCAAACTTACCTTTCTTGCTTTTCTCTATATTGGTCACATGTTGATTTTCCTTTAAGATAAGGTCTATAATGTAAAATTCTCATTCTTTCAGATACTTGTTATAGGCACACTTGACTCACTCTTAAGAGACACAAAGATGGTTAATCATAGCTAAGCAATGCTCATCAATTAGCTCAAGTCATGATAGATGCTCTTGATGATAATCACACTCATAATTGATGTCTTGCAAGGATATGCAAGAGAGATAATCTTGACTTCAAGAGGCAAGACCACCTTTGATCTAAAGACCAAAGAGAAAGGGGTAGCACTTGTAGAGATTTGGATGCTAGTGTAATATGCCCAAAAAGTGAAGGGGATGTGCAAGTGTTAATCTCAACTAGAAGCATTGACCATTTTAGTTAACATCTTGTTGAGGGATTTATTAGAGGCTTTCACCTATCCATTTGATTATGGAGGATAAGGCAGGGAATAACTTAACTTGCTGTTAAATGCATCACAAAGACCTTGTAATTTTTTTAGAAATATTTTCCATTATTGATGATGATCTTATGGGGGACATCGAAATGAAAGATGATATGATGATTGATAAATTTGACTATCTTGTCAGCTTTGGTCAAGATGAGAGGAATAGCCTCCACCCACTTGGTTAAATAATTAATGGTGGTGATGATGGATTGGTGCCACTATAAATAATAAGGATTGATTTCCCCAATGATATTTATTCCACATTGTGAGAAGGGCCAAAATTCCATGGATACTTGAAGACCATGGGTTAGAACATGATGTAAATTGCCATGATATTGAAATTTAACACACTTTTTCACATAATCATTGTAGTATTGGTTGAGGGTGGGCCAATAATATATGAGGTAAATGATATGTTTAGTGATAGCTAGCTCACTAAAGTGTCCCCCTTAGGTCCCATCATGCATTTCCTTGATAGCATGGGAAGCTTCATGACTGCATAAATAATAGAGAAGGAGGCCATCAAAACCATGTTTGTAAAGGATTCCCCTTAATATGGTATAATAATAGGTACCCTAAACAAAGGCTCTTTGGGCATTCTTAGAGAGGTTGGGAAGAATGATGCTGAGGTTGAGGTAGTCAAAGGTTTAATTTACCAAATTTTTTATGGAGATTCCTCCACATTAAAAATGGTAGGGAGGTTAGATTAGATATAAGAGGGTGTGATAAAATGATGAATGGTGACAAAAATCTTAGAATCAGAAGGCATAAATGGGATCTAGGAAACAAGGGAATCCATTATATCCAAGAACTTATTGGTAGATCATGGAACAGATTGGATAAGGTAATAATAAAATGATGCTAAGAGTATATCTACTATGTGTTTATACTATTGTAAGACATAATTCTTAATTTGGTAGGATCCATTGATCTAGTTGACCATAAGTTGGGAATTTCCAAAGATACTAATCATTTTAACTCCCAAGGCTAAAGAAATTTGGAGACATATTACTAGGGATTCATACTCAGTCATATTGTTGGTACACTCAAAATCAAGTTTGAAAGAAAGAATAATAGGTTCTCCATTAAGGGGAATGATAATAACTTTGGTACCCCCACCGTGCTGGCACTTTGAACCATCAAATAACATGGTGATTTGGTAGGTGACATCCTCTTGAGAAAGAGTCATAATGAACTCATCTATAATTGAAAGAGGAAGTGGTTCATTGTCTAGAAAAGGAGATTCAACTAATTAATTAGTAATTACTTGCCCTTTAATTGAATTCTATTAGAGAAATTCGAGGTCAAACTTAGTTAAGAGCTTGAGACACTTAGCTATATGTTGGTTTTAGTATGGTTTAGAGTGCATGTACTTGAGTGGGTCAGTTTTGGTGATGAAAAAGGTTTTGTGAATGAATAGGTAATGATGAATTTTGAAAGTCACAAAGACTAAGGTGAGGCAAAGATTCTTGGTATGGGTGTATCAAGTCTCATACTTTATAAGAGTTTGACTTAATATAGTAGAGAACTTGCTCTTTCTTTTGTTCATCATAGTGAGTGAGCATTTCCCCTAAAGAATGGTCAGTGGTAGAGATATAAAGGTAGAAGGGTTGGTCCTCTTTAGGAGGGATAAGAATGGGTGGAGAAAAAATTTACTCTTTGACTAAATCAAAGGCTTGTTGATAGTTCTTATTCCACTCATAAGATGTATCTTTCTTGAGAAGATGGTGAAAGGGTTGACATCTATTTGATAACTGAGAGATAAAGTGATGGATGGATTGGATCTTCCCCTATAGGTTGTGGAGTTGATTAAGGTGGGTTGGAGGTGGAATGTTGAGGATCAGTTTGACTTTGGTAGGGTCTACTTTGATTCTTTGAAGAGAGATAATAAAGCCAAGAAGATTTCCAGATAGGACCCCAAAAACACATTTCTTAGGGTTGAGTCAGACATGGAAATAGATTAAGCACTCAAAGGTAATTTTGAGAACTTCTAGATGATCCTTGTGATATTTAGATTTCCCAAAGAGAACATCTACATAGTCCTCTACAATTTTATGGATGAGATCATTGAAGATGTAGGTCATTACATGTTAGTAGGTCACCCCAATGTTCTTTAGACCAAATGACATGACCCTATAGTAGAAGGTTACCCAAAGGGAGATGACGGAAGTCTTATGCTAATCCTTAGGAGAAATAAAAATCTGATTATATCCCAAGAAATCATCCATGAGAGATAACATCTCATGATTGGTTATAAGGTCAAAAAATTGGTCGATGCTACACAAAAAGAAGTCATCCTTTAGACAAGCAAGGTTGAGGTCACAATAGTCAACATAAAGGTAAAGTCCCCTAAGGGTTTGGTGATGGGAATACTATTGGAAACCCATTGAGGATAGTCAATGGGTTGGATGAAGTTGAAATAAAAGAGGCACAAAAGATGTTCTTTGACTAGAAGGGTGATATAAGGGTGCATCTTATGAACTTTTGCCTAACTAGCTTATAGTTAGGATGGATGATGATGTTGTGGATAGATATGGAAGGGTCGATCCTAGGCATATCTTGATAGGACCAAGCAAATGCTATGATTTGCTCATGAAATAAGGAAGGGTAATCCTATTTCTCTAAGGAATCTAAGGATTAACCAATATTTATAATGCAAGGGTTATCTTAAGTTCCCAAGTTGACATCGATAGTGAATTCATTCAACATGGTTTGGTTTTTAGGAGGAAGGGATTTATGGATAAATGAATCCCCTACACCAAGATAGGTGATAATGGAATGATCATCTTGATGTTATATGGTTTGGATGGTAGGAGAACCATTTTCTACCATTTTAGGATGAATAAGAGCAAAGGTTTTAGTTTGGTTTCCCTTTTGATAGGTTAAGGGGAAAAAATAATGGTACTAACTAAGAAAAAGTTAGAAGGGATGGTTTTGAAATCCTTTGACTATGAAAGAGATGGGGTTGGTGAGGATGGAACATCCTCAGCAATGGTGGTGATGGGTTTGGGTGAATCATTGGGTTCTTCTGGTGAGATGAACCCAAGGCCAAGTAGCTCATGAGGTCTTTGGGTTTTGATCAAAGGTAACTCATGGGGTCCATGTTCATAATGGCCAAGGCCTAATCTCTTCTAGGCACACATATGAAGGTATAATTTGGAAAATTATGGTTTTTCTGAATAGGATAAATTAGAGGTAAACATTTAGGTAGAAGAGGTGGTGGAGGAATCAAGAAGCAGATGATCAAGTCCCCTATAAATGAAATTAGTTTGGAGGTTGGGAGTCTAAAAGGAATGAGTTTCTAATATTGGGATCATAACCAAAAATATGGTCAATATTCCCATGCTATTAAAGAGTATGGAAGGCATCCAAGGCCAAAATATGATACTCTCCCAGTGAGAGACATTAGAACATAGGTCTTGAGGGGTCCTCTATAAGGATATGAGATAAAGGGATAAATGAGCTAGTTCAAGCTTCATTGATGGCAGGGGTGGAGTTGTTATTGGTTGGTGGTGAGGTGGATGATCAAGGAATAATAACATCATTGGGTTGATATGTCATGTTACAAGATGTGAAAGGAATAGGGTCAGATTTCATGGTGATGACTTGATCCTCATGTTCAAACTTGACACATTGATGCAAGGTGGATGGGACACAACTCATGGAGTGGATCCAAGGGCATCCAAGTAATATTTTGTATTAGAACTCACCTTTTATGGGGTAAAAGAGATATGAAATCATGTGATATCTTAAGAAAATATGGAGGATGATTATCCCCAAGGTTATGGCCATAATATCATTAAAGGAATGGAGGACCACTGCAATTTCCAACAGGATATTATTTGGTAGTTAGAGTTGGTCAAAAGCATGAGAGGAGATAAGATTAATACTATCTCCTCCATCAATAATAACCCTTTTGACATGGGTTTTATTGATGTATGTAGTGACGATAAGGGAGGATTATGATCTTTACGATGAACATAAGGTATTTCAAATTCCTTGAATGTAATAAGGGTAAAACGTCAAAGGGATGTGATAAAGGCTATAAGAGGTTGAGGGTCTTTGGGTTGGGATTATATAAATTATAGGGCCTTTATCAATGCTTAGCAGTGATGGGATGAGGTATTGAATAGTTCATATAGGGTTATATTCACTGATAATTGGTGAAGTTGTTTTAGAACTACTCGTTTGATAGATTCAAAAGGGTTAGAGGGAGAGGCACCCAAAATGGATATTTTGGGTTTTGGTGAAGGTGAAGGTTAAGGCACTTGAGTCTGGTTGGAAGGTTAAGGGGTGGAATTATATGTCTATATAATGGAAAATTTGGCCATTTCATTATCCTTTTTTTGGGCCCAAGATCAGGTGACCATATGGATAGTATGGATGAGGGGAAGCATTGGGCTATAAGGTTGCTTTAGTTCCTCCTCACTCTTCGATAAGAGTGCCATAGTGGCTAAGTGTTGGATAGGTTTGTTTGGTGGTTGGGTTGATAATGGGATTAAGAGATATTCATTTGATAATACATCATCCTCATCCCATAAGTTATGGATAACTGCTCAGATAACTTTGCATTTCTCTATATCATGTCTAGTTGTTTTATGGTATGAGCAGATTATACTGTCATTGAACCAAGATGGTTTAGGACTTAAAATGTTAAATGGTTTGATAGTTGGAATGATTAAGGAATAATTTTTTAACCTCCTTTATAAAATGGTGAAATAATATTTGAGGAAAGATGTTAAGGGTGATGGGATTTTGGTTTTCAGGGTAGGAGCCTTCTTAGAAGTAGGATTTATCATGGAAGTTGTGGGTGGTAGAATGGTTTTGGTAGGTGGGCTTGATTAGGATTACTTGGTGTTGGTTATTTTTGAGGTGAAAGGTTTAAATCTGAAATATTTGGAGGTGTATGACTAAGATGATGAAGGTTTGGAGATAGGTGGGTAGGTAGAGGTAGATAGTTTGGTTTAAAATGATAGGGAGTTTGATGTTTTAGAGGAGGTAGGTAAAGGTAGAATATGAGGAGGAATTTTAGTTTGGGTATTTTTGGGAGAGTTCACCTTAATAGAAGGATGAGTTTCTAGGATGGAAGAAGGATGGGGTTCCAAGATAGAAAGTAAGAGGGAAGAGGGTGGTACAGTTTTGGTTCTAAGTGGGAGTTTGGGTGGCTCCATCTTTTTGGTTGGTTTAGCTTAGGTTTTCTTTGGTGGACTAGATGGGTTTAAATATAAATTAAAATATGGGTGGATAAGGATAGGAGGAGGAAGTACCCCTAAGTTCTTAATAGGTTTGATTATAGAGGTGTCTTATGATTTGATAAT
The DNA here is from genome assembly GCA_037957365.1 of Torreya grandis. Lineage (NCBI taxonomy): Eukaryota > Viridiplantae > Streptophyta > Pinopsida > Cupressales > Taxaceae > Torreya > Torreya grandis. Next base: position 404,576 of record JARHVA010001920.1, read on the forward strand.
TTTGGATGGAGATGGTTTAGATGGTTATTCCATGGTTTTGGAGGGAGAGGTGTTTATGAAGGGTTTGAGGTGATTATAGGTTTAATCGTAGGTGTGGTTGAATATGGAGTGGATTAATGTGATGTCTAAGGTTCATGCTTGTTTTGATAGGGGAGCCCAAGATGGTGCCAAAAGATGGTTTGATCCATATTGGGTTGAGAAGAGAATTCTAGGCTTTAGACTAGTCTAGAGAAGGGTTTATAAATTGGTTTGGTTCCTTGGGCATCATATTCAAATATTAGGCCCATATATTGAGGTAAGGGAATGGTTCCTTCACCCTTGTCCTTCATGAAAGGTTCCAATATTTAGGAGGATGTTTCCTCCATGGAAGGAGTAGATAAGGTGATTTATCCTTTTGGAATGGTTTCCAAAGATAGAGTGGATGATTCCATGATGGGGGAGGAAGGTTTGCCTCCTTTGGTATTTATATCAAAGGAGAGGTGGGTAAGTCCATTATCTCATACAATGAAGGAAAGGAGGTGGTTGTTTCCTTTGTTTGGGTATCCAAAGTAATAGAGGGTGATTCTACCACTTTAATAAGTAGAGTGGAGGAAGAGGTAATTGAGGCAATGGTTTATTTAAAGATAAGTTCACTGATAATTACATTGATCATATGGAACTCATGAGCATGAGATGATTCTAGTTTGTTTTCATCATAGTGGGTAAAAGGGGCATGATTAGGAAAAGGTTATCAAAAGATGTTGAGTGACTAATTTGGGGGTGCATTGGGATTATCCAATACAAGTTATCCCTTATGAATTAAGTTTTGGATAATGGTTTTGAAGGTGTTAAACCTACTAACATCATGTCTAATGACATGGTGGAAAGTATATAGATCATTCTCATTGTACCAATTGGGCATAGGGTGAGAAGCATCAAATTATTTGGGAGGTGTGATGGGGGAAGTTGCATGATTTTGACTTTGAGAAAATCATCCCAAACTGAAGCATACGACTCCCCTAGTGGAGTGTATTATTTTTGGGTAGTTTGGTTTTGATTTTGGGTTTGTTGAGTGGAGGAGTTAGAGGAGTTGGTTTGGTTGGATTGGTTGACAACCAGAGGTGGATTGGTTTTAAACACAACTATGTTTAAGCTGATTTTGATTTGGTACTAGGGTGGTTAAATTGGTTGGTGGTTTTGGATGAGGAAGAGTTGTTGGATTTGAAGCTAGAGTTTTTATTTCTTAGTTTCAACTTCCCCTCATTGATGGCTCTGATTTCTAGTTTACATGCCATGGTGAAAGCCTTATCAAAGGTTCTAAAGGTTTGAAACTATAGAATAGAGGTGATGTGTTTGGCACAAGCTCAAGAGAAAAGTTTAAATAATTTAGGTTGGGGCAAAGAGAAAGATAGTTGGTTGATAAGACCTCTCCATCAAGCTATGAAATTGGTAATTGATTCATTATCAAATTACCTGATGGAGTAGAGGTCAATGATGGAGAGCTTAGATTTATTTATCAAGAAGTGGTCTAAAAAGGTTTGGGTGAGTTGGGAAAAAGAAAATATGGAGTGGTTAGTGATAGAACTATACCAATATAATACTTTTCTAGATAAAGACATAAGAAAGGTGTGAAGGAGAAGAGCATCATCATAGGAAATCAAGTAGCAAGAATGCCAAAATGCTCTTATGAGTTTTTGGAAGTCTTCCTTACTTTGGAACTTATAAAATTTTGGTAGTTCCCATTGAGGAGGGTAAGGTTGGATAGGGATGAATGGGTGAATAGGTTCATTATATATTTGGTCATAAGAAAAGTGGTTGTGAGCCCCAGAGATAGTTGACTCTAGGTTGGTCATTTTGTCCATCAACATTTTGACCAAATCTGTTTGGGGTTGGGGAGTTCCATAATTGTATGGTAAGTTTTGCTGAGGCTGGGTGGATGTGATATATGGAGAACTAGTGCAAGGTTAAGAATATGACACAAGTTTTTATGTGGTAATTGAGGGTTAGGATGATTCCACATAAAGGTTAATAGGCATATGGTATTGGGTAGAAGGTAGAGCTATGTATCCTTGTAGATTAAGAACATAGTGTGGGTAGGATGTCATAGGTATTTGTTGAGGAGTTGATGTGGGTTAGTTTGGAGGTATGATTAGATTGATAGATTAGGGGATTAATATGTATTGGGTTGGAGGTATGAATGGGTTAATTAGTTAGGGGTGAGTGGTAACTTTGGTACTGATAGGTGGGAGGGTATAATGTATAGAAATCACCACATTTTGAAGTGGGGTGGAAATTGGTGGGTTAGCAATGATAAGGGGAATAGTGGAAATATGAGTAGAAGGTATCCCCATGGTGGGTAGAGTATGGGTAATAAAACGTGATGCTACCCCTATGTTGGAGGGGTTGTTGGTTGGTGTAGGGGGTGCTTGGTTATTATTTGGATTATTTGATTGAGTTTGGATAGAGTTAGTAGATGGGTTATTGGTGGAGGAAGATGTTTGAGTGATCATAATTTTGGTAGAGGTAACGAAAACAAAGGTATCTCCCATAACATAAGAAGGCATCCCATAAGGTTTATCCATAGGTGGAACTGAAGTAGGTGTATGGTAAGAAAGGGTGTTGAGGTAATGTTAGAGGGCCATGGGGTTATTATCAAGGAAGGTGGAAAAATCCACATCACCTTGGGAAACTAGCCAAGGCATGGTAGGGATGGTAGAAGGATGGGGAGAACCCTCAACATCTGAGGTATACTCCATGGAGGAAGAAAAAGAAGAAGGTGGATCTTGGCTGGTTTGGTTCCTCAATTATTGTCTAGTAAAAATCATATGAGGGATAGAAAGGAATAAAGGAAAGTTCACAAATCAAACACAAAGCAAACAAAAAGAAAAATGTCTCAAGGCAATCAAAAACATACACTAGAGTGCGTTTAAAATCTTAGAGTACCTTTTATCTCACTTTTGTCTTCTGCCTTAGTTATAAAGTGTGAATAACTTGGTTTGTGGAGCAAGTATTAGAAAAGAAGTTTATGGTTGGTTTCAAGTGTTTAAGGCTCTCAAAAGGATCTATGCTAGAAATCAATACATGGCTTGATATTGGGGCCTAACTCCTCACTTCATACACTGCAATGATAAGGGTATCAGGTGATTAGCAAGTATATACTAATTTTTAGAGTTTAGACTCAACCAAAGAGCTGAGTTTTGGTTTCTCTTCTTAGTAATGACCTCTAAGTAAGATAGCTAAAGGGTGAAGGTGAACTGTTAGCAGATGAAACACTAGTTGAGCCTTATATTAATTATTTTGATGTTTAATTGATATAAGTGATTTGGTTTTGGTGTGTGATAACAAACGTGAAACTAAGACTGATTTACTTAGCCTTTAATTTCAACTATGTGAGCTAAACATGCCAACAATCAATGTATGCAATGTTTATTTTTTACCTAGAATAATTTTTTATTTATTTATCTGAGCATAGAATAAGGAAGACAAGGGCACCTAGATTCTACTATGTCCCATTAGGTGTGTCAAAATGTTTCTCTCGATTTCAGTTTATTTTTTTGGAATAAAAGAAGTAAGAAACTAGATATGGGTATGGTAGAAGAACCTATTTATTTATGCACACATGATCTAGATGATTGTGAAGAGCTCCTCTTTGTTTTGGGAAGAATGACCTATAGATAACAAAATATTAAAACAAAGGGGTTGTTATATGGATAGCAAGGTGGATTGCCTAGCATGAGCTAGATCCAAGAAGTGTGACCTTACTAGGATGTTGTCAATCCACTCTTTTAGTGTAGTTAAGTTGAAATAATAAATATGAAGTAATTGCATCAAATGATAGAAAAGATTGAAAGGGAATGTAAGAAGAAATAAATTCTTTATAAAGGAAATAAACTAGTTATAGCAATAAGTGGGTCAATGCTAATGCTAAATAGGTTAGGTTGGGTTTAGAGAATAGGTGGGGACTCTATGAATATGTAAAAAGTTAGAAAGTGGAATTTGGTTGAGGGTGAGTAGGTGGAAATAACTTATTATTTCATACCATAGTGACTATTGATGGTTAGGATGATTGTCAGTGGTTGACATGCCCATCAACGGTCAGTGTGACTATCAATGGTTGTTGTAGGTTCTGAGGGTGTTCAAAAAAAGGGCTATAGAATAGGTTAATAAGTAGTTGGTATCTAGTTAAGGTTATGGGGTTATAATATATTATACATAAGGGTCTGATTCAGACAGAGATGTTAGAGATCAAATTTTAAAAAATGAAATAAGAAATGTACTTAGTTTATTACTTGATGTCTGATGGTAGACTAAGAAGCAATTTTGGTAAAGTACCAGTAATTTTGCTTGAAGAATAATTTTGGTAGAGGTTGAGGTCTTTGTCATAGTTGTTGACTCATCAGAGGGAAGACTTGAAAAGAAGTTCTTGATGCTAGAATCTCTTCATGACTATTGGTTGATAACTTGATTACTTGATTGCTAAAATTCTTAGATCCTTTTTCACCTCTTACTCCCCTCCTTTTATAGGCAAAGAGAGATGGAGGTATAAGGTTCCATAGGAGGTTTGGTTGATGTTTTTGATGCTTCATGATGCACTATCTTATCATCTATATTAAATTTTGACATATTATCTTGCACATAGCTCAAGCTATATTTTTTCATATGGGGAAGACCAAACCATTGATAGTCGGGTTTAACCATTGGTAGTCATGATGATCATCAGTGGTTGGGTAACCATCGATAGTCAAGGTGACCATCTGTGGTTTAGGGTTAATTAAATTTGGGTCAAAAGAGAAATTTAGTGAATTAGTATATCTAGTTAGCTAACTTGACTCAGGGTCTACTGGGTTTTATGACTTGCATTTATGGTTTGGAGAGGTTAGGTGGTCCCTAAGGGGTCCAAAGGTATTTCAACATCTAGAATTATTGTGTATTATTTTCTAGTGTCTATAGTGCTTTAATGTATGACCTAAAATTTAGGCCAAATCAACTAGGCTCAAAACTAAACAAACCCATATGATCATCTTGTTTTGAAATGTCCACAAATGTGAGATATTCCATCATAAAAATGATTACTCAGATCTTCTTGTCATTTTATAAATTTGGCTATGGTAAAATGCTATCAAAATGCTTAGGAGCCCAATTTTGCACCCACATATATTTAAATGTGCTTAGGTGCATGACCTGAGATTTAGTTCATAGCAACTAGGAACTAATGTAATCACAATCATATGACCAACTCCCTTGACTCATCCACCTATGGAAATGGTGATGTCATTAAATTGCCTACTTAGATTTTCTGCCACTAAACCCAAACTATCTAGATGAAAACTATGGACTACCAAATGAAATACACTAATGCACACAAGCTCTCCAATCATCCTTGACCACTGATAGGACCCCTTGCACATGCTCAAATCACCATATGCATCCTTAAACATCTATAATCAATCCAAAATTGAAGATCAATGAAGCCTCCTTTAAGCACACTAGGATAAGCACATCACACACTTTATCACTATTACTTAGGTTATCAAAGTACTTCATCCACTCACTAGGACACCTCCATGACATCACTGACAACTCTCCAACACTAATTTTAACCTTTCTTGTGTCTTCTACTAGAATATTTTAACTATCTTCAAAAATAGTGGGTAATGATTTGAACTATTTGGCAATGTCAGAGTCCTCTGTTAGGGCTGGTTCTTTGAGATCTCCTAGACATGATGAATTAGAACCCCTAATGGGATATATGTCCATGTAAAAAAAATAGATGGAAACTCCTATATGATTTGATCAAAGGATTGTTGTTCTTCAAGGCCAAATTTAGATCCATATACATGCTTATCATTGTTGGTTACTTGAATGATTTGTTCAAAATCTTGTTGCTCTTTGAGGCTAAACTCAGACCTGTAGAAAAATTCATCATTGGTGGTCTCCTGGTCTAAGTTTGAAGAAGGTTGAACACCCCCATCTAATATTTCTTAAAATAAATTTTCACCACTAGCTTGGCCTTTATCTTTACTATTTCCCTGGCTTGAAAGTGCCTCAAAGAGGTTTTCACTTGGGAACCTCAATATTTTATTTAATTGTATTTGGCTAAGGGTGTTCACTTGCTCTCTAAAATAAGCTTCAAGATCCAAATTGATTGAGAAACCTAATTTATGATCTCATAATGGAACATTATCCCTAATGTCTATAGAATCACAAAAGGACTCATCATTTTAAAACTCATCAATTGGTATGTGTGATTATTGTTGGCCCCAATCTATCAATTAAGAACCATATAATGGTAGTGGATTATGATAAATGACTAGTCAAAGGGTAAAAATGACATCATTGTCAAACATATTAGTTTGGGATAAGTCATGGAATTGGCTATGATCAGACTTTGCTTCATTTTTGGTATCATCATCACTAGTTATTAGTGATGGAACTTGAATAAGATTCATGAGGTCACTCCCAGGGAGTTTAAATCCAAGTTCATAGGTTCCTTTTTACTTAGTAATATAAATTGGCTCAAGTGTTCCCTTTTGATTTTTCCTGAGCCCTCCTCCTTCATAGTCATGATTTTTCATGATCCTATTAGGAATAGGATGCTTTGTATTTTTATAACAGTCAGCTAGTTTGTCATTGTATAACCATGATTCATCTCCCTCGAGAGGGTCCTATTCTTGGCTAGAGGTTGGTATGAAAGTAACAGGTCTTGGGTTATAGAGTTTGTCTTTTCCCTTTCTTTGCCATTCTATGTGAAGTGGTTTGGATTTAAGTCTTCCAAAGGACTTTGGGTTCTAAGGAAGCTTTAAAATGTGAAAGGTGTCATGTGTCAAATATTCTCTTGGGCCATTATCCAAAATGGTATAATGATTGGACGTTTTAGGAGGTGGCATATGGGAAAGTGAATCAAAGGTATCAAGGTCAATGCACGTGGCCTCTAGTTAATTAATAAGTATTTCTTTCCCTTTGTCCTACTTGGAAACTAGATTCATGACAAAACAGTGGTTATAGATTTTAAACTTGGCCTCTAGATGTTTTTAATTCTTATATGGATGCAAATCTCTTGCAATACTAACCTCCATTATTGAATGGGAGAACTTGACACACTGGTGCAATGTCAATGGGACTACATGAATGTTATGTAACCAAGGTCTACCCAAAAGCATATTATATGACAAATTAAGATCTAACACATGGCAAAGTGTATCATGGGTCAAGGGCCCAATGATAAATGGTAAGCTAATAGTGCCTTTGATTCTCATTCTTCATTGTCATAGGATTTGATGGTGATTATTTCTACTTGGAGATATATTTTCATGTACTTGAGAAGCTTGATGAGCTTTAGAGACACAATATTTATACCCGATCTATTGTTTATAAGGACATGCTTCAATTTTTGCCACTTTATGAAAACTTTGATATACAATGGATTATTATATAGCAAGCCAAAAGATGACATATCATTTTGGTTTAAGGTTACTTATTTAACTAGAGCTAGGTGTCCAACCAAAGCTTGAAATTTATCAAGGGATATGTCATTTGGAATTGTGGATTGACCAAGAAACTATGTCAATATGCTTTTTTGGATAGGAGACATATGCAACAAATATAAAATAGAGATTTATGTTGGATTTTTTTGTAATTATTCCACAATGTCAAATGTCTTATTTGAGATAGTGGTAAATGGCTTATTATAAGGTAGAATGGCTAGTTGGATGATGGGTGAAGTGGCAGATGGTTGTGGACCTAGTATGGTAATATTTGACCACTGAGTTGTGATTTTACAATTAAGACTAGATATAAGACCATTTTTTCTAACAAATGATGGTGGAGGGGAACCAAAAGGATATGTCTCAATTGTTGATACACTTATGCATGGTCACGAACTAATGGTGAGTTAATAGTATAAGGTTCTAACATGGAAATCCTTACTTGATAGCTCACATGTATGTTATCCCAGGTTAGGGAAGGATTACCAGAATGGTTTGGCTGATTGGGTATGATTAGAAATGATCTTATCTGATTGGTACTTGGTCTTGGATTGATAGAAATGGTGGTAACATGACCTCCTACAATATGGCCTAAAACTGAGTTGTATTCATGTGTAACTACATGGTAGGTCTATTAGTTGTTGCCATCATTTTGACCTAAATTTTATCCATTATTTTGATTCTATTGGTTCTATTATTGGTTTTATTTGTTTGACCTTGGTTGTTGATACTATTGTTGTTATTACACTAGTTGCTATTATTATTGTGGAAGCTCCATGATCCAATGTGATCCCTTCATTTTATAACATATTCTATATTACATATCTAATTTTCACACAATGCTAAAAATTATGGCCATTAACCCTATGAAAATTGTAGAATTGTTCTAACATGTACTAGTCTGGCATGTCAAGGCCTTCATAAACTTGATCTTTCTAAATAGGCCATCTAATCAAGTTATGTACTATAAGCTTGCAGAAGACTAATTCAATGGCCTCTCCAAGGTCAATAAAAGCATGATGAGTAGGCACATTTCTCTTTGAAGGAGGAGGGTTTTACAAAGGCATAGGTTGCTACATTTGTTGCATTTTTTGTGTTGGTTTAGGTTATTGTATGTGTTATGTGTGTTGTAGTTGTTGAAGAGGTTGTTAGTTAGGAGTAATATGGAAAGGTGGCATAGGCTGAGTAGGTAGTGTTTGCACCATTTGGACATATTTCAACTCTTTTACTCTATTCCCTACAAAATTCTTGTTTTGATTGAATTGCTTGGGTCTATCATTGTTATTGGTCTGTACCAGTTGTGATGCTTGTAATTAGACTAGATGTTGATGTTGGCCACTATTATCATTTGATGTAATTATTTTAATGATCCATTTGTTAATAATGGATCTTTCAATCAATAAACCTTTGTTAATGATTTCCTTAAAGGTATGTACACACTGTAATTCTAGATAGTAAGATATCTCATTATGTAGACTTTTGTTAAACACACAGCTAGTTGTGTCATGTCCCCTTTTTTAGTGGACATCGACAGACTTGATGATTAGCCTATTATGCAACCCTCGTAGGCTGAGAGGATGGATAGAGGGTCCTGATGGAGCTTGGCTTGGCTTTAATTAGCAGAATTTGTTTCAGTTGGCATTCATTTGGGCTTTTTCAAGCATGTTTGTCTAAGCTCCTATTATATAGGGAATGTTAGCATTCAGTGGAGCATCCCTGTTATGGCATGAGCATGTGCAGAATCACTCCCTGGTTCACCAGCTTCAAATGGTTCAAGGATCTGACATGTATTGAGGGAGATATTAATATTTGATTGATTTAATCAAATATTAATTATTTAGCCTATTTTTAATGAAGAAACCCTAATTATAATTTAAGAAACCCTAATTAGGGCAAGCACATCTTTTTGAGGGTATAAGGGTTTCTCATGGAGGCCATTATTGATTATGCATTGATTATTGACTATTGATTTTGAAGAATTCTTTTGTGAAGACTGAGCCAAGGGTTTCAGGATTCCATTTACATTAGAGAACATCCACTCTTTAGTGTGTGTGATTTAGAGGTTGTGAAAGATCAGCTAATTTATTGCCAATTTGAGAGATAGATTCATACAGAAGTTATCACAGAGATTTACAGGTTTGAGAGATAACTTCACACAAAAGTTATCACAGATATTCCAGGTATTTATTTTATTATGTTTTGCTTTAATAAATTATATAGATAGAGATCTTCAGAATAGGGACCAGCATATAGGCTGTGCTATATTGTATTTTGCCACTGTACAGAATCCATACAGATCCATTCCAGGCTGTACCAGCCAAATCTTAGATTGAAGAAGGGTGCCATAAATAGTTGTAGGCTGCAGGAAAGTGCAGGAACCGACATCGGCATCCTAGTGACCAACATCAGCTGACTGAGAACTGACATCGGTAGGATAGCTGACCGATAGTGACCGACAATGACAGTTTATCAACCGATGATGGCTTTATAACTGATGTTAGCAACTATGTGTCGACACAGCAACTCGAGAGCCATTCCAAATTTGAAAAAAGATCAAGTTTTGAGATGATATTTGTATTACTTTATATGTATGCCAGAGAACTTCTATTGTAACCATCTGAGTGAATAAATAAGATATTATATTATGATTTTATTTATCTATTTGAATATATTTTGCAAATATCACAATTTATTCTTATTTCATACAAAAAATTAGAATATCAGAAAAGCATATCAGAAACAAGAGACCCTAAGAAAGGGACATTATAGTGGTATCAGAGCTTTTGTTTTGGTATCTAAAGGGATATTACAATGGTATCAGAGCTTTTGTTTTGGTATCCGAAGGGATATTACAATGGTATCAGAGCTTATTATCTTTCTATATTCCCTATTTGAAGGGGATATTACAGTGGTATCAGAGCTTATTGTCTTTCTATATTCCATATTTGAAGGGGATATTACAGTGGTATCAGAGCCAAATTCCAACCATCTTGTTGGGTAGATCAGAGCCAAATTCCTACCATCTTAAGGGTTTAGAGATCAGAGCCAAAGTTCCTGCCAGCCTGATTGGGTTATTTCAGATTGAATTTGATTATCAGTATGGCTTTAACAGGAGACAAAGATTTGGAAGAAACAATGCACAATGCAAAGAAGAAATTAGATAATCAATTTCAGTGAGCAAAGGACATTCTAAAAACTTTGGAGATGTTAGAAACTTATTTAGGCAAGGTTGATCAGTCAAATTCTTATGATATGCAAATAGTGTTATCTCCAGCGTTTGGTTCATTGGTGAAGCCCTGATTATTGAGACATCATGATGAGGTGGTAAGACTTGGAGCTCTCTCTTGCATTAGTGAAATCATGAGGATAATAGATGGCTTTAATTTTTATGATGATCATATTATGAGAGAGGTACTTCATGCCATGGTAAAAAGCTTTGAAAAGTTGGATGACATTAGAGACCCTCATTTCTCAAAGAGGGCAAGATTACTTGAAATATTTGCAAGGTATGGATTTGAAAACATTATGATGTTAGTAGGTTGTATTGGTGACATTCGCAGGATGTTTAACATATTTTGGATGAGTTTCATTCCAGCGATGTATTAGCATCAATGCACTCTATCATGTTCACAATCTTGTTTCAGGAGGAGGATGAAATTTCTAAAATTTTGGTAGAAGATTTATGGTATGTCTGGACAAAAGAGGAAAATGTCTCACCTATAGCTGGTATGTGGTTAAAGAGTTTAATTGATAGGCCTAAGGATCGTAGTACTTTCCTTATGACATGCAAAAACTTGAATGATGAGTTTGACAGACATGTTGATCCAGTACAGGGAGACATTAACACATCTTCAAGTAATGATTTATTTGCATTATCTTCACAGGGAGGAGTAGTTGAGGATGTTGTGGATGAGCTTTGTCTTAAGGTGAGTTCAACTCAGGTGTTAGACAATGAGGATGAGTCTGATGCTTGCATTTAGAGTGTGGAGGTGTACTCAGATGTTAGTACACTGAGTATTGGTGATGAGTATGTTTTTGTAGCTGCTGATGAGGGCATGTTATTGAGGCTGACACACATGTTCAGGATTTGGGAGTACCTGGTCCTGATGAGTTTGGGATACTAGTGGAGTCGAGTCTCCATATTGATTCTTCTCACACAGATGATAGTGTGGTATAGTTGGTTGTGCCACCTTTATAGAGGGATCAGTTATGGGATGGATTGGCCCCATCTTTTATAGATGGAATTGGTAGTTGCACATTACATAGCCTACAATATCGACACATCCAGGTCAGTTGTGATTTTAGAGATTGGTTGAGTTGCATTCACCAATTTGATTATGGATTCCTCTTGGTTATACTACAAAGGATATTGCAGGAACTTACATTGATTAATAGCAATGCAGAGCATAACTACATTTGGGATCTAGGTGGATCAAGTGGTTCCTTGTTCTGAGATTGCTTAGGGATAAGCAATTTTAGGAGGGGTAGATTGTCATGTCCCCTTTTTTAGTGGACATCGACAGACTTGATGATTAGCCTATTATGTGACCCTCATAGGCTGAGAGGATGGATAGAGGGTCCTGATGGAGCTTGGCTTGGCTTCGATTAGCAAAATTTGTTTTAGTTGGCATTCATTTGGGCTTTTTTGGGCACGTTTATCTGAGCTCCTATTATATAGGGAATGTTAGCATTCAGCAGAGCATCCCTATTATGGCATGAGCATGTACGGAATCACTCCCTGGTTCACCAGCTTCGAATGGTTTGAGGATCTGACATGTATTGAGGGAGATATTAATATTTGATTAATTTAATCAAATATTAATTATTTAGCCTATTTTTTATGAAGAAACCCTAATTAGGGCAAGCACATCTTTTTGAGGGTATAAGGGTTTCTCATGGAGGCCATTATTGATTATGCATTGATTATTGACTACTGATTTTAAAGAATTCTTCTGTGAAGACTGAGCCAAGGGTTCCAGGATTCCATTTGCATTGGAGAACATCCACTCTTTAGTGTGTACAATTTAGAGGTTGTGAAAGATCAGTCGATTTATTGCCAATTTGAGAGATAGCTTCATACAGAAGTTATCATAGAGATTTACAGGTTTGAGAGATAACTTCACACAGAAGTTATCACATATATTCTAGGTATTTATTTTATTATATTTTGTTTCAATAAATTATATAGATAGAGATCTTCAAAATAGGGACCAGCATATAGGCTATGTTATATTGTATTTCACCACTGTACAGAATCTGTACAGATCCATTCTAGGCCGTACCAACCAAATCTTAGATTGAAGAAGGGTGCCGTAAATAGTTGTAGGCCACAGGAAAGTGAAAGAACTGACATCGGCATCCCAGTGACTGACATCGGCCGACTGAGAACTAACGTTGGTAGGATAGCAGACCGATAGTGACTGATGATGGCAATTTATCGACCGATGATGGCTTTATAACTGACGTCGGTGACTGTGTGTCGACACAACAACCTGAGAGCCATTCCAGATTTGAAAAAGGATCAAGTTTTGAGACGATATTTGTATTACTTTATATGTATGCTATAGAACTTCTATTGTAACCATCTGAGTGAATAAATAAGATATTATATTGTGATTTTATTTATCTATTCGAATATATTTTGCAAATATCACAATTTATTCTTATTTCATATAAAAAATCAGAATATCAAAAAAACATATCAGAGCTTTTGTTAAAAATAGGAGACCCTAAGAAAGGGATATTATAGTGGTATCAGAGCTTCTTTTTTGGTATCTAAAGGGATATTATAGTGGTATCAGAGCTTTTGTTTTGGTATCTGAAGGGATATTATAGTGGTATAAGAGCTTATTGTCTTTCTATATTCCCTATTTGAAATGGATATTATAGTGGTATCAGAGCTTATTGTCTTTCTATATTCCGTATTTGAAGGGGATATTATAGTTGTTTATCTAGTAGACTATGGGTAAATCTACTTGAAAGGGATCTCCATCATTGTAGATATATTACAAATCTTTGACCTAGTTTCTATTTTTATTATGTCAAGTCTACTAAGGAAATATCATGCTCAAGATTTTAAGAGAAGTGTTACATAAACTTATTTGAAATATCATCAAAATCAAAAACTGAATTCTTCAATAATTTTAGGAACCACTCAAAGTCTTGCCATGATAGGCTTATTATAAACAACAACAAGTATATGTCATTATAGGTCACCAATTAGCATGCAAAAAAGAATTCTATTAGATGGGCCTTAGGGTCACCTTTCCCCTTGTATTTGTCAAACTTTGGTGGTTCATACCCAGGAGGAAAATTTATATGCAAGTAATCCATGTTAAAAATGTAAGAACACACATCATCTAATTTGAACTTTTTTGACTTGTTTACCAGCTTAGATGGTAGTAATTGCATCCTTCATATTTTGTATCTATTGTTCGAGAAAACTTGTGGGAATATTAGCCTGAGGTGATGGTTATGTAGTCATAAGTGGATTAATTTGATCGAGGTATGATGGAGGTATTTGATGGGGAATGTTGGATTGGATAGGGAATTGTCCAAGAATACTCATGTGATAATTAGGGTGAAATTATTGAAATTACATGTACTATACTGAAATATTCTAGTTGGGGTTGGGTATGTAGGTCTAATGTTGGGAATATTGAGGTTGGGATGGAGGGATATAACCATATTATGCCTATTGAGGTTGAATAGGGACATTTTTTTGATGATTCATGCCTTGTCGATTGAGGAGAACATGTGAAACAAAGCCCTATCTCAAAATTTGTGGCACATTTTGCATGAAAGGCAATTGTTACCTAATGGGTACTTATGGAAAATTAGAACCTCTTTATGACATGAATCCCTATTGGGAAGTGAATACATGTTGAAGCTTCAACATTTATTGCTCACAATACTGGTACATTGTTAGTTAGATATCATTTGGCTTTAAATTGGTATGTTAATTTTTAACTGAAGAGGTATGTTCATCACTACCTGATGAGGTGGTACATTAGTTTCCCCTTATTAAGGTGGAAATATGTTTTGTCTTTATTGCATTAGCATGTTGGATTATGCCTATTATTGTGAAATATTATTAATAACCTATTGTGGTAGAGTAAAAATTTTCACATTTTATTGTGACACAACACTAGTTATTGGTTGACTATTTAATCCTTGATGTTGGGTGTTTGAAGAAGTAGCTGGTTGAGGATTAGAGGTAGTTGGTTCAGGTTGGGATGTAGAAACTCCTACTCCTTGAGTTTGTAAACCACTAATGGTACTATTTAAAGGCACATTTTTTATTGTCTATTTATTTTTACAATAACACCACTTTGGTCTAAGTTGGATGTTGCTTGTGCATTATCTACTATGTTTTGTTCACTATTTTGCATAGAATCATAAGATACTTCTTTGATAGTTGGGGTATTAAAAAAAAATTCTACCAAATTTCTTTGCATGAATGGGTCTAAAACCTAATTTTATTGACCTAATAGCTCCATTAAAACTCTTTTTGATGGACTTAAATCAATAAGATTCTTGTTTGACATGGTCATTTGATTAAAGTTACACACTAAGTCTCAGTATGTTTAGTATGTTGTTTGTATCTGAATGAAGTGGTCCTCTATATGGTCTCTTTATGTGACACACATAAATAGATATTGATTTGGTATTGGTATTATGAAATTAGGGTTACTAAAAGAGGCATGATCATTATTCTGATAAGACATGTTATAAGGTCCTCTTGATAGATTTGGCAAATTGTCATGCCCTACCTCCAAATTTTATGGCATTGTACCATAATAAGGTTGTTGTGAAACATTTTATGCAACCAAAGGTATGATATATAAATATTGGGTCATCTATTATTGATCTTTCTCTATGTATGGAGACATTCTAACCAACTAATTGGCCAAAGGATCTTGACTTTATTCCCCTATTTGAGTGTTATATGGTGGATAGAAATTTGTCTCCCAAACAACATCATCTCCATAAGGGTCCTAAAAAAATTCCTATTATGTGATAACATTTCCATATCCTATATTGTACATAGTTCCACTACATGTGTAGTGAGCCATGGTCAAGTTTTTGACAAATGTTTCATGAAAAGAGAAGATTAGAGTTTTAAAAACTCTAAAAAGTTGTGTCTAAAAAGATAAAGAGGTTCAAACTCTATCTAACTTGGTTGAGGGTGGATTTATATCTTCAAAAGGTCTATGTAAAGACTTGGTAAAAATAGTATAATTTCAAATTTCTAACATTAAATGTTTTTGACACAAACAAGGTGAAGTAAAATGACCTAAAAATAGGATGTCAAACTTTAATGTTCAAACGTGTTCCAAATAGGTATAAACTAGGAGAGGGAAAAGAGTCGCTAGGTCTTTTGTCTAAATTCAGAGTCAAAAGCTAGGCTCAAACAGGTTGTGCTAGGACTTTTGGCCAAATGTGGTTTCAAAATCTAGAATTGAAGTAAATGATGATGATTAATCTAACAAACTTTAAAAAATTTGGCATAAACAAGGAACTTGATTATAGACATAAATGTGATATGATTAGTATAAAACACAAACAAAAAGGCACTTTGAAGATGGATTGATTCTATCAAATAAAGGCACAAACAATATAGTTATAAAATTTGGGTAATCAATTAACCTAAGTTACATAGACCAATAGATAAATATTTGTGTATCATCCCTTGCATTTCAAGGCCTAAATAAAAATCAATCAGTGTTTGAATCCAACTTATAAAAGTTAATAAAAAAACACAACAAAGGTAAACTATGGATTTGATGATCAACAAGCTAGGTAAATTTGAATAACATGATTATTCTAAATAAAGATCCAATAATGCACAAATTATTGGTTTAAATAATGATAATTTGGACACAAAACAAGACAATTATTTTGAAATAATTTTGGTAGCATAACAATGTTATTTCTCCCAAAAGATGTGACAATGGTTTGTTGTTTCAAGACTTGTTAAGGCATGAAACTTGAATTGATTTGGATAGCATAAAATTACCCATTTATTTATTCCTTTACATGTATCATAGGTGTTCTTAGTGTTTAAATATCACTTCTCATTTTATAATTTAGGAAATTCAAAGCATGAGTTGCAAGTTGTCATAATTGGATCATCTTTGATGAAATAGAGGCAAAGCAAGTAGATTGGTCTACAATATTTATATTGATTGGTAGTTGAGAGCCATCATGGTCTAGCTGAAAAATCTATTCAAATTATGAAGCATCTATGCTATTATTACTAAATTATGATCAAAATCTAAACTAAAGATTAATCTAAATGAATATTTACAATAGGGCTTAAACTAGGGTGATATGGTTTTAAAATAAGTAAACAAGAAAGGTAGGGAAAAAATAAAGTATGTGATTGATGATATTTGTCTCAAACATCATGACAAGGATTAAATTCCAACTTAACATGCTTTTAACCAATGTATAATGTAAAATAGCATATGTTCAAATTCCACTACGCACTAGGTGAGTATCTAAGGATAATATGAAGAAATGTAAGTAAGAATTGACTTTGCTTTAAAGATCTACTATTGCAATCAAATATAATTTTCAATCCTTTTGAAAATCAAATAAAATTAATCAAATTCAAATTCATTCAACTAATCTATAATTGGCCCAAATTAGCAACCATGTATTGATGATACATGTCTAGAATTCTTAAAAAACCCTTCAAATCTAAGACCTAGAATAGACAATTGAGAGAGAAGCTATGATAACAATTCACACAAATAATTGAGACAAACTTTTTAATATTCCCTAATTGTATTAAATTTCTAAAAAAGTTAAAAAGTAATTTTACCTCTTAAAACTCTCTCTTTTTTTACAACAGATAATGCTCCTTTTATAGAATGTAAGGAAGTATGTTGGTCAGTTGTAATAGCTGACAAGTATACAAAGTAAGGACAACTATCCTTAAAATTTATAGAATACACTAGAGTTTTATAAATGACTTGAACTTTAGGAAAATTTGCTAACAATTTTTCACATTCCTTTACAAGATAATATTCCATTTTTTAATTATTACAAAATTCATATGGAACATAATATTTCTAATTGGTATGTTGATGCAGCTTCTTGTTTTTGTTGAAGGATTTTTATTATGTAGTGTTGGTGGCTTATAAACTGAAGGTTAATAATTTAAATAAAATGTCATGTCCATGGTATTATAAGTCCTTAAGGTCCTTCTCAACCTTTTCCATAGTTTGTTTGATGCCCCTGGTATCTCCTATTTTCTCCTCAAAGGAGAGAAGTAAACCCATGACTTTTCTATTGCCTTCAGTTGTTGGTTTTCTCCTTATTTTCTTACCTCTTTCATGAATTGTGAGATCCTTTTTTTACACTCTTCATCTCCAATGAGACCCATTAGGTTGAGGGTTGTAGGTTTTTTGATCAAGCTATCTAGGATATGAGACATTTCACTTTCCAAATGTTTGAATTCTTTAGCAAGGTTTTCCATACCCTTAGACCAACTATCTAGGGCCTCAATTTTGTCAACCAATATGGACATGGCCATATTCAAATGTACCTTTATGATATTTTTAAAACCTGGGAGTAGGTTCTTAGATAGGGCCTTAATCAGTTCCCTCACTTAGAATCTTGTAACCTACCATTGGCCAACTTGTCCTGTTGCTTTAGATATTTGCATCCCTATTTACTTTTATCTTTCTTTAGCTACTTTCAAAGAGATAAATATTCCCACCATGATGTCCTCAAATTTATTAAACATGTCCTCATGAATGGACAACACAACAACCTCTTTTAAATTATTGTTTTCTTGTAGTAGACCCTTGATCATTGTTTGTAACTAATCACTTTGAGCCTAGGCTACTTCAAGGATAATTTAATCAAATAAATTTTCTTATCCTATATTTTGTCTAGATATTATATTTAAACTAAAAAATTATTAAACCTTTTGGAAGGTGAACTCTTCACCTCTTACCATACCCTTTTTCTCAATCACCTATTCCATGCTAGTAGATTTTAGATTAAACCTAACTCCTACTAATGTTTTAGTCAATTTTGGAGTGGGGATCTCAACATGTGCCTCACTTGAAGTTCTAGGAGCATCCATTTGAGTTCCACCTGACCCTGATGGATAGTCATCTTTCTCTCTTTCTCTTGTTGTTGTAGCTCCAGAATCCAAGGTTTAAGTTCCTCATAAACATGAATTTTGACTAATTTTGTGATTGCCCAATGGTGGTGCATGGTTGGTACCTTTTATATATTTCCATATAGAAACCACTCAAGAATATTTTACCCTTAAATTGGGTTCTCATCAATAAATATATTAACCTCAATTAATGGATGAGTGAAGGTCAATCAGGTATTTTTTGTCTTACAAAAACTAGTACCAGTTCAACATTCTTCTTTTGTGGGGGAGTAATGGGGACTAGGTGTAATTCTACCTACTTTCCTTTATCCTTATCTACCTCTAATTTCTCCTCAATTTATAGTTGAGGTTTTTCCACTTTTTCTCCTTCTTCATTTGACCCGTAAGCACTAGCTAATGTTTATAATGCATCTTCCATTGTTTCACCTGGATCCAATGCAATTACATTTATATATTCAAAAAGAGAATCTGGTCTTTTAGGCTAGGCTAAATATGATTCCCCTTCACCAAGTCTAATCTCTTCCAACCTTTTTTTAATATGCACTTGTGTCTCAAGCTATTTTGTTTCTTTATGTTATTGTGTTGGAGGAGGTCCAAAAGATTGACCCCCTAATATGTGGTTTTGCCTTAGATCAAGCTACCAAATGTCAGTATTTCCCTTCTAATCTCTCATCAACCTTGCTTCTGGGTTGATGTTGAGTTTATTCAACCTTAACAAGGCTTGATATAAGTATGAAGCTTTTGTGTACATATGGTCATAATCACTTGGGTGATGCTCATAAGGCACATTTATTTGCTTGGCCTTCAAATTCTTTGTGACCTTATAATTTGGGTCTCATTACCTCAAGTCATCATGATGCAATTTGAAAGAGGCTTTATGTCTAACAATATCTTCAATTTTTTCCAATAATAGAATATGGTCTTGCTAATAGCTAAGGGTAAAATATGTAGCAATCCTTTATTTTTCTCACTACAAACAATGTCTATACCTTTTCATACTTGAAATACAACATCTTACTCAACTAATTTATTTGGAACATGGAATGGTAACCTCAATGGAGTGCATTATGTTCCCTTGATCTATAGGATTTTTTAGTCCAAGTAAAACCATATATCCCTAATGGACTCAATGGATTTCTTTGTCAATGGGATAATCCTTGGCATAGGGGTCCTTGTTATGGCCTCATTCAGATGAGGATAGATGAAATCACATATAAAATGAATATGTTCTTTGTATTTGAAGATTTGGAGTAAAATTGTGACACTATTTGTATCCTCTCAAAATACCATCCCTTAAAGTTATGGATCTCAATTGTGGCAAGTAGGGAATCTAGGAGATAAGACATAATATAGAATTCTCTCCTACTTCCTTTCTTGATTGTGGAGATTTGTCTACATAAGCATGTGTTGATAAGTTCACCAACATGAAGATTTAGCTCCTTATCAATCATATAATAGACTAGGGACACCCATATGCTATAAACATAAGTGGTTTTGTGGATTCTATAAATTTTGTTCATCAATGTCATTATTACTCTAATTTTAGTTTGGAATTGGTTGATGGGAATGTTCCCACTAGGGTCAGAAAACACATGGTTTCTAGAATACAACCATGGTGCTAGGATGGTTTTGAGGTCATTATTATTATCACATTAAATGAGTGTTGACACATCTATTTGGGGCTTGGGAATCTTGTAGTATCTCTCAAATTCAATGTGGGACACATAGGCAATGCATTTATGATTATGTTCATTAAATAACATGCCTTTTTCAATTTTACATTCTTTAAAAATAGGGAGAAGGACATCTATAGAGTGAAGTACCTCTATTTTACCTTCTGCATGGTGAAGGTTTGCCATTTTTTCTGCAACTAAGTCATAATACCTTGTCTTTAAGGATGTAATCTTATCCTCTTCTTTGGTTATGGGTTACAATTCATCAATTGTCCAAAAGATCTAGGACTAATTATTTTCTCTAGTATTCAAGGACATGATGTCAAGTATTGTGTCTTTAAAGACTCTTCCTTTTGAGTCCATGGTCAAATATAGCTCAGTGTCCTCTCTGTGTTGCCTCTAAGATTCCATGACTTTGAGTTTTACAAAGTTTTCACTGGTAGTCTACAAATTGTCTCTGGATCGGTTTGCACTTGCTTAGATGACAATTGGGCTCTTTCTAGTTTGACTATGGTTAATTCAAGATCTAATTAGGGATTTAAGTAGAGACTAGGGATTTTATACATCTTTAATAGTGATGGTTTACTTGGAATTATGGGAATTCATACCTTGGATTTGATTTATACCTTTGCATTTATATATTTACTTCTTCAAACCCAAAAAATCTATAGTTTCATTATTTTATGCCCATGTGGCATCCTCTTGGTATCTTTTATGGCACTTTTTATATTTATTTTAAAGAATTAGTTGTTTCATTTTAAAATTTGCCTTTTGATTTGTACCATCTGATCTTTGTGCATTGATCAATGTGGACCATTGATCTTGATCCTAAGACTTACACACTATTGGTCCTTATCTATATTAGGTTTCATGGTTGTGCCACTTGGTAGTTTCAAGGGCCTTTAGATCTTTTCACCTTACTAGTATGCATTCTAATTTGATTCTACTATGTGGAAGTCTTGTGCTTGCCTAGAGCTTTATTGAAAATTCCATCCTAGTTTTTCACCATCTGATCAATGTTAGTTGATCATATGCGAGCTATAGATCCTAAAAATGTACATGAACTTTAATTAGTATCAGGATATATAAATAATTGAGGCTAAGTATTTTAGGATATATTTATATTTTTGTTAATAAACATGAAACAAACTTTGGACCAAAGTTTTTATGCTATGTTTAAAACACATTAAAAGGGGGTCCTATATAATAAAAGAATCGAATGTAAGGTTTTAACCTACAATTTTACCATGTTAATAAATAGGGTAAAGCATGTTAATAAATAGGGTAAAACTTTAGATTAAAAATTTTAACCTAAGTTTTATGGTAATGGGACTTTTCACTAAACAAATATCATTAGGCTAAAAAGACCCCAAGGAATATATATACTAAGGTTCAGGTCAATATTAAAAAAAACACTACTAGATTATATCGTGATATTTAAGCTTAGCCTATGAAAATATAGTCCTAGTTATAAGGATCTTGAGTCTAGACATGGCTTTAAATAAACTAGATTAATCTATGGAATACCAATTTTGACATTGAGATGTATGTCTTGAATGCATTTATCTTCTGAGTGAAATTGGCTCTTGAGCTAAATTCTGATGATCTCACGAATGTGTCAATAATGTTCATGTGAACATAAAAATTAATATCTAATAACTTTTCATATGAGCATAAAATTTTATAGCCTTTCAAACATCAATTATATATGTTCAAGCATCAAATGATGGGGTAAGAGTGTCAAATTTAATCCTGGACATAGTTGGTCCCATAATAGCTTGGGTTAAATATGCTTCATCGGATTATCTCCTATGAGTAAGTGAAAATTGTATATCATGATACAAATAGATACATTTTATTGGTTCTTACAGTCATAAAGTAGATCAAGTTAGCTCAGGGCCATATATAAAAATTAGACTAATTCATAAGCCTAAGTCTTTAAAACATGATAAAATGATGACCCTTTGAATAATTAGAAATCATAACACAAGATATTATCCTAAGGTCCTTTTGATATTGAGTTTGAATGTGAGAGTGCCACATGAAAAATCCATGGGGCTCTTAGGCTTTAACTCTATTGACCTTGTGAAGAGTTCATAAGGTGTTGATCTCTATATGGGCTCCCATGAGTCATTGATTATGATCTAAGTGATCAAGAGAGATTGGATTAATGGATTAAAGCCTTTTGGTTATGTCTATTTCACTCCATATGATCAATCTTATCTAATGAAGCATGAATTGTCAATCCTATGAAGAAGCAATATATTTAAGTTAGGGATCAAGACAACATAAAAAAACTTAGGTTAAAGTCTTAGGGATAAGGTCTCATTTATGTTAAAAAACACTAACAGGGCCTTAGGACTAAGATTTTAGGCTAGGTACTAAGATGGACCATGAAACATAAAGTGAGGCTAAGTTAGAAAAGCAAAGGACCCTAAAATCATGAAAGTTAAACCCAATTTTAAAATAAAAGGGAAAAAAGGAGGGTGAAATATAAAGGGACCAAATATGATTTTTAGGCTAGGTCATGGTCATGTTAAAAAATAGGATTAAGCCTTAGTATAAAATTTAAACTTAGTTCATTATATTTTTTAAAGTGCTCCCACCAATTTTGCTCCCACACAATTTGAATTTAAACTGAAGGATCTAATCAAGGGTTTTGGAAGGAGGGTTTCAAGGCATTCAAAACATATATTGAGTTCATATAGACTAAAGGTTAGTAAAATATTAGTATGGATTAATCTATAAAATTCAAATGTAATCCACTCGATTAGGGTCCCATGAAACTTGTAACTAAAGCATGAAGATCCACTATTAGCAATATTGGGTAAAGTTAAAGTAAGATCATGAATAAATAGGCTACCCTTATCAGATATGGATGATCTTCAAATAAAAATAATCTACAAAAAAATGTTAAGTTTTTAGTGTTAATGTTTATATTTGCACAAGGGTCCTTATTTTCAGAAATGGGGGTATGTTAACCACAAAAAATGGTGAATTTTAGGGGAAATATAGTAATATGCTAAAACTTAGAGACTCTAGTTTAGACAAATAACTAGGTCACTTATTCCACTTGAATAATGCCATTATTAATATCAATTCATGGTTGAAAAAACCTTGCATCTATAGAATAAGGATTAAGAATCAAAATATAGCCATGTTGTGTGTGTGGTTTGATTCCACTTACTATTTACCATGAGATTTAGGGGACAACTTTTAGGTTTCAAGTCTTTAATCATTAACCTTGACTTAGAGCATGTTCAAATGTTCATTAAGAATCATGCTCTTAGTTGAGGGGAGGCTTGGCCATTGCTCTACCACTAGCCAAGCATCCATAGACCTGATAGAGATTCCTTTGGCTCCACTCATAGCCTTACTCCACTGCAAACTAGGTGTCCATATCCCTAGTGTAGATTACTAGAATCACATTTTCTTGAAAATCTTTTGATTTTTCAATAAGCTCCTATTTTTGTATTTTTAGATCTTTTGGGCTTTTCAGCAAAGGTTGGTAACTAGGATAGCCAGGTTCAAGGATTTAGTCAAGTGTCTGATCTTTAGACAATCACCTATGGTTAAAACTTATGTCCTAATCAAGGATATTTGCTAAGTGCAAACATGATTATGACTTAACAATTTAAGCTTTCATTCTACATGTACAATTATTCTTAAAACCAATTTTAGATCAAAACAATGTTTAAGTTTGTATGGAATAGTTAACCTATTCACCATTCCTAACTAGTTTCTTTAAATTATAACATCAATCTCATATTTCAAGATCAAAGTCATCACATACTTAACATCCATACCTGAATTTCTAAACTTACATATTTCCTTGAGCAATCAAGTGAACTTTGGGCTGAGGGATGTGCAAAAAAACTTATTAGAAGCAATGTACAAAGAAACAAAAATCAAACACACAACAAAAATCAACAAAGTAGGAAGCAAATAAAAATCAAGAAAATATATATAGATTTATGTAAAAATAAGGGAAAAGAAGGAATAGTATAAAATGGAACTAAACTAGCCTACCTACACTAATTCCAACCATCCTTACATATTTACTCCATGAAGATCCCAGCTAGAGCACTAGAAAAGTAATGCTTGAAATATTTCCCATTAGTGGGCAGTGTGAACTCTACTCCTTGTAAAGATTTCATTTTAAAGGTGTTATCTCCAAGTGTTTCTACAATTTGATAGGGGCCAATCCATAGAGGTGTGAATTTACCATGTTTACCCTTGGTCTCAAATGCCTTTTCCAAAAGAAGAACTAAGTCTCCCTACCTAAACACCTTGACCTTTGATCACTTGTTAAACCACCTTTTCACTATGGTCTGGTGTCTATTAAAGTTAGCAAAATCTTCTTCTCATGCATCCTCCATCTAAACTATGTCAAGTATCCTTGAGTTTTCAAATTCTTGGTCTTTCTCAATATACTCTTGCATAAACTTGTAAGTTGGTAGCTTAAGTGTGATAAGGAATATGGACTCTTAGCCATATACCAATAATAAAGGAGATTCTTTAAGGGTTTTCTTGACTCTTATTATATCTACACAAAGGGAATGTTTGAATAAATTATGCCATGTTTTAGGTCTGTCTACAAAAAACTTTTTAATTACCTTCATCAAGTTCTTATTCATTGATTCAGACACTGCATTACCTTGAGGGTAAGGGTTAGATGAGAACTTGAGGATAATACCATTATCATATGCCCATTCTATCATTTTTATAGATATTAATGTAGACCCATTGTCACATACCAAAGAGAGTGGAGTCCCAAATTTGTTGCATATGTTTTCTTTTAAAAACTTGATCACTTCTTTAGTTTTACACTATTTGATAGCTATTGCTTCACTCCATCTAGTGTAATATTTAATATCTATCAAGACATATTTGTGACATTATAATGATTTTAGATTGATGAATCTAGTGAAATCCATCCCCCACTAGGTGAAAGGTTTGTCAATCATGACTGGTTGTAAAGGCATGGCTACCTTTGGCTCTTTTATGCTAAAAATTTGGCATGAATAACATTCCCTCACATACTTATGATCATCTTTAAAAATGGTTAGCCAATAGTAGCTGACCCTAAGGATCCTATAAGTTTTTGTCATTATATATAGATGCCCACTTCCCACTTTTCATTAAATGTGTTCATGATCTTGGATGCCTCTTATTTGGATACACATCTTAAGTACACACCTTCAAAGTTATTTCAATATAGGATTCCATTCTTGATTAGCTAACGAGCTTATTTGAGCCTTAGGGATATTTTCTACTCCCTAATTAGTCATGTAAGACAAGTGTCATTAATTAATAAGTGAATGATGGGATCATACTAGTCATTAGGTTGAAAATTCTATTGATGAACCTACATAATACTTAGTTTGGGGCTAGTATTGGCAATCATTTGAATCAAACGTTGAAACCTTACTAATTTTGCAATCTTCATCTCTATGTCATATTCTTGAAGAATAGACATATAATTACCTCTTTTATCTCCAATTTCACATTGGTTTAGCATTAACTTAGTGGCTGGGTCTAGAAGAATAGCATACACTTTATTCCTAAGAATGTAGTGCCTAAATTTCTTAATGGATTTAACTAATGCAAAAGCTTGTTTATCAATTATAGGATAATTTAACTCATCATTCCTAAAGTTAGTGCTCATGAAAGTAATTGGATGGTCACACCCATCTATCTTCTAAGTTAAAACAACATCAATGGTGTGATCAAAGGCAAAAGAGTAAAGGAAAAAATCCTTTGAAAAGTCTAGAGTTATCAAGTCTGGGGCTTGATTGATTGCCTCTTTGATGTCCCCAAAGGCCTTCTTTGATTATTCATTCCATGAGATGTTAGAATCCTTGTTTAGCATATCATTTAATGGTTTGATAATTTTTACAAAGCTAGAAATGAATTTTCTCATAAATTTTATTTTACCAAAAAATGATTTCAATTATTTCCTACTATTGGGAGGTTCCATCTTTGATATAGAGTTTATTCTTTCAAGATCTATAAAAATTACATATTTAGTAACAACACGGCCTAAAAACTTTCCCTCAATGACACAGAAGATGATTTTCTTAGGGTTGAAGTAGATTCCATACCTTGCTGCACCTTTCAAATATTTGTTATAAATGCATGAAGTGGTCCTCCATGTTCTTAGAGAAAATAGTTATATCATCCATGTAAATTATGATGCATTTATCAATAAAACATTGGAAGGCATAGTTCATGGCTCTCTTAAATGTATCATTTATGTTCTCTTATAGGTAAAGGTTCCCCACTCCGTTGTAGATGTTGTCTTCATTCTATCTTCTTAATTCACTAAGACCTGATTGTATCTTGAAAAACCATTAAGGAATGACATCATGGCAAAGATAGAAAAAAATTGTATTACTTGGTCAAGAGAGGGAAGAGGATAATTATCCTTTTTATATGCCTTATTTAGATTCTAAAATCAATACACAATCTACTTTCAACATTCTTTTTCCTAATTAGTACCAAATTGGCAACCTAGGTAGGGTGTCTAATGGGAAATACAATTCTAACATCCAATAATTTCTTGACTTCTTTGAGAATCATGGGTTCTAAAATATGATATACATGATTTTTATTTTTCTTGAAAAGTTTGCAATTATCTTTGAGAGGTATGGTATGGGTGATGATCCTTGGATCAAAAATCTTCAAGTCATCATATGACCAAGCTATTGCATCTTTGTATTTTCTTAATAGTCCTTGGATCTTTTATTTTCAACACTTATACATGATTTTATAATGTTGACCAATTGAGGTTGATCTTGAGGTCCAAAATCAACTATATTATAATCCTTCTTGTTCATTTTGTGAATCTTAGAGACCTCAACTAACTTATTCTGATCAAAAAACCTTTCTAAGGTAATCATTCCCTTTGGAATCTTGTTGTCATTTAGTTGAATGACATTTCTATCAAATTTGTCTTCAAGGGTGGTTTTATTAGCCTCATCTATGATGTAGGCCTCAAATTTTCTTGAATTGGTCATGAAGTTTAGGATTTGTTTATCATCATTAAAGACTTGTAGATAGTTTACATTGTCTAGGATAGAAGGACAAGGTATTAACTCAATACTAAAGTTTGGTGAGTGCTGGTTAGACATGAGATTAGTTGAAATAGAGGTTATCTCATAAATAGATTTATTTTCCTCCCTAGGGATGGAAATAATATTAAAGAATCAAAATACTCAACTAAATCCCATACCCTAAATTTGTACCTCCTAAGGTATGATAATTTTCATGAATACTTGCTCCTTACCTGATTGACTACTAGTTCTAAGTCACCATAAACCAATACTTCCTTGACTTTGTTTTTGATGGAAATTTATAGTACTAGGATGAGAGTCTCATACTCTATGAGATTGTTAGTACATGGAAACAAGATTCTATAATAAGCATGATGATTCTTGCCAATAGGGTTAGTTAGAATAGTGCTTACTCCAAAATCATATTTACACCTGGTACCATCAAAATGCATCTTCCATAAACTAGGAATGATATGGGAAGGTTTAGAATCATCTACCTCAGTAGTTTTAAGAGTGGAGACCCATAAATTTGAGTCAATTATGTTCACTACATTGTATTCAGTGATCATATGTTTCATCATAAGATCTCTCTTAACTTTAATATAGTTTGGAACTCCTTTCCAAGGAAGCCATAAATGTGAATAGTCTATGGGCATATATCCATTTAAATCATTTGTCCATTATCTAATTAAAATTAGTCTATAGGCATCCAAGATATCCACCACTTGGATATCTATGAATTATTGGACTCTTGGCTCAAAATCCAGTTACATGTGAACATTTAACAATTCTATAATCACTTTGACCTTGGACTTATCTAATTGGGTGATAACCCTATTAGATTTAATGGGGGTTAAACCAATTTGTTTACAAATACCTGTAGGCATGATATTTATGGAGGCACTATAATATAATAAACAATAATGAGGGTTCTTACCAAACATTTTGATAGTAACCAGAAAAGGTGGAGACTATGTCTTGGCTTTTTACATAGCAATATTGGAATTATTAGCTTTGCGTGGCTTTGCAAGTTTTTTAAATAAGAAATCCATAAATAGATCCCTTTGTTTAGTTATCTAAATCAATTCATACAAAGTAATGTTAGCTTTAATTTCTTCATATCCTCCATAGTATTATAACCAGTCCTATTTGAATAATTAGAAGCATCAGTACTATGTCTAGAAGTAATTCTATTTAGAGGCTCTAGGTTATTATCTAAAGTAGTGTTATGGGGTACCAAAGTTTTTTGGAGGAGTTTAAGTATTCAAGGACTTCTTTTGATCCTTTTTCCTCAGAGGATATGTCTTCTTTAGGAATCACTAGAAATCTTGAATTTCTTCAATAACATCATCAGATTCATTATCTTCCTAGAAGGGGAAGTTGACTATTTTCACCATGAAAGCCTGGTCAAATGATTTAGAAGATCTTGATGTACCTACACTATTATCTTTGTTATGAACTACCTCAAAAGTGTCCAAATCTTCTTGAAATTCTTCAAAAGCTTTAAAGAACTTGATGAAATCGATATCTCCATGCTTATTAGTATAATAAACTCTATAATAATTAGGCAAAGCAATATCAATAAGATTAATGTTTGTGTTCTTCATATTAGAAGATGAATCATTGTTCTTATTATTATGAAAGATATTATTTTGAAACCTATTATTGGGTCTTTTATACCTTTGGAAAGAGAAGTTTTTTCTAGAAATTCCTCTAGTATTGTTAACCTACTTTTACAACTGAAGAAAGTTAGTGCTAAGTTTTTGTACCATCTTTAATATATAATCATTCTCTCTTAGGAGTTTCAGAGTTATGAACATGGTTAGCACTAAAGGTTGGTACTAATTCCTTTTGATCATTTGGACTGAATCCAATTATAGGATGATTCAATAATCCTAAGTTATGGTTAGGGGTAGCATGATTCAAGGGTAATTGGTTTAATGCTAGGATCTAATTCAAGGTTAGCCTATTCTAATTATTGTTAGGAAATATATTCAAGGTGGGCATATGTGGATTAACATTTAGGATGGAATAAGTGTCCAACTCTTCTTGAAATTCTTCAAAAGCTTTAAAGAACTTGATGAAATAATTTCTCCATGCTTAGCAGTATAATAAACTCTATAATAATTAGGCAAAGCAATATCAATAAGATTAATGTTTGTGTTCTTCATATTAGAAGATGAATCATTTTTCTTATTATTATGAAAGATATTATTTTGAAACCTATTATTGGGTCTTTTATACCTTTGGAAAGAGAAGTTTTTTTCTAGAACTTCCTCCAGTATTGTTAACCTACTATTGTAACTAAAGAAAGTTAGTGCTAAGTTCTTGTACCATCTTTAATATATAATCATTCTCTCTCTTAGGAGTTTCAGAGTTATAAACATGGTTAGCACTAAAGGTTGGTACTAATTCCTTTTGATCATTTGGATTGAATCCAATTATAGGATGATTCAATAATCCTAAGTTATGGTTAGGGGTAGCATGATTCAAGGGTAATTGGTTTAATGCTAGGATCTAATTCAAGGTTAGCCTATTCTAATTATTGTTAGGAAATATATTCAAGGTGGGCATATGTGGATTAACATTTAGGATGGAATAAGTGTCCAAATCTTCTTGAAATTCTTCAAAAGCTTTAAAGAACTCGATGAAATCGATTTCTCCATGCTTAGCAGTATAATAAACTCTATAATAATTAGGCAAAGCAATATCAATAAGATTAATGTTTGTATTCTTAATATTAGAAGATGAATCATTTTTCTTATTATTATGAAAGATTTTATTTTGAAACCTATTATTGGGTCTTTTATACCTTTGGAAAGAGAAGTTTTTTCTAGAACTTCCTCTAGTATTGTTAACCTACTTTTGTAACTGAAGAAAGTTAGTGCTAAGTTTTTGTACCATCTTTAATATATAATCATTATCTCTCTTAGGAGTTTTAGAGTTATGAACATGGTTAGCACTAAAGGTTGGTACTAATTCCTTTTGATCATTTGGATTGAATCCAATTATAGGATGATTCAATAATCCTAAGTTATGGTTAGGGGTAGCATGATTTAAGGGTAATTGGTTTAATGCTAAGATCTAATTCAAGGTTAGCCTATTCTAATTATTGTTAGGAAATATATTCAAGGTGGGCATATGTGGATTAACATTTAGGATGGAATAAGCTACTTGTTATTAAGGTTGCATTTGATCATTCATGTTCACTACTTTAGAATAGGCATGGGATAAGGTGGTTATGACTAGAAGAGATCTCTTCAAGAATGTATGTCACAGGATCTAATATATCTTAATAGATTTATAAAGCCAAAAACTCATCAGGTTTGTAGGGATATATGATCTGGATATGCATATTTTTTAAGTTTTCATTAAAATCTCTTATGGAATCACTAGCATCTTTTCTGATGCCGATAAATTATTGGTATAAGATACAGGAACTAATAACCTTGACAAATTGGTCAATAAAGACTTTTTTAAAACCATCCCAATTGGTAATTAATTGTTAGGCAAATTAAGAAACCATTCATATGCAGAATACCTAAATGTAAAAGGAAATAGTCTACATGCTACTTCTTCATGGGTGACATTTAACAATATTAACATAGCTTTGAATGATGTAATGTGTTCTTTTGCAATTATAACACCATTTGGACTAAATATTGGAAAATATTTCTTAGGATTGTAGTGGATAACATGTAATACACCTAGTACATTAATGGAAGAGTCACCTAACCATGTCATACCTTGATGGCAGTTGAATGTAGGAGTACCTTGGAGTGGTAATGTTGGAAAAGACTTCAAATGTCGACACCTACCTTTGTCTTGCCTAACTTTCTTGTGGATCCCTAGTTCAAGCAAGGGTTCCTTTATTTCTAAATGTGGTCTTTTTTTTATTATAGGAAACTCCAACTTGAGGACTTTGAATTATTTTTAAAATATAATGTGTCAAGTTAATTTTGACAAAGAACCAAGGTTAAAATTACACATTAAGTGAATTTTGCAAAGATTCACATAAAGAACAATGAAGGACCAAGATTTTCAACTAAACTAGCTTAAATATTTGTCTAAATACGTAAATATGATCAATGTTTATACTTATAAGCTCAAATGAGTTCAAATTTTCAAAAGATCTATGAATTTTTAACCAAAATGGCTATTACTAACCTCAAAACTTTTGAATTGACAAAGTTAAAACTAGCTTTACCACAATCATGTGTATACTTTCAAAGAACATTAATCTTTGTCTAGAGGAAGCAAAAATATGGGTATGAAACTATGAATATCACCAATATTTACATAGATATGTTAAAAGAAACATAAATCTGTAAAGAATAGCATGATCTTTGATCAAAATACACCAAAACTAGCAAAGATCCTACAAATTTACAAGGATTTGGCCCCTGTTTCTAGCACCATTAAAGCTTTGCCTATTGATACCTCTATGTGTATCATAGGTGCTCTTATTTTTTAAATAACACTTCTCATTTTTTAATTTAGGAAATTCAAAACATGAGTTATAGGTTGTGATAATTGGATTATCATTGATGAAATAGAGGTAGAGCAAACAAATTGTTCCACAATATTTATATTGATTGGTGGTTGGGAGCCACTGTGGTCTAGCTAACAAATATATTCAAAGTATGAATCATATATGCTATTATTATTTAATTATGATCAAAATATAAAATAAATATTAATCTAAATGAATATTTACAATGGGGCTCAAACTAGGATGATTTGATTAAAAAAGAAGTAAAAAGAAAAGGTAGGGAAGAAAAAAAGTATGTGATTGTTGATCTTTGTCTCAAACATCATGAAAAGGCTTAAATTATAATTGAACATGCATTTAGCCAATGTATAATGTAAAATAGCATATGCTCAAATTCCTCTACACACTAGGTGAGCATCTAAGGATTATATGAAGAAATACAAGTAATAATTGACTTTACTTTAAAGATCTACTACTACAATCAAATAGCATTTACACATAATTTTATAGAGTAAATAAAATGAATCAAATTCAAATAAATTCAACTAATCTAGTGTTGGCCCAAATTAGAAACCCTGTATTGAAGATATACATCCAAAATTCTTAAAAACACCTTCAAATCTAAGACCTAAAATAGATAATTGAGAGAGAAGCTATGATAATAATTCATACAAATAATTGAGACAAACTTTGCAGTATTCCTTGTTTTTATTAAATTGCTCCCAAAGTTACAAAGTAGTTTTATCTCTTAAAAATCTCTCTGATTTTACAACAGACAATGATCTTTTTATAGAATGTAAGGAAGCATGTCGATCAGTTACAACAACTAACAAGTGTATAAATTACGGATAATTGTCCTTAAACTTTCTAGAATACACTAGAGTTTTCCAAATGACCTGACCTTTAGGAAAATGTGCTAATAAATTTTCACATGCCTTTATAAGAGAATATTCTATTTTTTAATTGTTACAAAATTCAAATGGATCAAAATATTTATAACTGGTTGGTGGGCCTTGTGTTGATATAGCTTCTTATTTTTTCTGAAGGATTTTCAATCTATAGTATTAGATGTTGATAAACTAAAGGTAAATTATTAGTTTCAATAAAATATCTTATCCATGGTATTCTAAGTCCTTAAGGTCCTTCTCAACCTTTTCTTTAGTTTTTTTGATACCCCTGACATCTCCTATTTTCTCCTCAGAGGAGAGAAGTAAACCCATGAATTTTCTATTGCCTTTAGCTATTTGGTTTTCTCCCTATTTTATTACCTCTTTCATGAATTTTGAGGTCATTTGTTTGAACTCTTCATCTCTAATGATACCCAGCGGGCTAAGGGTTATAGGATCTTTGATCAAGCTATCTAAGATATGAGACATTTCACTTTCTAGTTATTTGAATTCTTTAACAAGGTTTTCCGTACCCTTGGACCAGCCATTGAGGGCCTCAATTTTGTCAACCAATATGGCCATGGCCATATTCAAATGTGCCTTACTGATATTTCTAAAACTTGGGATTAGGTTCTTAGACAAGGCCTTAATCAAATCCCTCCCTTGGAAGCTTATAACTTACCATTGGCCAACTTGGCCTATTACTTTGGAGATTTGCATCCCTATTTCCCTTTGTCTTTCTCTAGCTACTTTCAAAGAGATAAATAGTCCCACCATGATGTCTTCAAATTTATTAAACCTATTTTCATGAATGGACAACATAATAACCTCTTTTAAATTTTTGTTTTCTTATATTAGACCCTTGGTCATTATTTATAACTGATCACTTTGATCCTAGGATACTTTAAGGATATTTTTTTCAAATTTCTTATCTTGTCCTACCTTTTGTCTAGATACATGAGTTAAACCAATAAATGATTCAACCTTTTGGAAGGTTAACTCTTCACCTACATATCCTTTTTCTCAATCACCCATTCCATGCTAGCAAATTCTAGATTAAACCTGACTCCTACTAATGATTCAGTCACTTTTGGCTTAGGGATATCAACATGTACCTCACTTAAAGTTTTGGAAGCATAATTTTGAGTTCCACCTGACCCCCAAGGGTAGTCATATTTCTCTCTTTCTCTTATTGATGTAACTCCAAAATCCAAGGTTTGAGTTCCTCATAAACATGAATGTTGACTGATTTTGTGATTTCCCAATAGTGGTTCATGATTGGTACCTTTTGTAGTTTTCCATATATAAACCACTTAGGAATAGTTGGCCCATGGATTAGTTTCTCATCACTAAAGATACTGACCTCACTTAATGGATGAGTGAAGATCAGTCTGGGTCTCTTTGGTCCTATAGAAATCAGTGCCAGTCCAACCTTCCTCTTATATGAGGGAGTAATGGGGACTAGGTCTAATGTTACCTCATTTCCTTTATCATTATTTTCCTTTGATTTATCCTCATTTTTTGGATGAGGTTATACCACTTTTTCCCCTTCTTCATATGACTTGTAGGCACTGGCCAATGTTTGTAATGCATCTTCCATTATTTCACTTGGATCCAATATAATTACATCTATATTTTCAATATGAGACTCTGGTATTTTATTTTAGGTTGAAGATGATACCCCTTCAGTAGGCCTACTCTCTCCCAACCTATATTCAATCTACACTTGTGTCTCAATTTGATGTGTTTCTATATGTTGTGCTAGAGGAGGTCCACAAGATTGACCCCCCATTAGGTGGTACTACCTCGAACCAGGTTGCCAAATGTCATAATTTCCCTTTTGATCTCTCATCAACCTTGCTTCTAGATTGATGTTGAATTTATTCAAAAATTTTAGGACTTCATATAAGGATGAATATTTTGTGTACATATGGTCATAATCCCCTAGGTGATACTCATAAGGCACATTTATTTTCTTGACCTTCAAATTCTTTGTGACCTTATCATTTAGTTCACATTGCCTCAAGTCATCATACTATAATTTGAAAGAGGCTCTATGTCTAACAACATCTTCAATGTTATTCCAATACTGGAAGATGGTCCTAGCAATATCCAAGGGTATAATATGTAACAATCCTTTCTTTTTCTCCCTAAAAATACCATCTATACTATTGCATATTTGAAATGCAACTTCTTACTTAGCTAATTTATTTGGAACATGAACTGGTAACCTCAATAGAGTGCATGATGTTCCCTCAATCTAGATGACTATGCATTATAAGTAAAACCATATGTCCCTAATGGATTCAATGGATTTATTTTCTAATGGGCTGATCTTTGGCATAGGGGTCCCTATTATGGAATCATTCAGATGAGGATAGATGAAATCATATATAAAATGAATATGTTCTCTATATTTGAAGATATGAAGCTTGGAGTAAAACTAGTTAACTATTTATTTCCTCTTATGAGACCATCCCTT
Source organism: Torreya grandis (assembly GCA_037957365.1). Lineage (NCBI taxonomy): Eukaryota > Viridiplantae > Streptophyta > Pinopsida > Cupressales > Taxaceae > Torreya > Torreya grandis. The sequence goes on from JARHVA010001920.1 coordinate 439,768, forward strand.
AAAGTTAAGGATCTCAATTATGGTAAGTAGGGCATCCAGGAGATAAGACATCATATAAAATTCTCTCATAATCCTTGTATTGACTATGAAGATCTATCTACATAAGCATGTGTTGATAAGTTCACCAAAATGAGGAGTTAGCTCCTTCTCAATCATTTAATAAACCAAGGGCAGCAACATGGTATCAACATAAGTGGTATGGGGATTTCATAAATTTTTTTCATCAGGGTCATTATTACTCTAATTCTAGGTTAGAATTAGTTGATGGGAATGTTCCCACTAGGGTTATAAAACACATGGTCTCTAGAATACAACCATGGTTCTAGGATGGTTTTGAGTTCATTATTCTTAGCCCATTCAATGAATGTAGGCACATATACCTAGGTCTTGGGAATCTTGTTGTATCTCTCAAATGCAATGGGGACATATAGGTAATGCATGTACAAGTAAGCTCATTAACTAGCATGCCCTTTTCAATTTTACATTCTTTGAAAATAGGGAAAATGACATATATACAATGAAGTATCTATAGTTTAGCTATTGCATGGTGAAGGCTTATCATTTCTGCTATGACGAGGTCATCATAACTTATCTTGAAGGATGCAATATTCTCCTTTTCTTTAGTTATGGGTTATAATTCCTCAATTGTCTAAAAAAATTGGGACCAATTATTTTCTCTAGTGTTGATGGATATAATGTTGAGCATTGTGTCTTTGAAGACCCTTCCTTCTAAGTATGTGGTCAAATATTAGTGTCCTCTTAGTGTTGCTTCTAAGCTATCATGACTATGAGCTTTGAAAATTGCTCACTGATGGTCTACAAGTTATCTCTGGATCAATTTACACTTGATTAGATGATAATTGGGATCTTTTTGGTTTGATTGTGGTTAATTTGGGATCTAATTAGGGATTTAAATAGAGGCTAGGGATTTTATTTAGCTTTAATGACAATGGTTTACTTGTAATTAGGCAACTTCATGCCTTGGATTTGATTTAGATTTTTGCATTTATACATTTGCTTTTTTAAGCCCATAAAATCTCTAGTTTTGTCATTTTGTGCCCATGTGGCATCTATGTGGCATCCTACTGGTAGATTTTGTATCACTTTTCATAATTCTTTTAAATAATTATCCATTGCCTTTTAAAATTTGCCTTTTGATTCACACCATCTAATCTTCATGCATAGATCAATGTGGATAGTTGATCTCAATCCTAGGACTTATACACTATTGGTCCTTATCTGTATCAGGCTTCATGGTTGTGCTACTTGGTAGTTATATGGGTCTTCAAAGATCTTCACCTTGCTATTTTGTGTGTTAACATTCTTTCACCATGTGACAATCTTGCATTTTCTTAGAGCTTTGTTGAAAAGTTCATCCTGATTTCACATCATTTGATCAATGTTTCCCGATCATATATGAGCCATAGATCCTACAAATGTACATAAACTTTAATTAGTATCAGGACATATAAAGAACTTAAGATAATTAATTTATTCTATAGTTCTATTTTGTGTTAGTAAACATGAAATAAAGTTTAGACTAAAGTTTTTAGGCTAAGTTTAAAACACATTAAAAGGGGTCCCGAATAACAAAAGGATCTAATGTAAGGTTTTAACCTGTGATTTTACCATGTTAATAAACATGATAAAAATGTAGATTAAAATTTTTAAGCTATGTTTTATGGTAATGGAATCTTTCATTAAACTAATCTCATTAGGTTCAAAATACCCTAGGGCATATATAGACTAAGGTTTGGGTCAATGTTAAAAAAAACATGAATAGATTATAGTATGATATTCAAGCTTAGCCTATGCAAATCTAAACCTAGTTATAAGGATCTTGAGTCTAGACATGGCTTTAAATAAACTAGATTAATCTATGGAAGACTAATTTTGACATTGAGATGCAAATCTTGAATACATTTATCTTCTGAGTGAAATTGGTTTTTGAGCTAAATTTTGACAGTCTCATGGGCATCAATGACATTCACATGAACATCAAAATTATTCTCTAATAAATTTTCATATGGGGATAAAATTTAATGACCTTGTGAACATCAATGATTGCCTTGTAGGCATCAAATGATGAGCATGAGAGTGTCAAATTTATATCTTAAACATATTGGTCCCATAAAAGCTTTGGTTAAATACACTCCATCAAATTATCTCATGTAAGTAAGCATAAAATATAGATCATGATCTAAATAGATACATGTTATTGGCTCCTAAAATCATAAAATAGATCGAGTTAGCTCAAGGCTATATATAAATATTAGACCTAGTCATAATCTTAAGTCTTTGAAACATAATAAAATTATGGCCCTTTGAATAATTAAAAATCATAACACAAGATCTTATCCCAAGGTCCTTTTGATATTGAGTTCAAACATGGGAATGCCATGTATCAACTCCATAGGGATCCTAGCTTTGACTCTATTGACCCTATGAATATTATATAGGGTGTTGATCTCTGTATGGTCTCATTCAAGATATTGATTATGATACAAGTGATTGAGCAAGATTGTATCGATAGATTAAAGCATTTTAGGTAGGTCTCTTTCACTCTTTCCAATAAATGTTGCCTAATGAAGTGAAAACAATCAATCCTAAAAATAAGCAAGATATTTAAGTTAGGGATCAGGACAACATAAAAAACTTAGGCTAAAGTCTTAGGGCTAAGGTCTTGTTTATGTTAAAAACACTAGTGGAGCTTTAGGACTAAGACATTAGGCTAGGTACTAAGAGGGACTATGAAACATAAATTGAGGCTGAGTTAGGAAAGTAAAGGACCGTGCAAACATTAAAGTTAGACCTAGTTTTAAAACAAAAGGGAACAAAGGAGGGAAAAATATAAAGGGACCAAACATGATTTTTAGGTTGGGTCTTGGTTGTGTTAAAAAACATGATTAATCCTTAGTATAAAAATTAAACTTAGTTCATTGCACTTTTTAAAGTGATCTTGCTAATTTTGCTCTCACATGATTTGAATTTAAATTGAAGGATCTAATCAAGGGTTTTTGAAGGAGGGTTTTAAGGTGTTCAAAACATGGATTTAGTATTGAGTTCTTATATACCAAAGGATAGTAAAATCTTGAATGAGGATAAATTTTTAAAATTCAAGTGTAATCCACTCGATGAGGGTCCCATAAAACCTATAACTAAAGTATGAAGATCCAATTTTAACAATATTGGGTGAAGTTAAATTAGGATCATGAACAAATAGGCCACCCTCATTAGGCATGAATGATCTTCAAATACAAATAATCTGTAAAACATGTCAAGTTTTTAGTGTTAAGGTTCAGAGTTGCATAAGGGTCCCTATTTTTCAAAAATGGGGGTATGTTGACCTCAACACCATTTCAATAAAGTGATACACACAAAATTTTGACAGAAATGTTTGCTAAGTTAAATCAAGGTTTCAAATGGATGGCATAATGCTTCCTCAAATAATATAGTGTTGGACACAAGACTAATTCATCACATGGTTTAAACAATAAAATTTTAGTTATAACACACTAAGAAATAAAATAAATAAATGAAAAAATAGAACTAAGTATATTATCCTAAATCCTATCAAGGTATGAAAAAGTGGGGTTGACTAGAACTTACAAGTTATGACCATCTAGATATATCCCATGTGTGGTGAACATAAGAGAAACAACACGTCAATTGAGTTCATACCAATCAACTTATCATGTAAGGGTCTATTCCTTTGCATGATGATACCATCATTGGACTTCTTAGAGGTATCCCTTGGTTGACCAGACCTAACTTGGGCCTTCATTACTAAATGAGAGGTTATCCACTCAACCCCCTAGCTCTAGAAGCATGCATTCCCATATTTTTACACCCTGTTATGGAGCATGGTTGAAACACTATAGGGAGATTAATCCCCAAGTTAATGCTTCCCTAGAGAACTCATGAGAGGTAATGACATCACATTCATAATCCAAATTACATGAAAAATAAATACTAGTAGAAATACTTTAGGGTTGATTTTAGATCACCCAATACCATATGGGTTTTAGGGAGAGCCTAGACAACTTTATTTTTATGCCTTAGAATAGACACTAAATACAATGAAAAGGTGCTTTTGATCCCATTATTTCCATATAAGGGATGGAGGGAGAACATACACATGCTATCCTTTCTAAAAAAAATAATAAATAATAAATAGTTTGCAAATAATTGCAAGTGAAGTTTGATTTTAAGCACCAAATTGAATGTGACATTGTTCTTTATTAGGCCCCTTGGCTTAAGTGCAAAATATTGAAATAATTGCACAAAACCAAATGAATAAAAATCATCTAGGTTCATTTTAAGCCTAAAATCAAAGGTTTAAGACTTAGCCTCGGTTTATGTTTAAACACCAATTTGAAATGTTCAAGATTTAAGCATGTGTTTTAGGTAGTAAATTAATTATTTCTAAGATTTAACCATCATAGATTCATTTTAAACACCAATATCCAAATGTGTAAAAGTTAACATGTTATTTTTAGGACCCAAATTAAAATGTGCAAGATTTGACTAAGTTATTTTTAAATCCCAAAATGAAATGTTTGGTTAGTTAAAATAAGCAAATTAGGTTCTAATCAATCCTTGAACATAAAAAAAACAAAAGATCTTTCCCATGCTTAGAATTTCTTCCTTGAATGGGATAATGATGTTTAATTTTTAGCTCTCAAGTTTTATTTTGGACACACAGTGACCATGGTCGGTCAAAGATGATCAAACTCAGTTCAAGGAAATCACCATTGATTGGTCTGTGAGAGAATCATTACCAGTTATAATAATTGATGTCGATCAATTAAGACTATCATCAATCACTTGTGAACCTAAAGGAAAAAACTAACACATAAGTAAATTATTAGGTTAGGCCTTGGTTAGATGAAATTTGAAAAAAAATCGTAAGGTAAAGTTAGGTTAATGGATTTAAATTCTTTTGAAACTTAGAAATTTCAATAAGGAATGACATAAAGAATCAAAATTCAAGCTTTAAACCCATTTTTCCCTACAACCTGATCATCGATGGTTCACACATAATCAGGCTCAATTGGGCAAAACCATGGTTAGTTTAGGCCAAATTGATGCCAATAGCACTTGATTGTTTTCTTTCTCTTTGTAGATCCAAGAAATAAAAATAAAATAGAATATGGCCAAAATAAGGTTAAAAATGTAATTTTAAATAAATTTAAGCATCCATTTCTAAGTTTTTGACTTGCATGTTGATCTCCTTGCTAAGTATGGTGATCAAATGTCCCATCGGGATTTCTATTTGTGATCAAGGAATCCAAGGAAGGTGGTTAGATCATATGTTAGCTTCACAATGAAAGCTAAATCAAAATGAAAACAAACACACTAACATTCATAACACTACCTTGCCTAGATCAAAGGGAGGAGCATGGTGAAAAAACACAAATGAACAAAGCACCACTAATAATGGAAATAACTCACACAAATTCCTTACCAATTCCTTGAATTATCTAAGAAGTTTCTTCATTTGTTTTTATTGGATTGTACTCAAGAAGTATTCATCAATGGGGCTTGGATATCTCCATCACCTCTTGGCACCATGCTTGGTTGGTTTGATATGGCTTGATATCTCAAAGTGGCTTGAAATGGATTAGCTTGATTTTGGCATCATAACACTATGCATTTTATTCATGTCCTAAATCTTGTATTATAACTTTACTATACTCCAAGCTCTAAGATCATTTGTGCATGATAACTTTTCACCAAAATAACTTCTTAATTCAATAGGCAAGGCATGGTATTTATAGGATTTGAAATCAACTTAGAATGAGTTAAATCCTAATCTAGGTTTGCTTAGTTAACCCCATTAGAGTTAAAAGGTGTCTAAACCTCATTATTAGCATGGAATAGGTGTGATTTGAGATATTTTAGATTTTGGACAAATTAAAAAAGGTAATGATTACTTCCTAGGATATTCTTTTGATTTTGAATTTATTTTTTGATAATTCATTTAATTTCTCAAGGGTTAATTCAATTGGGATTTTATTAATATTTGCATGTTAATTAATTCCTTTTAGGCATTTGAACATTTTCAAGATTTTAATTAATTTAATGTGTGCATTTGTTCATTTGATTGATTTTTAGGCCAAATTGATTTAATTTCATGTGAAGAAGCCAAATTTGAGACATTTATAAATTCTTAGGTGGGATGTTCAATGGTTGTTAAAAATTGGTCTAAAGTTTGGTATGGAGCCATTGGTGGCCAATTTTAGATGTCTACAATTCCTATGTGCATGACTCAATTCCACATGGTGTGTGTTAGGATATATTGAAAGGTGATGTGGGATGAAACCCAAGACATGCTTGTAATGTCTTGTGACCTATAGAGCTTTGAAGTGCTCTATTATAGTCATGTTGAATGTATAGAAGCTTGTCATCCCAAGTGTGAGCATACACATAGTTGTACATTCATAGAAGATGAATTTTTTTATTGACAACTTAAATTTGTCCATCTAAGGATGAAATGTAGTTGTTTGGTCTAGTTGTGTTCCCATCAAGTCCCACAATGCTTGACAAAAGTGACTTATAAATTGTGCATCTTAATCAGAGATAATGAATGTGGGGAGTCCAAAGTGATCCCAATTATGGTTAAAAAAGGATGCATAGTGCCAGCTTCATCAATGCATTTATTACAAAAAACTAGATATCCATCTTTTAAAACCTATTAAATATAACAAACATAAAATTATCTTTGTGTTTAGTCATAGGAAATCCAATCATTAAACCCATGTTGATATATTCCCATGGTATGGATCAAATATTTAGAGGTGTGTAAAGTTATAGATTCCTATTCTTGGGGTTGGATATGCAACACATAATTCAATAATTTATGTGGCTCTCCTCATCTATATGTATTTATGGCTAGTAAAATTACAATTGTAATGAATCTAGGGTATTTATCACACTGAAGTGTCTTGAGGTATTAGTGTAGTGTACCTCCCAATGATTCATTGGTGAGGTGTGACATTAGGAACATAGAGATGTACAATATTTTAGAGAATATATTCCAACAAAAATGACTCCTAAAATTTATTACCTTGCATGAGGCTAGCACAAGTGTCTGTAAAATCCTTATCAGGTAAGTAAGGGATGCCCACTCTACTAAGTTGTTGTCATGTTTCTAGCACCATGATAAGCATGTGAACTAGTGGTCAATTAAGGTAATTAAATGCATTTTTATCCTTCCATTTATCATGCTTGATCATGATATGGAATTATTTTAGTTAAGTCATCCATTTAATGTGTCATGTATTATCCATCTTAATCTATGTTTATAAAAATTGAAGTGACTTATGATTAGAATGAGAAATTGCGTCCTTCCCAAAGACGTAGTGACACCATTGATTAATTTATTTCACCATATCTCATAGGAAGATTACCTTTGCATTATCTCATTAAATTTCTCTTAATGATAGGTGATCATATGTCCATGTTTCATGAGCATTAGGTCAAGTGCATAATCAAATACATCAAAGTAAAGTTTTATATAATGTGTAATGTTGGGAATTAAAAGAAATACATATAAGAGTTTATTGATTACCTATAAAGTGTACTGTTATAAATGATTCCAATCAAAATTGTCTTTTACATGTGTTATCTAGTTGAGCAATCGAGAGAGGTGTGAAAAACCAAGGATGAACTTGTGGTGGAATTTAGCAAGTCCAAAAAAAACCCAAAATTAGATGAGATTACATAGTTTAGGCCAATCCTAGATCACTTTGATCTTCTTTGGGTCTATGTGAATTTTTCATGGTCAATGACATAACCCAAATACTAAATTTGAGTAATGCTAAATATACACATTGCTAAGTTTACCTACAACTTATGTTGGTGTAAAGTGTCTAAGATGTGTGTGATATGTTCCATGTTCTCCTCAAAAGTCTTTAAAAAGATGATAATGTAATCCAAGTAAATGAAAGAGTTGATAAAAGTCTTTATTAGATCATCCATCAAGTACATGAAGGTTTTTGGTGCATTAGTGAGGCTAAAACGCATGATTATCGATTCATACAATACTTCTCATGTCTTGAAGGTTATCTTATAGACATATATAAGATGACTTGGTACCTGATGGTAAACTAATTTCAAGTCAATTTTGGTGAATTATTGCTCACCTCAAATCTGGTCTAAAAGGTTATCAATGCATGGTATAGGACATTGATTATTAGGTATGATGACTATCAAACTCCCATAAGGAGAAGATCTAGGCTTGATCTTTCCCTAATCAAGGAGATATTGTATTTGGTGTTAGACTTCATCATTATCCCAAACTAATTTGTAATATATTGGGTTGATTAGAAGATTGGATCCAAGAACTAAATCAATGTGGTGCTTTACTTCATAATGAATTATAATAAATTGAGGCTTTGTGATGAATTTTCATGTTATTTTAATATCTTTTTGATTTTTTGCTACTATGTCATTAATCATGTTGGGCACATTTATAGATTTTTCTTTTATTTATAGACAAATGTGTCAATATGGACCATGAGTAACATGAACTTATTCTCACGTGGGACAAGTTTTTGGCATTACATGAAAAATACAAAGGTGAATTTGGTCAATCAACTTGACTCAAATAAGTTATATAAGTGATCTTGTGTGTGAATATTCCAACAATATGGTTTGGATTGATATATAGATTCACAATCATATAAATATGGTCCTCCCAGCAAGATGTCACACACCTCTATAGGTGTGATGCAAAAAGTAATGTTGTGATTCATATGCTTACCTTTAAACTTTAAATTACATTATTAATGGACCTGTATATATTTCACATACTAGAGACGCCCTAGTGTGTATGACTTGGGATTCATAGAAGTGGAAATATCAAGGTGATGTGTTGTGGATTACATAAGTTGTTATTCTAATTTCCACTATTAATCATGAAATTAAGAGTCTAACCATTATTATATAACTTGGTGTAGAATAAAAGTTAACACTCTTTAGGGTTGTAAATTATAATGGTGTTAGTGTTCAAACAAGTTACATCTGAATCAATTTTGTCAATTGGCATGAAACCTAATATAGAATGGGAAATCAAGGATCATTTCACATGACATTCAAATTCATCATAGGAATACGAGTGATGACACCACTTGTCAATAATTTTTTTTGAATTTATATGAATAATAAGGCATAGGAGACTTAGAGTTTTAAGGAGTCTTCTTAGGCTTCTCTTCTACATAGAATCCTATGTCTAGGAATAATGTGAGGGATGAACCTTGTGTATAGTGTTGGATGAAAAGGTGAGATGTTACTTCATATATGGACTAGCTTTGATCTTGATGAAATTTTATTAAGATTTATTGCAAGTGTCATAAGTAAATAATTCCATATTCACATGGATATAAGGTGAAATTCTAATTATGTACTTCAATACCTTATTTTTTTCATATAATTCTCATGTAGGCACACAAAGTAGTCATGGAATGTGTTGGTGTAGTCCTTCACTGACTGATCCTTGCACTAGTGAAATTATTGTCACTTGATGGAATAATCCTAAAAGTTATGGAGAGGGTAGTATTACTCCTTCAACATATTGATAAATGTCTTCTTGGATTAAATTGTAACACATTCTTTTACACACTGTGTACTAAAGGTCTCCCACCAGTGAACAACCAATATGGACATCTCTAATATTTTTGTTATAACCTTTTAGGGTTTAGCTTATGTAAATCCTATGTTTGATTAAATTGATTATTAGACTAAATTAGTGAAATAATATTCATAAAATATGTCCACTAATTTATTATAGAATTGACTAGCTTTGAATTTCCTAAAAATAGTAATAAATAGTGTAAATAAAGACTTATCTATAAAACACATGATATAGATGATCTGAGTGATGGAAAATAAGATAGAATATAGTCTAAGTGTCATCAACTAGATCCCTATGTCATAATCCCTCCAAGATAGTAGTGCCATAATTAGATAGTAGCGTTATGTGGCTCTAGTGTCTTGATATTAAAGCCAATGTCCTCTATGCAGGATTGTCCCAAAATTTTGTGTGCACCTTTTTCTAGATTTATATAATTTTTTCCTATGTGCATGATTTTGATAACTATGTATTATTCCTATATAATGACTAATAAATTTTGTAAACCCTAATCCTCCATGCAACTAGGGTATGTGATGAAAAGTGTGTTTCCTAGTAGGATAGGTTGGACATCCCCAACACTTCATTGTGAAGAGAGTTACCTACCTACCAATACTTCAAGGAGGGATTAAGCCAGATGTAGTTTTGCCCACCTAAGTGTTTGTGCAAGTGTAAGTGATGCTAGTATGATAGTGGCCTTTTGTGTCTTGAGTGTGATTGAGATTGTAAATCTAGAAAATCTGAGCTTAGGGATATTGTAGATGCTAACATGTAGAAGTAGGGTAGAATAGGGATCGATAACTTTAATTTTTCTCAACTTGTTTCATATTTAAATATTTATTTTACATATTATTTCCATATAATGGATATAGGGATAAAATTCATTTATTTATAGTGTTTTGTTGCTTATACGGATAATAAAATATGTCTAGGTTGACCTTAAGAGGATTTTTATTTTGAAAATATGTTCATTCAATAAAGTTAGGATAAAAGACATAGGCACCATTTTGGGGAAACTAGTGTTGCATGGTTCTAATGTCCTTATTATGGTGTTATTATCTAGCTAGTAGAACATTAGGCATGAAGGGCCAAGATTAGGAAATGAGGGTTTGGGACTACATTTGAGCTGACTAGGAACACCTGTGGCTATAATGAAGTCTAGATAAGTATGAAAATAGGATTTAAGATAGGTTTAGGGATAATATAGGGATATGTAGTATCAAGTAACACTCTTAGCACTCAAATACCTCTTTTAGGTGATTACATTTATTCCCCCTTTATGTTATAAATGTAGAAAACCAAAATGACTAAGATAAAGGAAAAAGAAATGTACCTATACTTACCTAGGAAGTAAAGCCTATGAATTTAAATATGAGTATATGAACTTGAGTCTACATATGTGAATCACAATTAAATAAATGACCTACAAATGACATGTGCATAAATCACTCCTTAATATATATCAAAATCAAAAGACTATGTTGAGTAAAGAAGTAACTGAGTAAAACTAAGTAAAGAGATGAGAAAGAGGAAAGGAATAAATACACCTCATTGGGTATGTGAACCAATGTATGAACCTGGTGATAACATGTGTGTGTGCATTTATATATTTATCAATCAATGAATAGATTGGAATGATTTGATAGCATATCAATCATCATGTGTGAGTGGATCAAGAACTCAATCTAGTTTTGACTCCATCAAAGCCCACCCTTGCTTGGTGGATCATGACCTATGAATAACTTATATTAGATTGATATTGTGTCTAATCCTCTCATATGGGTGGCTCAAGAACTTAATTAGGCTATGAATCCATCATTTCCCACCCATGTGTAGTATATTCATCTCAAAATGAACTATGTGAAGTACTAAAAATGTCTAATTGAGTATTATCTATGTATGTCAACTCTAAGACCACTTGGGTACATTAGGCATCTCTAAGACACTCAAGAATGCCAACCAATGTAGATTGAGTAAGGCATGAAACTGGTTACAAAATATAATATGATGCTAGGTGTATACAATATAGAGAATGACATGGAATATGTAATTCCATCTGATCAACTGGTGTGTAACTGATCATATGGAAATAATGTGTTGCACACATGCCCATAATCTAATATCTGAGTATATTGATTCTATATTGAGTTTTAATAAACTATATATGGATATATGAACTGAATATGTTAATGGTCATGCCACACATGATGCCCCTAGTCTGAGTAAATTTATATGAATTTGAGTAAAAATTGAGTATAACTACTAAAATTATAACTAGATATGTGCAAACATGTATTGTACCTAATATACTATTTTGGATAATCTAATTTATTATGAAACTAAAGATACTAGTTAGTAGAACCATATCTTGGATAATATCACCATGTGATGCTAGTTTACCCATTTGGGTGCTAATGTCCTTTTGGTATGAATTTTGTGTAACTATACTAATTTTTGAGTCACTATTTTTCCTCTATGTTAACCTATGTTTGATTTTATGTAACTAAGCTTATGTGTTGAAAAATGTACCATGAGTGCAATATAGGATCTTGATATCTATGACAAACCCTTGTGGATGCCCCCTCTTTTGAGCATAGTTTTTGAACTTGATAAATAACTATCCTCAAAATAAAAAGCTCTACAAAATGTGTGTTAGTCGAAGCATATATGATAACTCCATGATAACCCAATATAATGTGCATACATAACATTAGAATATAAGATTATTTGAGCATAAGTATGTAATGTAAGATGTATCTCATGTCTAGAATTACACAAGGGTGTTAAGATAAATGTAATCAATGTATGTAATAGTAAATTTGAGTAGAACTAAATAGCTACCTTGGAGGATAGGGCATGATATTCATCAAGACACCCAATTAGCAAGGATAAATGCATGAGGTCCCTCATGAAATCAAAAAATGGTGTGTGTAATAACCAAAGACAAGTGCTATGGAAATAATGCATACAAGAAAGCATACATACAAAACATATGAGGCATGAAAAATAAGCCATGGGGGCATAATATAAGGGACATGGGCACATGTCACTAAATCTAAGAGAAACAAGACATACAAGGACATGTTTAATTGTCCACATACACAATCAATAAGCAATTTGACTAAGAGCCACATAGAAAGACATATTCAAATGTTTGCACACAAAATTAGGAAAGCATGCATAATTGAAATGGGCACATATCCAAGGCATAAATACTATGAATAGAAATGGAATAGAGCCAAAAAATAATGGCATATTCAAATGCACTTGAATAAAAGAATCAAAAAGATATAATCAAGTATAAACTATGAAAGCTAAAAATGAAAGCGTGCATGAATATGTAATACAAATCTATGTAAGGTAAATGATGTACACATGATGAGTCTAAGTAGTGAAATCCAACAAAAAATATGAGAATGAGTAGCAATGATCAATATCAAGATATAACAATGCTAAAATTGGAATATATAGTATGTAAGGATAGAAATTGGTGATTGAAACTATGTATAGGATGCCCCCAAGTGGTAAAATTTGTCAATTTAAGAACCATGAATTGGTGTATATACCCCAAGTGGGTAGATAATAACAAGTCTAGATTAGTGTGTTAGACCTAAGTCTTGTGATAAATCTACAAGCACTCGACAAGAATAAGTGGCGCATGTATGTATGATTAAATTGACTATACTATGATAGATAACATATGTAGTTTTATAAAAATATAATAAATATACACATAACAATGCAGACATAGTTATAATTTCTATAATAGATATAGTTATTAATAACATGACCACTAAAACCACTAATAACTGTGTCTATGCGTAATATATCCTACTTTTAATACCCCAAATTCTATAAAAGTGTCATAGTACACATGATAATGTTTGACCTATTATCAATCATCACAATTTGGATAGGATGATGATCTATATAAGCTCATACAAAGAGTATGTTTATAACTATATCATCATTAATAATCTCCTAGTCTAAGAAAAAAATGAGTGATCTAGATAGAACTATGGTTTGGTTACATACTAATGATATTATGCAATTGGTGTGCCTAAATGATATGAATTTGGTGGTGGATGTGCCTGATATGTGTAGTGAACACCTGAAGTGTTCCCTACCTCATTTGTTGTGTGATTTGAAAATGAATGTGAGAATATATTTAATGTCTTAGCTTATGTTTGCTATACTTTTGGTGCCTCTATGGGTGTGTACACATCAATAATGTTAGACTCAATCAAATATTATAACATATGTTTTAGGCTTATGCATCTATTTTTTGTATGGATTAGTGCCTTATGATACTTGTATAATGCACTATAATCATATATTTTTGGAAGAGGTTGTGTCATATCAACCTATTTTATGGGAGGGATAAATTGACATTTCATTCCAATATGTTTTGTAAAACCTATGCTAGCGATTCTAGAAGGTTGGTAAAGATTAGACATTAAGGAGTGGATAAAATCAAGTTAGGAGATGGCTCTAAAGTTATGATAATTGTGGCATTTTGATCACTCTTGTTCTCATTGGACCTTCTATTTTATGGAAGATCATTTTAACTCATAGCATTTGATTTTGATCCATTGGTATATTTTAGTTTTCCCATTGATAAAAGCTTGGCCTCTCTTTCCTTTACTATGTGGCATAAATCTATGAATGTTGGAAACTTCTTAAATAAGATAGCTTCATGTAATGGTGGTAAAAGACTCTATTTGAATATGTCCTAAATCTCTTTATCTGACATAGGGATAGTTAATTTAGCTAATGTGGTCTTGTTTCCTAAGACATATTCTATTATAGGTTCATTTGACTTTTATTTCAACTGTGTAACTTGAGTATATGAGATTGTTCACTAATATTGATGGATAAGTGTGATAAAAAAATGTCTACAAAAGGATTAAATGTTTTGATAGATTAATTTAGTAATTTATAAAACCACTATAACAAAAAATCCCTTAAATTACATGGAAACAACTTTTTGAAGAGCTAATCATTGGACACATTATCTTAACATGCTATGTCAAAATCTCAAAGATGGTGCTCTGGATAACCCTTTCCATCATATAATGTAATTTTAGGTGCTATAAATATGTGTTATAAGTATAATCACTAGGGGGTGAATCAATGGTGATAAACAATTCAATTCAATTTCTAAACCCTTCAAACACTTAAGCATTCAATACAACCATTCATGAAGCATACAAGATGTTTATAGAAATGAATAATGAAGATAATTCAATATCACACACATAACACAAGATCTATGTGGGAAACCCTCTTGGGGAATCAAACCCACTCTCAAGCCTACAAAAACATGGACTACTTTTCCTATAAGATTATCACAAACATGAGACTAGTCAAGTCCTTCTAACCAAAATTTAGTGAAACACCTAATTCACAAGGATCACATACCCCTAGGATGATCAATTACTTTTGACCACTTGTTTTTCAATTCCTTATAACTATATTTAATTAAACACATGTTTCATAAGGAACACTTGCCCCTAAGATGATCAAGTCCTTCTGATCACCTGTTGGTCAATTCCTTTTGACCTAGATGTTGAGCAACCTCCCAACACCTATGAAATAAACATATATTGAACACTAATTTCCTATTAATATAATGGAGATACAATTTATATCAGCTCCCTTAAACTCTTCACACTCTTTCTAGCCTTCACTCACTCTCAATGCATCCAAAACCACATTTTGGATCACTCTACACTTGTCTTGCTCATACATAACCAACAAATGTGCAACTTCTCTATCTCAACATCAATAACATGACCATGGGGTCATACACATATACCATACTCTTATCTTCCTCTCAATTCATTCTCCAATCTCACACAAACATCACTTATCCTTCATTCATACTCAAAGCATCCAAAACATCCTTTTGGATCAACCTAGACCTCTTCGCTCATCCTTAACCTACAAGAGAACTATTCTAAAATTAAAAATATGACCTATAGGTCATACACACAATCCTCTATCCTCTTTTCTCATCAACCCATCTACTAGGCATACTCCATCTCTTCTTTCCTTCGCTCCTCAACTCTTTGCTCTACTCAACACACACAAGCCTAAAAACCATTACCTTTGGTTTCACTATTTATAGAGACTTCATGATTATCAACTTATTTTTCAGCCATTTATACATGCCTTAACCCTTAATTCTTCACTCACATTAAGAAATAGCTTAATACCATACTCATAGGTTGGCCATAGCATCCATGGGTCACACTTAAGTAGCTACATCTTTCAATTTAGGCCTTAATAGATCTTATAGGTCTCATAGAGACCTATTCACCCTTTTAACACTTCAATGAGAAAATTAGAAACAAAGGACCACTTAAAAATGCATAGGTCCACTCCACATAACACCTTTGACATCCTTAAATGATCATATTCATCAATACACCCCTCTGCTAAAGCCAAATAGATCAATCTTTGACTTTATACATAAAAACACCATGAACAAATAAATAGCCAAATTCTAATCATTTTCTCATACTAAATATGGATTGTTCAAACCTCAAAAATCTATACAAATCATCCTCATAGAGTCTATAATAGTCTCCAATAGCTAAGTCACCTTGAAACATCTAAAAATCATCAGGAATATCTTAATTAACCTTTTTAGGTCACTTATAGACCATGGTCAAACATCAACTTTGGAGATCAATAACTTTAATTGTACAAAAATTTAGACCTTATAACTAGATTGATGAACCTTGAATTCCTCTACAACTTTGCTTTTTACTACATCAATAAATTCATCCTAGATCAAACGTTATAGCTCAAAAACATAGCACTGGTTTTTCTCTTTGCTAAATTCAAATGCCAATGGTCATAGTTAAACATCAAACACTTTGTTAATATCTCATGCCCTCTCATAGCTTGAATGAATATGAATCATTGATATCCCTTAAAAATAGCTTTATTATTAACTATGCTAAACATCTATTAGTTTGACCTCATCTCATGCTCCTTTGTAATTTTGACCAAATATGCACCATCGATCTCTATGGATTAACCATATATTTACCTTTGATCATTGTTAAACATTGAGCACTTATCATCATCTCACTACTTCTTGACAAATTGGAACAAACATACTACATTGATCTTTTTGAGATTAACCTACACTTTAACCTACTTAAACAATAAACACTTTGACCTCTTTGAATTAATACACATCATTGATCTACATCTATACGAACACCTACTCACTATTAAATCCTTATATGGTCCTTGTCTTTAACTTCATGAAAATTTGGATAAGTATGGGAACCTCTATAATTTTCTTGGAAGGACAACTTTGAACCTTAATAACTTTTTTTGTGCTCAATCACATGTCCTAAAATTTGAACCATATGATCTCCTCACATAGGGGAGTCCATCCATGTAACAAACTACTCCTAAAACCTTCGTGCATGTGAAATATAAAACCATTAAACTTATTACTTGAATATTATTTAACTTAGATATTAATCTTAGATTAATTTCATGTCATTGATCTATGATGTGATTAAACACACACTGTTATATCTCCTTTGCAAATTTGGCTAAGTATGGGAAAACATTGTAAACTACCTAGAAACCCAACTTTTCATAGTTATATATTTTTCTCTACTAAATATCATGACATAAAACTTATAAAATAACAAATTAGGACTAATTTGATCACGCCCATATGACCAATTTCACCTAACTCATCCATACATGATAATGGTGATGTCAGTAAACTGCTTACTCAAATTTTTCTATCATAAAACCATGTCAAAATGAACATAATGAAGAACTATATGAATACCATATACCCCTCACACATGCTCAAAACTTTAGATCCATCCCTAATCATTCCAAAACTGCAGATTAACCAAGCCTAATTTAAGCATACTAAGAGAAGCACACTACACACTTTGTCATTGACATTTAGCATATCTAGACACTTCATCCACTCATTTGGACACCTCCATGACATCACTGACAACTCTCCAACAATATCTCCCTTTTTAATTAATGTTAACACCCATCATATAGTTCACCTTCCTTCTCTCTTCAATCACTCTCATAGTAGGAACCTTCTCCCCCTTTGACATAATGACAAAGTGGTCACAAACTGATCTTGAGGACCTAAAAATACTACCAATATAATAATACCATCTTATAAAGATAATAAAAACTCCCCCTTACCTTGATCCTACCTCTTCTTGCCTTAACAACTTCCCCTTGCTACATGCCAACACTCTCTTTAACCAAACACTATAACCAATGAAGAAAGAACACACAAAAACACTAAAATATAATGAAACTCACCAAGAAACATCTAAGAGGGACTCCCCCTAATATCTCTGATCTATTTAACATTTTTATCATCTTCAAATCTCCATACACCATGAAGAACCACCACACAAGCTTACTAGCCTTCTCTCTTCTCTCTCAATCCACCTCAAGGACCACCAACAAAACTTCATGCCACTCACCAAATAATAAAAAAGATATAAACCAACCTAATAACTCACCTTGAAACACTCATGCCTTTTTATTTTGGATAAAATAATAAAAAACATCAAATCTTCACACTAGACCTATCTACACTCCTTGTAGCCCTACCTGAAACTTGTAAAGCCCATCATTTTCATTAGATGCACCTTTAATAACTAAAAATTCATATATGGATAACTCTCATATTCCCCCTTAATCAAACTTATTTTCATCACCTATATCCTCCTTTACAACATACTTCCTTCATAAATCTATTACCTAATTAAGCCTCCATCTTGATAAAAACATGAATAATTTGAAAACCACAAACCTTCAAATATTTATGAAGCTTCATTTGAAAACCCATTTGGCCCATTTAATTTATTAATAATCCTTAGACCTCAACTCATAAATAAAACCACTTTTCTAGCATAGCCCAAAACTCTAGAATCTCAAAACAAACAAGGTCAACAAACCTCCTTCTGGTCAACGCCCAGCTCTAAAACTTATTAAAAACCTAGAGACAACAATCACACACTTATAGAGAAATATTTGAGCCTCCATATGTTTGGGAACCCATACATCCTATAACCCATTTTAGGCATGCTTGCCTTTAAACCAAAATTGAGAAAACCCTAGAGCATTCAAAAATATCCAATTTGACTTCAACCTACCTTTAGTCCATAAAACCACTTGGAGCATGTCATAAATAAGTACATAAACCTTTTTTATCACCAAATTATTCTTGATATTCCATCAATCTCATTATGGCACCTAGAAACACCCATTTTGACCATATAAACACTGCATATATAATAAAAACACCTTATGACATCACTCTAACCTCATCAAAGCACTTCTCTCATCTTAACACACCAAATCCAACTAGAAACGCTAATCTCTTTCCTTATAGGACCTTCTAAAGAACACCACAACAACACTTGCTTCTCTATTGAAAGGATTCTCTTAAGAAACATAGATAGAGACCTCCTTTACACCACAATGCTCTTAAAATAAAGTGAATCCAAGAGTGGCCCACATCTCCTCAATAACCATTAGAATCATTTTATAGATATTAGATTTATTTCTCATGTTCTCCTTATTCTTACCTTGAACTTTGGAAACTTGTTCTTTTCTTCATCATTCACTTTCCCTTCTGTGATAGGATATACAATATTTTGAGCAACTACGGAATCTTGACATACCTTGATCACTGAAGCATCTTCTTTACATTTTAGAACATCACCTTTATAACTTAATAACATAGTAACTAAGCTTGAAACTTGATCACACATAATAGGTTTCTCATTATCATCCAAACACACTTCAAAACTAGCCTTAACCAAAACCTTGGTCTTCTCCTTGAGCTTGGTCTCTTCATTCACAACTTGAGTAGACAATGAGAGCTCTTGCCACTCTTAAACTTATGTACCATTCTCCACCATAGTAAATAGATTACTTGGACCTATAGACTCATCATGACTCACACTTACCACCTTTGGTTTCCATGAGTTAACTTTCCTTCTTTCTTTCACTCTAAGGGCCTGATTAAACCTATTTTATCTTGTAAGCCTTTACTTTTAGAATCTAACAATTTGACCTCTCTATTTATAGTTGAAACACACTATACCTCTTACAATAATCTTATCCTACCTTTCTTGATTAGAAAAAAAATTACAAGATGTCCATTTTTTTTACAATTAAAATAAACTACTCCTTTTAAAGAAGACTCACCTTTTGACCAATGACCCCCATCATAGTTCCATACAAACTCATTTATAACAGGTATCTTGCATTCTCTATCTCTATGCCCAAACTAATTGTAGGTAAAAAATAACCATTGAAACTTGCATACCTCATGGAATTTGGTTATCTGATCTAACTTTTCTTCACTCTACTAGCACCTTCATTCCTTGATTGATTGTTGACATTCAATATTTGATTTACATTAGTCTTCATTTTATCTTGAGTTTCATTTTTTGATTCTTCTATGTATCCAAGACAAGTTCTATCACTTGCATGTTTTTAACCACTCAAAATATTGTCTAGATAACTTTATCTCTTTTCAAATCTCATAAATGATTGCATCTTACTAGATGTCTTCTCTAACTTAGCTTTTAATGACTCATTTTCAATTGCATACCTTGTACATTCATATTCTTTAGTTTTTAGTCTTGTATATAATATTTCCAGTTGACAACTGAGATGCTTGACTATATCTTCATGTTCTTAGGTGTATTCATTCATTCTTCATTCAAACACACTAAATTACTCCTCATAGTCCTTGATTTGTGACTTTATCTTCTTATCAATCTTCAATTCTTCCCAAGTATTCATCAATTCAGTCTCACAGTCCACCTCATCTTTATCATCATCTGAATTACTCCAAGTAGAAAAAATTTGATATGAGAAAATTCCTTCCTCAGCCATGAAGAGGGATTTATCTTCAACAATACCATTATCTTCATTATCAAACTTAGAATCACTATCATCACTCTCATCTAATGAGAAGTAATCTTTATTGGTGTAGAGACTCTTCTTGCTCTTGATGGACTTCTTCTTGTTGTCATACTTTTTGAATCCTTTCTTCTTCTTATCATACACGTATGTTTTCTTGTCTTCATCTTGGTCTTCACCATACTCTTCATCATCATTATTTTTATTCTTATGAGGGGAATTTTTATCAAAATTTCCTACTTATCCACAATTAAAACATTTGAAGGGTAGTTTACCCTTATATTTCCCTGAGCTTTTTTTCAATTTATTTATAAACAAAGTAATTAGTTCATCTTTATCAATATTAGATATGTTATCCTCCTTGAGTTTTTGACCTTGTAACTTCTTCTTTGGATTCATATCTATCTTAAATTTTGATTCCTTCTTTGGTGGTATATCATAATTTACTCTCATCTCATAGGCAGTAAGGATGCCATGTAATTCATCCATCTTCAACTAAGTAAGATCATGACTTTCTTCTACAACAGACACTTTTGAATCAAAATTGAGGGATAGAAACCTTAATACCTTTTTTTACTATAATAGATTCTTCAAGATTCTCTCTAACACCTCTAATGATGTTCATAATCTCATCAATTCTCTACAAAAAGGATGCCACAAAATATTCTTCCTTCATCTTGAGACTCTCAAATTGTCTTCAGTGAGTCTGTAACTTTGCCAACTTAACCTTTGAATATCCTTCATAAATATTCTTCAATTTATTCCACATTTCCTTGGTAGATATGTAATGGATTACCTTTATGTATTTAATCATTTAAAGACCATAAGTGATAGCATTCATTGCCTTATAATTGTTCTCAAACAACTTCTTATCTACAACACTAGATGGAGGAATAGAAGGTGAAAAATAAACATCTATAATAGATTTCCAAGTGCCAAATCCTAAGGAAATTATGTAGGTCCTCATCCTTACACTCCAAAAAGCATAATTAGATCCATTAAACACTAGTGATTGCTTAGTGGAAAAACCGTCTTGCATTTGATACCCATATTGTACCTTAGATCACCTTCAAGTTGTCAAGATTTTACCAAAGGACCTACTCTAAAACCAATTTTTAGAGGTATAATCATTGAGAGGGGGGATGAATTAGTGGTGATAAATAATCCAATTCAATTTACAAACCATTCAAACACTTAAGGATTCAATACAACCATTCATGAAGCATACAATATGTTTATAGTGATGAATAATGAAGATAATGCAAGATCACACATGCAGTACAAGATCTATATGGGAAACCATCTTGGGGAATAAAACTCACTCTCAATACTATAAACACATGGAATACTTATCCTATAATATGATCATAAATATGTGACTGGTCAAGTCCTTCTAACTAGAATTTATTGAAACATTTGTTTCATAAGGAACACCTACCCCTAGGATGATCAAGTCTTTTTTATAAAATTTAGTAAAACACCTATTTCACAAGGATCACTTTCTCCTAAGATGATCAAGTCCTTTTGACCTATATGTTGATCACCATCCTAAAACCTATGAAATGAACATCTCTTAAACATTTATTACCTACCAATCTGATGGAGATATATTGTGTATCATCTCCCTTCAACTCTACACACTCTCTCTATCCTTCACACTCTCTCAATGCATCCAAAACCACCTTTTGGATTACTCTAAACTTTTCTTGGTCATACACAACCAAAAAACCTATAACTGCTCCATCACAACATCAAAAACATGACCATGGGGTTATACACAGAGACCTTACTTTGATCTACCTCTCAATTCATTCTAATCTCACATAAACATCACCTATCCTTAGCTCATACTCAAATCATCCAAAACATCCTTTTGGATCAACATAGACCTCTTCTCTCATCCTCAACCTACAAAAACACTATTATGACATTGGAAATATGACCTCTAGGTCATACACACAATCCCCAATCTAATCTACTCATCAACCCATCTATTGGTCATACTCTATCTCTTCTTTCCTTTTCTCCTCAACTCTTTGATCTACTCAACACACACAAGCCTAGAAACCATCACCTTAGGTTTCACTATTTATAGAGACTTCATGATTATCAACTTCATTATTAGTCATTTAGACATTTCTTAACCCTTAAGTCTTATATCACATCAATACATATCTCAATACAATACTCATAAGTTTTTCATATCATCCATGGGTCACACTTATGTATCTACACCCTTCAATTTAGGCCTTAATATCCCTTATAGGTCTCATGGAGACCTATTCACCCTTTAGTACTTCAAAAAGAAAATTAGAAACAAAAGACCACTTCCAAAGTCATAATTCCACTCCTCATAACCCTTTATACATCCTTAAATGATCATAGTCATCAAAACACCCATCTACTAAAGCCAAATCGATCAATCTTTGACCTTATACACAAAACACCATGAATGAACAAATAGTCAACTTATAAGAATTTGTTCATACTAAATATGGATTAGTCAAACCTCTAAAATATATATATATATATATATATATATATATATATATGATCTTCATGGAGTCTACAGTACTCTTCAATAGTTAAGTCACCTTGAAACATCCAAAAACCATCAAGAATAGCTCAATTAACCTTCTCGGGTCACTTATAGACCATGGTCAATTAATAATCAAATTTGGAGCACAATAACTTTGATTGTACAAACATTCAAACCTTATAACTAGATTCACTAAATTTTCCTTGAAGTCCTTTACAACTTTTATTTTTACTACATTGATCAATTCATCTTAGAGCAAATGTTATAGCTCAAAAACTCAACACTATTTTTTCCCTTTGCTAAATGTAAATGCCAACGTAATAGTTAAACATCAAACACTTTGTTAACATCTCATTCCATCTCATATATTGAATTAATACACATCATCAATCTCCTTAAAAATTAGTTTGATTAATAACTATGCTAAACATCTATCAATTTTACCTCATCTCATGCTCCTTGGCAATTTTGACCAAATACGTGTTGGAAATATGATTGTCATTAATGTCAAAAGGGACATTATGAGTATGTCATTGATGTCAAAAGGGATATTATGGATATCGTTAATGATCATGGTTGAGTATGGTGATTTTAATATGTTCAAGGCATCTTATCAGAGTTCAAGGGTGATTGAAGTGCTTGTGTACATGAGTGGAAGTCATTGGGTTCCTCATATTATTCATCAAGACATTTTGGGTCTGTAGAGGAAAAGTTAAGTAGGTAGCTTATTGATGTCACCATTGGCATGTGTGGATGAGTCTAGGGGAGATGATCATATGGTTATGACTAATCTAGTCCCTAGTTGTTATGTGATAGATTTAAATTAATGTGATGAAGTGTAGTAGAAGATATGGGGATGAAAATTTGGCTACTTGGACATAATTCACTAAGTTTTTATACTCAGCCAAATTTGCAAAAGGGTTTAGTAGAGTCATTTAAGCTTATTGATGAGGTTATAATTCTCACACATTGATTTTTTAGGATAAAACAATCATATGGGTTTATTAATTTTTATGTCTAGTTTTTACGTGTTAAATCTTAGGTCACATGATGTAGTGAGATAAAAGATATGCTTGAGCAAAGTTGGGCTCTTAGGAATTTTAACAGTATTTTCCAAAACTTAGTCAAATTTGTAGATTGTAAGATAAATCTAGGTAGGTACTTTGATGATGTCATATCTTACACATATGAAGGATTTAGGAGCAAATGAATATATGGATGGAACCTCCTATGTAAGAGAATTTTATGTGTTAAATTATAGTTCATGAAACTAAGTCCAACAAGAGTTATGTAGGTGCAAAGCTATCCTTCTAGGCATATTGAAATGGTCCCCATACTTAGTCAAATATACATAAGGTCCTACAAATTTATCATGCTTTTACAGAGATCATTTGTGGGCATTTACAAAGGAAACAGATAAAATATTTGTTATGTGTTTTTTATAAGCATATTAGAAATATGGTCCACAAGTTCAAATGAAAAGTGATGAACCTAGAATTGAATTATCTTTGTTCTTGGATGTTATAGTTTTTCTTAGATAAACCCTAAGGGTTTAAGTCATGGCATTTACAATATTTTCTATTTTGATGTTGAATGGATATATCTTGGACTCAATAGCTTAAGTTATAACTTAAGACTTTGTTATCATTATAAAATTGGCCCTTTCAACCTAAAAATTACCATCTTGAGCAGTGATCAAAGGACTTAATATTTCATAAGACTTAGAATTTATATTTGTCCCAACTTGATCAATGACTAGTGCTTAATCATACGATTGAAGATCTAACAAAGCATAGAAAAATTAATTTATCAAAGGGACCTCTAAACAAACATGTCAATGACAAGTGTCATAATCACTGAACCTACACAATAAATCAATGGAGTAATTTAAATTTATTAAGTTAATGATCAATATGAGGATGCCAAGTGTCTTAATAACATGAACTGACATCAATGTGTAGAAATCACACTCTAATTTCAAGTGTCACATTCTTGAGAGATAAGTAGAGATAAAGATTGAGCTTTTCAAAAGATCTAATGGTGAGTGGGTGATCATGCAATAGAGATACCATAGAATGAATGGAATTAGTGGTATAAAGTTCTTGAGGTTTATTAACATAATGGTGAGTTAAAGACCGATCAATTCTCAGAAGATCGATGGAGTGTAAGCATTCCAAAGACTGAGGAAGTAATGAGATGAGGACAAGTGGTTGATGTTTAACCATAGATAGAGATAACATTCATGTAACTATGAAGATATAATGGCACGTAGGAGCTCAGATTAGGAATATCAATGGACATGTTTTAAACTTGAACAGTTAAAGTCTATAAGTGTACAAGGATAGGATAGAGCACGTAAGCCTATCAGATATTGATTGAATAGATGTATTTTAAAGATGAGAAAATTAAATGTGCATCATAAAATCATGGCACCAAAGTTAAGATCAAAGGTAAAGATTAAAAGTTATGATTAGTTTAATGATCAAGTGGATAAACTTGTAGGAAAGATGCATTATCAACAAAAACAACGAGTTAGATCAATCTGATCGATCAAAATTATGTAAAAAGGCATGTTCATCAAGATCAAAGCTCAATATTTGATAAATATAGTAAAATACAAAGAATCATAGTGGTAGATCATGAGTTCAAGATGTGGGAAACTTGTAGTTTAACAAATTGGAGCTGAGTCCAAAATTGGCATGATGTGTTATAGTCCAAGTGTGAACATAGAGAATGGTTGTGTGTGTGTGTGTGTGTGTGTGTGTGTGTGTGTGATCTAGGATACAAAAATAGGTTACTAGTAGTGTGTCATATAGAAGAATATAGAGACACATAGATATATATGCAAAGAGTATGAGTTATTATTATTAAATATGAAGTTTCTAGTGTAGTTGGATTGTGTCAAGTATAAAATATATATATATATATATATATAACTAGATAGGTAGAGAGGAGAAAAAGAGGCTATATATAGAGAGAGATGAAGTGTGTCAATTGAGATATATCTAGAAATAGAGATAGAGAGGTAGAGAGGAAGAAAGGCACACAAAGATGATGTGTAGAAAATGAGTAGTTATAGATTAGACTTGTAATAGAGAGTTAGAGATGGATTCATTTATGGATATATTTTATAAATTGGAGTTGTAGCTCCATAGAGATCTGATTCGTTGGTGCCATCAAATAAGTTGATTTAGTGCTCAGTTAGGGGATTGGTATCTCCTTAGGGTTGGTGCCCTTAAACATTGTAACTAGTGAGTTTTAGTTGAGTTGGTGCTCAGTTAGGGGATTGGTGTCTCCTTAGGGTTGGTGCCTTTAAAAGTGTAACCAATGAGGTTTTTCAGTGAGGAGTTAAACTATGAGGCTAGATTAGAGTAGTAGATTCTAGAAGCTATTCTCTCTGTGGTTTTTACCTTTAGGTTTTTGACATATAAATCTAGTTTCATGTAAATTTATATGCATGTGATCTTTGCATATTTATTTTTTATCTATATATATATATATATATATATTAATATTTTATAAAAGGTATTAAAGGAATAGTTTTATTTTATCTATTGATTCACCCCCCCCTCAGTAGATAGTTATGTTCCAACAATGTGTATCAGAGCCTTGGTTCCTTAAAAGAAGTGTAATCAACTCATGTAGATCTTGGAATGGTGAAAAAAAATGGCTAGTGTTGACACTTATATTTTCACCTTGATGAGATGCCTAGATCTCCTCATCCAAGTGGTATAATGGAAACATCTCTCTTAATGTGGGTAATAATCTTGTTGAGATGAATCTCTAGAAGGGATAGTTCCCTTGATGCACTCTTTGAAGCACTTTCTTAACTATCAAATTATGGATGAAAAGGGTTAAGAAAAAAACTAAAAAAACCAAAAGGTGATGCACCAATATTTAATATCCTCCTATTTGACTAAAAATATGCTACATAAAGACAAACAAATTCTCTCTCACATAAAACTCACAACTCAAGATGCATTGTCACATTAATATTTCATATGTTAGATCCAAGAAGGTATTTGATACTTATGAGGGTAATTTATGATTCTATGAGGGAATACAGTCATAACCACTTATAATACACCTATACACTTAGAAAATAATACTAAAAAATACCTATAATAATACCCTTTCTACACACTTTGTAGATAATCAAGGATAACATGTTAGAAAAGATCTTTTACTAGACAAGACCAACAAGATTTCACTAACACTCAATTACACAATATGTAAGTAGGGAAAAAAATATTTCTTAAATATTCCTTCAAGTAAAAAATTGGCTAGGGTTTCACCATCAACCAATGGAGGTTGCTCTAAAGAGCCAAAAGAGTCTATATTTATAGCTTTTGACAGAGGTACAAGGAAAGGGAAGTCCAAAGGTCACTTGTACACATGTAAATTTGAGAAAGTAAGTTGAAATTACATGTGAAAGATATTTTAAATGATCCATTCAATTTCATGGGGTCTAAATTTCCATACAACTTATGAAACTGATGAAAAGTGTCTCAAAATTCCTTATCATAGCTCAAAAAACTACCTCAATAATTTGGACCTATTTTAATGTCCTATCATTAACTAGGGATAGATCTAATTATGGGCATAAAATGGAAGGAATTTAGGCATGTATTTTCATACATTTTTTGCATTCTTACCTCATTATAAACTCTTAGAATGAAGTAATCACTATCTACAGTCTAGAAAACTCCTTGTTTTAGTTACCCCTCACACTTAGATTCAAAAATGCCTTCAGTTTTCCATGAAAATCCATAGGGAGTGAGTGACACTTGTAAATACCCTCCATGGTCTTGGAATTCTCAAATTCACCTTAAAAATACATCCATTTGAGTTTTCCACACTTTTCACTCTTATACTCACGATGCCAGTTTTGACTGGCTGAAAGGAGAGCTTTAGTTTTCCATATAATAAAATGATGATATAGAGTTATAATAGGTATTTATATTCCCTCCAAACTTGATTTCATCTTCTTAAACCTCATAGAACTTGTAAAACATAAAACATGGTAAGAAAAATACTATTTTGCATGATATATGTACAACTCCATACATATTATTTACATGGGTGATATCCTGAGTGAGTCTTCTCCATGATTTAATATTTTTCCTTTCCAAACTATTCCATTTTAATGGCTCTCCATTCTTTTTTTCTCCATTGGGTTCCTCTAAGGGTTTTACTAGGGTTTTAGACTATTTTTTATTCTTAACAATTATTCATACAAATGGCATGTTCAAGTTCAAAACCAATTCCAATTTTTTTTTTTATGAACCTTTATAACTTCCCCTAAACCTTTTTGTTCCCATGTAGATCCTTAGCAAAGATATGAGCTTTACAAGTTGACCCATCGATCTTGTTTCTCCACTTTCCTACATACTTGAGTTGTCTCTAGGACAAAAACAATCTTCTTATAAGTTTTTCTGTATAAAAAAATATCATACATGTTTTAATTCACTCCATAAACATGCCCAAATAATATGGATATCTCATCAAGGCCTAGAAATGAAGGTAGACCCCAAATTGACTCAAAGTCTCCTTAAAACCTAATGGGCTTGGCATACCCCCTACAAATTTGGATCACTTGGGATGTTATAACATTTTTATAATGGTTTATTATGCATTTTTACATTTCATTCATACTTACCAAGTATAAGACCTTTCAAATACTCATTTTCATCTTTTCTCTCTCATTTGCCAATTAGGCCTAATGGGAACTTGCCTAATTTAACGTTGTGCATGAATAATTACGTAATTTTAGAGGTTTAGAGCTTGAGTGAGTGTTTATTATCCTCTATACATCTTCCATGCTCATCACCCAATTTTTATTTAATATCCCAAGGCCTCAACTTAAGTACTTCACTCATTTTGCCATCTTTTTTTTCTCTTGCCAAAGTTCTAATTTTCACGAGTGACTGATCTTTGAGACAAAATAGAGAGAAATATCCCTCATCCACATGTAAAAATGAAAGTTTTGGGAGTTTTATAAGGTCCTAATGAGGTTATTTACCAAATGTAAAGGTCATAAACAATCATTTAGGTACCTAACCAACTCAAGTTATCTAAAAAAGAGGCTAAAAAAACCCATTTTCTTGTATTTTTGTCTAAATAGACTTTTGGGTGACCTTTACAAGCCAATGTGATGCTTCTATACTATCAAAATATTCTTACCACCTTGAAATTATGCTCATGGAACTTTTTAAACCATCCAAGACCTTTCTCCTTAGTTTATTCTTCATGCTTACCCTTTAAACCAAAAGGTTTCTTAATTTGTTTATACAGACTAGAGTCCATTTTCCAAGTGGGAAGGGAATTTGAGCACCTTAACAAGGTCTTGGGAATGTTATAGAATCTATTCGATCATATTGGATCATATAATGATCATTTCAACTTGCCTTTCACCTCTAGATAGTCTAGGTTTCATTCACCCTTGCCAAGTTATACCCTGCTGACTAAGATTGAGGCACCTCTACATTTTCTTACTCCTATAGGTTTCATAGGTTCTCAATATCTTTTTGATGATGTTTTTAGACCCCACTAAGACCTCTTAATGTCATCAACTTCCTTCCTCTGGTGGCATCTCATCTAAGAGTGCCATAGTATCTATTGCCTCATGAAGGTCTTTACTAGGATGTTTTGAAACCTTATTACCCTTAACTTTCCTTCACACTAGTTGATTGACTCTATTCTAATTCCATTAATATCCATTAGGCCATTTTTATGCCATTTCAGTTTAAGACTAGGAAAATTTCATCATGGTCCTACCTATAGGTATTCATAGGCTTGTGTAAGGTTATTATGATGGAGAAAACCTTCCTAATCTAACATTTGAGGTCACAAATTGAGTGATAAAATTTGACCCCACATCAGATAGCTAAACACTATCATAATGCATATATACTCACTGCTTTTTCACCAAAACTATCTAAATCCTACATGTGACCATTTTCCATGCCTGAGGAGTACTTGAGCATGTCCTAAGCACTAGGAATAGGGTAAAAACATAACTTAATCTTTAAAACACAAAATCCATCCCTTTTCCTATTTCACTTCACATAACAACTTCTATCAATGGACTTACTAGCACCTATCTCATAATTTAGTCTTCCTTACCTATAGGACTAATAAATCCTATATTTATTGACCCCTATAGGTGATCTTAGGTTTGAAAAACAAACATTTTTACTCATAAGGAAGTTTGGAGCTTTGACATAGTTTATAATTATTCTTTGAAACCATGAACACAACCTAACCTCCATCTATGCAAGAAAGGAATTCTTCCAAGATTGAAACTCCACCTTCGTTGTAGATGCATTTTTAGGATACTGTATAGATAGGGCATGTGTGTAAGGAGTAAAAACCATATTTAAACCTCTCAAGATGATCCTTCAGTAATTATATGTGCATTTGGTTCATTTAGATTCATTCAAGCATGATGCTCATTCAAGGTATGATAATTTTCTTGAAGAAGAGTTTCTTTTAGACCAAAACCCTATAGACTTTACTACTTGGTTTTAGTCTGTTCTAAGGCAGCTTTGAAGCTTTACAAAACCAACTTCCCCTTGTCCTTTCCTTCACAAAATTGGTAGGGTCCATTTCTTATGATAGGGATATAATTTCCACACATTTATATGCCTCAAAACACCTTGAAAACATGCCTTATAAGGTCCACCAAAACCTCTTGGAGCTTTATTTTATTCTTTTAGGGATTCCATCCCTAAATTTAGTCTTTGACCATCCAAATTGATTCCATGATTCCTTTGTCTTCTAGGATATTTATATAGGTCTTTCAAGGCCTTCTTGTCATGAAAATGGAAAGAGGAAGTCTGAAATTGCTTTAGTCCTTCTATACACACCTGAACTCATGTTCAACCCACTATGGAAGGTTATTTTAAGAAGCAAATAATGTATTCAGGTGTGGACCACTATAAACCACTAGTATACAAGAGACTCGCATGCCTTAATGAACATAAAAATTCACCTCAAACTAAAACAAGGAGTTGTAAAACATATACACCTCCCCTTACACCAATATGACATCATTAGGGGCTTGTAAATGCATGTTTTAGGTAGAATATGTGGGCATAGCATAGAATGGACATAAACATGGTGGTGAACTAGCTCTAAACTACACAAACACCATAGTTAATCTTTAAAAAATTTGGTTTCCATCCTTTGAAAATAGATTTAAAAAACCTATTACAACATGGAGACACTATCACATATGTGAAAAAGAGCTTACAAATGCACCAATTGGCTATTTGACATGGCATATGAGTAGGTGATCAAAAAAATTGTTTTTTAAAACATGAAAATGACCTCATTAAAATATTTAATTATTTTATATACCAATACACCTCCATTACAACCTTATAAACATGATCAACAAATTCATACATGAGACTATAACTAGAAATGTGCAAGGAGTTGACCATTTAGGAAAATAAGCTAGTAAGCAATCCAAGGAGTGACATGGTGAAGTTTAAACATAAATTATATGATCACATGACTAAATTTTTGATATAAAACTCCTTATTAGTTTAAATAGACACCTATAGGATATAACCACTCAATAAATCAAAGCACTCCAACTGAAACTACACATGGTGACACCTCCTTGCATGATAGACCAATTTTGCTCATTCAAACATCATGAATAATGAAAAAAAGAATGTATACCATATGATAATTAATATAAAATCATATGGAGCCAAATCCAAATCTACCTAATTATTCATATGGATTTGGCATAAATGGAGTAAAACCTAGAGGGTATATCAAACAGCTATCAAATCTACATAGTCAACTTGTTAGAAATGGTTCATATAACATAGTTGACAAATATTAAAAATTAATATATAAAAATCAAGTTATTTTATTTTAATATCATCTCCCAAAATTATTTTATCTTAAACTACATGTGCTTCTCGTACTAAGCAAAAACCTGAGGGTCACTCCAGTCTGCCAAGAAGAACAAGAAATGTGTAGAATAGTTTTAGAATTTAAAATAGTATTTCAAATTAATAAAATCATGGAGGTGAGTTTTATAATAATTATTAGACCCATAATAATCTCTCCCATGTGGCACACTTCCCAAAAATCCATATAAGTGCCATTTTATCTCCTTTTTAACTAATTTATGAAGTTTTAGTTAGAGAACCTACAACCTTATGATGTAACTAACATATATAACACTAAAAATAACTTATTAGATGTTTTCCATGATAATATGACACTTAATCACCTTGGTAAATGTGACATTTGCATAAATGCTCCCTATAAGTACATAAAATAACCCCAAATGGACAAATTGATTAATGTGACTAAGACCAAAATAAAAATGACCTCAAATAACATCATATAATAATTAATACTTCATATTAAAACATTATAGTACCCCTTAAATGTTTAAAATCAATAATTTTTCTTATGGGTGCCCTAATTTGACCAAAGAGTCAAATTTGGTCAACAACTAGTCAAAAAGGATCTTCATCAAACAAAACACCTCTCTTTGATGGATCAAACTATGAATTTTAGAGAATAAGAATGGAATCATAATTATCTTAATTATGGTTTGATTTATGTATGTCTTTTTTAAATGGATATACAACTCCCGCTACAACTCTCAATGATCAGGATTCAAAGAAGGCATATGAGAGCAATACCAAGGCAAAGAATGTTATTCTCTATGGATTGTCCAAATAAAATTTTGTCAAAGTGATGTATTTTTAGAATTCACAAGACATATGGAATAAATTTAAGATCATATATGAAGGTGATGACAAGGTAAATCAGGCCAAGCTACAAACATACAGAGGTATGTTTGAAAGTCTTAAAATGACTAAAGAAGAGAAGATTGTAGAATACCTCCTCAGCGTAGATGAAATAATGAATACAATCAAAGGCCTTGGAGAAGAAATGAAAGAATAAATCATTGCCAAAAATTTCTTAAGATCTTTGACATCAAGATATGATTCTAAAATCTTTACAATAGAGGAAGAAAGAGATATAGATAAGCTCATTGTATATGAGTTGCATAGAACATTCACTACCTATTATATGAGAATGGGAGAAGCAGATACTTCCAAGAGAAAAGTTTCATTTAGAGCATGAAAAATTAGTAGCATCTACATCCAAATCTAAGGAGACTACAAAATAAGAAGCCAACTTTGTCAGAAGATTGAAAAGAGGATCTAGAAAGTACAAAGGTAAGTTACCCTTTAAATGCTTTAACTACGATAAAGTAGGACATTTTATTCCTAAATGTCCTTATGTGAAAAAGGATAACTCTAAGAAAGAAGAGGATGGAAAAATAATGAAGCCCCACTATTTCGAAAAGAGGAACTTCTTTAAAAATAAGAAAAGCTTGTATATACGAGAAGATAGTGATTGATTGGATGATAGTGATAGCTCAAATGATGACCATGACTATGCCTTTATAGCTGAGGGAAATAAATCCATGTTCATGGAATTAGGATCAACTTTTATAAATATAGATCAATAAGAAGTTGAAGACATTGATGAATAAGAGGGAGGAGAAGTGGACCTTGAGTGTGAACTCATATGTGCTCTAGATGACATTGATAAGCTGAGAAAAGAGAACTCAAGGCAAAAGAATCTTGGACAAAAAGAAATTGAAAAAATATCCAAAAGTATTGAAATATCTAATTAGATGATATTAAGCCTTAAGACATAAGTTAAAGAGTCTATGATAATAGAATATGTATTCAAAATTGAACTACAATTCAAATATAATGAGTGTATGAGGCTAGAAGTAGAGATAATGGTTTTGAGAAAAGAGCTTGAAAAGGCTAAAGAATAAATAGACAAAGGTCTAAAGCTAAAAGTAGGATCAGACATACTTGATGAATTTATCAGCTCTCAAAATCACCATAAGGGAAATCTAGACTTGGTTATGAAAAAGGGAAAAGTCCCATAACTAGTACATCTACTAAGTTATATGAAAATTTTAAAGAAGAAAGATCAAGATAAAAGAAAAGGAATGTATCCAAAGATACCAATAGTAGAGATAGAAGTCTAAAGGAGAAAATAATCCTAAGGAAAGGAAAAATAATAATGATTCCATCTCTAAAAACTCAAGGAAGATGCAGATGGTTACACAAGAGTAAGAGACTTGAAGAATCTAAATTTAAGAATAATTTCCCATCCTACATAAAGAAAAGCTATGACCAGGAATTCATCATATTTCTATGGTTATTTTTATAGTTTTAATCATTTGGTTCATAAGGCTAGTAACCATAGAGTTGTAGCTATAAGGAGAACCAATTTTGTAAGAAAAAAAATCATTTGCACCCCTGTTTAGATACAAATGTAATATGCTATAATTGTAATAATTTTAGTCACATAACTAACCATTGTAGAACAAGGTTTGTAAGATCAAAATTATAGACTAATAAGAAAGGCATGCCTCCCAATAGTGAACAAAGGTTCACAAGTCTCTAAAAAGGAGGGAAATAGGACATTTAAGAAGCCCAATCTTGTATGTGAAATGAAAGATCAAGCCATGATGGAGAATGTTATAGATTTGGAGAATGTTAAGAGATCTCAATGTTTTCTCATGTTGAAGATGAAAATACCAAGCTCAAGGAGAAGACTAAGGTGTTGGTTGAGGCTAGTTTTGAAGTGAGTACAAATTCAAGTGAACATCTTACGGTGACTGAGCAAGTTTCATGACAAGAACATCAACTGTCAATGTCAAGTGATGAGATTCTAAGTTGTAAGGAAGATTCATTAGATGAAAAGGTATGTCATGGATCCGTATTATCTCCATGTATTATTAATCCAATCATATTATAAAATTGGAATATTGTAATAGATGAGCATGTTACTTCTCTCAAGCCTACGAATAAGAAGCAGAATAGAAAGCATAAGATGACCAAGGAGGAGAAGGAATCTGAGTTATGGGAAACTCTTAATTTCAAATTATTCTAGGACATTGTGAAGTAAGGTGTCTCTATATATGCTTCTTAAGAGACCCCCTTTAGTGGAGAAGCAAGTGAGTCTGCTACAAATGAGAACTCAAGCAGGTTGTGATGATGACTTGATCAAACCAAGTAAAGTGTTGTGTATATAGTGTCTACAGGGACATAATAAGTGTTTCAATATGAAATAATGAGATTGTTAGAGTACATATCATATATATGGTGTGAAAATTCATTTGGCATAAGGGTTCTAATGTAAAAAACCCTTGATATTGTGTATCTTGGCTTGTGTAATAAGTTGGGTCACCAAACTTGGATTACATGTGTTAATTGAAGTTATGGTGTGCTATAGGCAGTCCATTAATGCAAAGATGGAGCATGGATTTAGGGGGAGATAACTCAAATAGAATGAATAACTTGAGAATCTATGTATAGTGTAAGGAGGAACTAGATTTTTTAGTCTATCAAGATCAAGAAGGCTCAGATTAGAGGAGCCTTGTAATTGGTCAGGTCCCAAGATCATAAGACTATATAGTTGAGATTGAAAGAGAAGGCTAGTAATCATGTATGGTATCTCCTACATCACATCACTAGATTCTAGTGATAGAGCATATGTTTAGGGGGAGGATCATAGAAGCTTTATTAATTCTTGAAAGTAGTGAAAAGGAAACTCTGGTATGCATGCTTTTGCAAATTTATAATGAGTTAATGGTTGCATATTCTTGGAAAAACTCCTTTATCTAATAAAGGGGGAGAAAAATTATAGAAAAATAGTCATAAAGAGCCCCTTTTCCATTGATTTCAAAGGGGGAAAAAAGATCAAATGCTCTTTGCAAAAGTTTGAATAAAAAGTGAAAATGTCAAAGAAGAAGCAGAGCAAATGTCCAAGTTGAGTATTAGGAAAATGTGCTATTGCCTAAGGGGGAACAAGTTTGGTATGAATAACTTCAGTTCATACTCATTAAAAGACAATACAAGTAATGCCAAAGAAGGATAAAAATATTATAAGATCAAATCATTTAGTTTGCCATCAATGACAAAGGGGGAGATTGTTGTAAATATGATTGTCATTGATGTCAAAAGGGACATTATGAGCATGCCATTGATGTCAAAATGGAGATTATGGATATAATTGATGTTTAAAGCTGAGTATGATAATTTAAGGTTGTGCAATGCATCTTATCAGAGGTCAAGGATGATTGGAGTGCTTGTGTACATAAGTAGAAGTCATTCAGTTCCTCATATTGTTCATATAGACATTTTGGGTCTATAGAGAAAAATTTGAGTAGGAATTTTGTTGATATCACCATTGGCACATGTGGATGAGCCTAGAGTAGATGGTCATATGGTTATGATCACACTAGTCCCTAGTTATTATGCACAATATTTTAAGTCACGCGATGAAGCTTAGTAGAAGATATGGGGATGTAAAGTTGGATATTTGGACATAATTCACTAAGTTTATATGCTTATCCAAATTTGCAAAAGAGTTTAGCAGATCCAAGTATTCATATTGATGAGGTCAAAATTTTCAAAAATGGAGGTGTTAGGACAAAATTATCATTTGGGTTTGTTCATTTTTTTGTCTAGTTTCTACGTGCTAAATCTCATGTCACATGACATAGCACAAAAAACTATATGCTTGAGAAAAGTTGCACTCCCAAGCATTTTGATAGTGTTTTCCAACACTTGTCAAATTTGCAGGTAGCAAGATAAAGCTAAGTAGGCACTTTAATGATTCCATATCTTTCACATATAAAGTATTTAGGATCAAATTAATATATGGATGGAATCCCCTATGTAAGAGGATAGTATGTTCTAAATTTTAGTTCATGTAACTAAGTCCAACAAGAGTTATGTAGGTGCAAATTTAGCCTTCCAAGTATATTGAAATAGTCCCCATACTTAGTAAAATCTACACAAAGTCCTACAAATTTGTCATGCTTTTAAAAATATCATTTATGGGTATTTTCAAAGGAAATAGATAGAATATCTATTATGGGTTTTTAATGAACATCATAGAAATATGGTCCACAGGTTCAGATGAAGAGTGATGAGCCCAAAATTGAATTATATTTTCTCTTAGACATTGTAGGGTTTCTTAGATAAACCCTAAGGATTTAAGTAATGGATTTCATAGGATTTTCTATTTTGATTTTGACTAGATATATCCTATACCTAGTATCTTAAGTTATAACTTAAACCTTTATCATCATTGTAAAACTAGCCCCTTCGACCTAGCAATTACCAGCTCAAGCAGTGATCAAAAGACTTAATATTTCATAAGTCTTAGACTTAATATTTATCCCAACTTGATCAATATCTAGCACTTAATCATATGATTAAATATCTAATAAAGTTTATAAAATTCAATTTGTCAAAGGGACCTCCGATTAAATGTTACAGTGATAAGTGTCACAATCATGGAGCTTGCATAGTAAATCAGTTGAGTGGTTTAATGTCAATAACTAAATGATCAATTTGAGGATGCCAAGTGTCTCAATAGTGATAACTAACAAAAATGTGTAGAAGGCACGTGCTAATGCTAAGTGTCGCATTATCAAGAGCTAAGTAGAGATAAAGATCAAGCTTATCAGAGGATCTGATGGTGAGTGGGTGATCATGAAACAAAGATCCAATAGAATGAGTGGAATCAGTGGGATAAAGTGCTTGAGATTTATCGACACAGTGATGAGTTAAATATTGAAAAAGTCTTAGAATATTAATGGAGTGTAACCATTCTAAAGACTAAGGATGAAATGAGATGAGTAAAAGTGGTTGATGTTTAACCATAGACAAAGATAACATTCATGTAACTATGAAGATTTAACAACACATAGGATCTCAAATCATGAAGATCAATGGAATGTGTTTTAAACTTAAATAGTTAAATTTTATAAGAATATAAGGATCGAATGGAGCATGTAATCTTATCAGATATTGATTAAATAGACATGTTTTAAAGATTATAAAATTGAATGTGGATCATCATATCATGGCACCAAAGTTAACATCAAAAGTTAAGATTTAAAGTTATGATCAGTCTAATGATCAAGTATAAAAACTTTTAGGAAAGATGCATTATTGACACAGATAATGAGTTAGATCATTATGATTGATCATAATTGTGTAACAAGGCATGTGCATCAATATTAGAGCCCAATATTTGTTAAATATAGTAAAAGACCAAGAATCATGGTGGTGGAGTATGAGTTCAAGACATAGGAAACTTGCAGTTTAAGAAATTTGAACTGAGTCCAAAATTAGCATGATGTGTTATAGTCCAAGTGTGAACATAGAGAAGGAGCTTGACCTAAATCAAATAGTTATATATGTGTCATCTAGGACATAAGCATAGGTTACTAATAGTGTGCCATATAGAAGAATATAGACATAGAGATAGAGGTGTAGAGAGGATGATTTGCTATGACTAAAACTAAAGCTACTGGTATAGTTGGTAGTGTGTCATATATAAGAATATAGAGACATAAAGATATAGGTGTAGATAGGATGAGCTATTATTATTAAAGCTGAAGCTATTGGTGTAGTTGGATTGTGTCAAATATAAAATATAGAGACACAGAACTAGAGAGGCAGAGAGGAGAAGAAGAGGCTGTAGAGAGAGAGAGATGAAGTGTGTCAATTGAGATATATCTAGACACTGAGACAAAGGGGTAAAGAGGAAGAAAGGCACATAGAGATAATGTGCATAGAATGAACAGTTACATATTACAATTTTAACATATATTTAGAGCTAGATTCATTTATGAATTTATTTATAAATTGGAGTTATAGCTCCATGGAGATCTAATTGGTTGGTGATATTAGACAAACTGAGTTGGTGCTTAGTTATGTGATTGGTGTCTCCTTAGGGTTGTTTAACTTAAACATTGTAACTAATGAGGTTCAGTTGATTTGGTGCTCAATTAGGGGATTAGTATCTCCTTAGGGTTGATTCCTTTAAAAGTGTAACCAGTGAGGTTTTCTAATGAGGCTTTGAATTGTGAGGCTGGATTAGAACAGTTTCATACTAGTTATTCTCATCATGGTTTTTCCATTTGTGTTTTTTATGTATAAATCTAGTGTCATGTGAATTTGCATATTTGTTTTTTATCTATATATTTATTTTAATCTACTCTAAAAGGTATTAAATGACTCATTTTAATTGATCTATTGATTCACCCACCCTCTCAATAGATAGTTGTGTTCTAACAATACGTATCATTGATCTCTATGGATTAACTTGATCTTTACCTTTGCTCACTATTAAACATCAAGCACTTATCATCATCTCACTGCTTCCTAACAAATTGGAATAAATGTGCTCCATCGATCCCTTTGAGAGTAGCCTAGACTTTAAACTACTTAAATAATAGACACTTTGACCTCTTTGACTCAATATGCATCATTGATCTACATCTGTATGAACACCTACTCATCATTAGATCCTTATCTGGTCCTAGTCTTTAACTTTGTGTAAGTTTGGATAAGTATGGAAACCTATTCAATCTACCTAAAAGGCCAACTTTTAACCTTAATAACTTCTTATATGCTCAATTGCATGTCAGAAATTTGAATCACATGATCTCCTCACATAGGGGAATCCATATATGTAACAAACTACTCCAAGAACCTTCACATGTGTGAAATATAATTCCATAAAACTACTTACTCAAATCTTCTTGAACTTAGACATTAAACTTAGATTAATTTTGTGTCATTGATTTGTGGTGATTAAACACATACCATTAGATATACTTTGCAAATTTGGATAAGTATGGGAAAACATTGAAAATTGCCTAGGAAGCAAACTTTTCATAGTTATATCTTTTTCCCACTCAATCGCACAACCTAAAACTTGGAATATAGAAACTTGGGACTAATGTTATCACACCCATATGACTTACTCCCCCTGACTCATCCATATGTGTTAATGGTGATGTCAATAAACTAATTACTCAATTTTTTCTATCATAGAACCAACTATTACAAGATGAACATAATAAATAATTGGAATAATACCATGCACTTCTATAAGCTCTCCAATCATCCTTGACCTCTAACAAGGCCCCTCACATATGCTCAAAACTTTAGATCCATCCATAATAATGCCAAAACTAAAAATCAACCAAGCATACTTCAAGCATACTAGGACAAGCATACTAAACACTTTGTCATTGACACTTAGAATATCAAGACACTTCATCCACTCACTTGGACACCTCCATGACATTACTGAAAACTCTCCAACAATATGAATGTCAAGGAAGTTTCCATTGTGTTATTCCAAAGGTGTATGTAAGAGAACATTAGAATCCAAGGCATATGATGGCCTAGTATCTCCCTTCTCAAGATGTAACACCTTATAATGTAGAGTATGAACCTTGTACATAATATATTTTACATTTGGAGTGGATTAAATAACCACAAGAGGTTTAGTTATCACTAAAGGTTGTTAAATTATAATTATAGGTTATGCTAGCTAAGTTGGCTCCACTATATGTGTAACAATGTTATTAGCATGGGGAATTGAATATTGACCATTATTTGATTTGTTCTTAATTTCCATTATGGATTGTAAGTTTTTTGCATGATCAATGGGTAGTTCCTAAATTCTATCTCTAAAGCTAAGACCTCATCTTTATTGAAAATTATGTTATCATTATTAAGTGAAAGGAGAGTGTCATGGTTTCCAATTTGTGTATCATCTTATTTTTTATTATATTCTTCATCTTTGGATGCATTATCATTGAAATCCACATCATCAAAGTGTGAAGGATAAAAAAAGGAGTTAAAATTGTTCCTTATCTATGCTATAATACTGAATAGCATGACTCTGAATATGCTCTATAATATTATCGTAGATACTTCAATCTAGCAACAAATAGATTTTGAACATAATTTAGATAGATTCTTACCAACCATTACAAATTAAGCCTAAGAATCACTAAACATCCAAAATTTATTTTCACATTATTCATCAAAGCTCATAATCATGTTGAGGCATCCCTATTTGGGATACTATCCCATATGTAATAATAACCTCTCATAGATTCATCCCTAATCACCTTACGACATCATAATTGTTAATTTAGACTATGGACCCATTAAGTGGGGCACTTAAACAAATATCAAATCTTGAAAGAGATAAAATTATAATCAAAATCAATTAACAAATTAAATAATACCAAATGCATAGTTGAATTATCCATTTGTAATTATTGAATATCTAAAAATAGAAAATCTAAAAATGAAAATATCAAGCCTTTCATCATTACCTTTATGAGTTGGCAAGCTCTTTAAAAATATCCTAAAATATCTAATTTGAGATCCATGCCTAGTAATTGCAAATTAATCACATGACAACTATTAACTTAACTAGAGTTAGTTTTAACTCACCAAGGGTTAGTTTGAACCCATTCCAAGCCTAAACTCAACCTTGACTCACTTTGGTTGAGATTTAATTCCTAAGGCTATAAATACAAGGCCATACCAAGTCATTTCTAAGCTTGGATATTATAGAGTTATTATACAGGATTTCCTTCATAAGCCTCATGTAATTAGTGTTACCATTCCCAAATATTAAGCCAAACAACATCAAAGCCAAGGTTCCAAGGAAAGGTGAAGCTAAGAAATCTATATTCTCAAATACTTCTTGATGCACAAGCTGAACAAGCCATTCAACAAACCATTTGGAGCTCCAAGGAAGGTAAAAGATTTTTTTTTATGTTTTTGTTATGCTTTCATTTAGTTTTGTTATCTAAGCTCTCCCTGGTGTCTAGGATAGATGTGTAAGGATTTTAGTTTGTTTATTTCATTTTTTATGAGATTAACATAATACTAACCTCCCCTCTATTGCAATCCTTGTTCACATGTTTCCATGCTTAGTGGTACCCACACCCCATGAAGTTGCTCCCAAGGCCATTTAGAGCAATATCCTAATGATTTTCATGTAAAAATTTAAGCTTACTGATAAAAAAAAGTGAAAATTGAAGGCTAAATGACATTTTTAGAGAATTTATGAAGTTGCTCTATGTAGTCATGATTTTTTTCTTTGGAATCACAATATTGCCAAAATATCACTAATATTATAGTTACGGTTTTGTCATAATGGCTTCATTTTTGTGTCTAACTATTAAGTTTTTGCTAACTCTTTATACATGTAAAGAAATACATGATATTGTAATATCACTACTCTGACATTCATGATATTGCCTTAACATTAAGGATATTATAATATTTCTACATCAAAAGTTGTGATATCACCAATAAATCTATGATATTATGCAAACTTTAGCAATATTATGTTTAGCCACTAGTGTTCAGGGGCTAACCATTCCATGCCATGGGGTTAACTTGCAATATCATGACTCTGAGAGTAGTGATATTGTATTTATTTCTATAATTTTATGCTTAGATTAGCACTATTGATTTAAATACTCTATTTTCATGCAAGTTGGAGTATTTCATTGGCAGTCATGGTTTTGTAGAGAGAGTTATGATATTGTTCTATATTTCTATGGTTTTTTATTCTATGTAAAAAACCAAAAACACAAGAGCATGATTTGACAAGTCATTTTTACATTCATGATGTGCTTCTAAGAATAAGGACCCCATAATATGTTTTTAAGGATCTAAAGGCCAAAAGGAAGACATTTAAAACATCATAAGTTACACATTTCACATTTCAAACTAGTGTTGTAATAGTATTTTTACTTAAGTCATTTTTTTTCAAATTTTTCAATGAGTGCCAAGGTGCTTAAATTTCACAACTTACTTTGTTTTGGTGCCATAAAATTAAATTTCACATTATTTACATACTCATAAGAGTTTTTTGTTTTATACTTGTTTGTTGGAACTTATTTGTTCTTAGAAAAATGAGTGATGCATGTATTCTCTACCCCATCCCCTTTAGGGAACTTGAGAGATCAAAAATGCTCATTTTTTGCCTTTATCACTTTAGTAAAAAATATTTAAAATAAATTCACTAAGGCCCTCCCCAAATATGCATGATTTGGATGACCCCAAAATGATAAGAAAGTCTTTTTTCTTATCTTTATTTTTTATGCATTTTGGCTTGTGAGCGGGAGTTTATCGCATCCTCATAAGTTATCTAGGGAAGTGTTGACCTAATAAATCATCTCCCAACATCATTTCAACCCCAATCCATGGTGGGGTATATAAATTAAGGGTGACCTACTGGGATTCTTGTTTTGAACAATTAAAACAAGCTCCATTAGTGGTACTCAACCTTGGAATATAAGGGCAACTCGAACATCTCACTGCACTAAGCAAGTAATGGATGTAATGGTTATGAAAAGGACAATAAATTTTCACAAAAATTTGATTGATATGGATCCAAATGATGTGATTACATATCTAGTGTTAACCACACTTGGGACTATCTAGAAATGAGTGAAAATTGATAGTTTAGAATAACCCCACTTACTGCAAACATACTGTTGATACAGGGCAAGTAGCCCAATGTT
This sequence comes from Torreya grandis, assembly GCA_037957365.1. Classification (NCBI taxonomy): domain Eukaryota; kingdom Viridiplantae; phylum Streptophyta; class Pinopsida; order Cupressales; family Taxaceae; genus Torreya; species Torreya grandis. Next base: position 483,343 of record JARHVA010001920.1, read on the forward strand.
CCATGTCAATGTAAAAACTCTTGAGAGAAGAGGAGTCCTAAAAAACCTAATTTTCATGCAATTTTAATTTTTGGATTAACAAATTAAAATCCTCTCAAGATTGTGTATATTGATAAAATTCGATAATATAATGTAACCTTGTCAATTTTAGGATTTAGGTGGTTACACTTAGGTGTTTATGTCATTTTATCCTTTCTTGAATGGTCTTGAGTTTAACTATCTATTTGTCTTACCACATCATAATGAGTCTTGTTTATACATCACTCCATTATTTTAAAAAGTGTTTTGGTGGCCATTTGACACCATACCTTTGACTTAGTCTTTTGACAAACTCTTTTGTGTGTGTCACTTGTTTGAAAAAGGTGTTATTACATTGCCCAATTCATTTTGAGCCTTGTGCCTTTGAGTCTTGAAACAAACTATTTGTCACATATTTATAGCATGATAACATCATTAAATTACTTGAATAGTTTCCAAGATTTGTTCCCTTGTGTCCATTTTTTAATTTTAAAATCAAAGCTACATGTGTATTTTGGATCTTTACCTAGTGTCCTTATTCCATTCATTCTTGTTTAGCTTGTTGTTTATTTCTAAGAATCCTAGTTTTATAAATTGAGTTCATACTTAGCCTTGAAAAATTCAAATCCAAACATTGATTGATTTTTTCCTATGCCTTGTGTAATTTTAGCCTAGACATCAATCTTTCAATTTTGGGTTGTGTAACTTAGGTTAATTCTTTATTCAATTTGAAAACTATTTTGTGCTTATATTTGGGGAAGTAGTCTATCTTCTATATGCCTATTGTTTCATGCCTTTTTCCAAATGACCAAGTTCATGCTTAAATCTGAATACTTATTTTGTACAAAAGTGTTTCAAATTTATTAGATTGACTATCTTTGCTTTTAGACCTCATTTTGTTCAAACTCTAGCTTTTCTTCCTTTTCTAAAAGACCTAGCAATCCTTGTTTTGAGCCTAGCTTTCGTGCCTTTTTAAAAAGACCTAAAAACTTTTATTTTCTTTAGATTAGACTTTTTTGAAACACTTTTTACCTAGAGTTTGGCATTATAGTTTTATTTCATCCACTTAACCTTTTTTTGTAATACATTTGATGTCAGATAGTTTTAGACCAAGTTTTAGCATAGACCCTTTGGAGATACAGCTTTACTTTTCAGCCAAGTTAGACCAATTTTAAGCCATTTATCTTTTGGACATTATTTTTGAGATTTTATGTAACTATAAGCCTATTTTTTTGAAACATTCATCATTGATTTGAATATGTATCACTATACTTGTAGCAGAGCCATGTACAATCCAGGATATGATAGTGTGGTCATATAAGATGACTTTATTCACAACCCCTATGGTGACAATGTAATTTGTGAGATGTATTCTTATCCTCCTCAAAATATTGAATCTAGTAAATAAATACAAGATCCCTTGGCCCAATATTTGGTTAATACACTTCCATACTTGAAGCAGGACCAAGATCAAACCACGTAGTACCTTGCTAGTGGACTATCAGTTGTAGACCAAGTTCAAAAAAAATATATTATGTTACAAAACCATAGATATATGATCCTCATGTTTTTATCATCACATAATTACAATTAAGGATGAATTTTTAATTAGATCTACAGAGGTGGGGGCCAAGTTTCCAATAGATTTCCCCTACAAAAATTTGCCTTGTCTAGTTAGAGTGCTTTTAAATATACCTTATAACTAAACCATTGAACATGCCTCTTCTATAAATCCTCAATCACTCATGCCAATGACATATCAAGACCCCAATATGCTTGTCACAAGAAAGGGCCTCATTAAGGACCACTTTATATAAATGTAGACAATATATCAAACCTATTTGAACTTAGCATGCAACTTTAATAACATAGCCATGTAAAATACTTCCCTCATCAAGTTCGCTCCTTCAATAGGAGTATTGATTGAATTGACAGGTTAAGATAATTTAGGTATATCCCCATATATGCAAAACACTTCAGTCTAAGACATGTTTAATGCCCTAGGTATTGAATAAGTGTCTACTACTTCTACGTAGACAAAAGTACCAAACATAATAAATAACATAGAAGTGTCATCCAGTCTAGGTCAAAGTGGTTTAAATGGATAAATAAATAGTCCATAATAATTTCATTTAGTAAACACCATGAGTGGTTCACAACATTAGGGGTAAGGAACTCATACATCCTAACCATAATAACCTACCTCTAATCCTCAACTAGTTGCTTCATCAAGCATGTAATCACAAGGATTAAGTATTCAAATGTAAACTAGTGCCTTACCTCAACAAAATGTGATGAATGTTACTTCACCACAAAAAGTGATGACTAACATTACACAATAATATTCATATTCTAATATACCACTTTAGTAGAGGCAAAACATTCTACCACCTCAACAAGGGGTAACAAATGTTCCACTTCATCAGGTAGTGACAAGTATACCTCAATAGTCATAGGCCAACATACCTTTATAATCACAAATGTTGTTTAATTAATAATGTGTGACCATTGGTAAATGAAAAATTCCGAACACTCTACAAACATATACTTTATAATAAGTGTTTGTGAAACAAATAAGTACCACTATCTTACAAGTACCAATTAGGCAATAATTATGTTTTACATAGTATGTGCCACAAATTCAATGACAAGGCCTTACTTCACAACAAGTTCCTCTTTTTCAGCTAGGTTTGAATAGTTGAGAGTATATCCCTACTCAGCCTTAGTAGGCACAATACTTTACTCAAAATTATATCCTTCCATCCTATCTGAAATTTCCATAAAACCAAGCCTATATACTGAATCCAAACTAAAATATCACACCATAATGTGTATAATTTCAATAAATGCATTCCAATCTATGGATACATATTCTTGGTTAGTTCCCTAACCAAACCAACATTCCATAAAAAACCATTACTCCATTATACCCTAATTAAAGTAATCTTCTTTTGACCACCTAGTCTCCACCTCAAGCCAATGTTCTATCTAGTTTATTAGCACAATAATTGTAACAAATGAAGGATGCAATTGTCACCATCTAAGCCAAGAAATAGACCAAGAAGTTTAAGTTGATTGATGTGTGTTCCTACCCATTCAACATTAAGTATCTTTAGATACCATTTCCTCTAGGGTATAAACTGTAGACATCCAATTCTTAACACCATTTGTGTTGAAATTGTCAATCTTACTTGAATTGTACTCAAATGCACATTTTAGGTCAAAATCTATAAAACATGCTAAATGGTTCAAACTTGTCATTTACAAGTTCCAATTTAGGTCAAATTATCCCTAATTATGGTAATGCAATTTATGGAAAAGCTAACTTTGGTCAATTCATTTCAAGTCAAAATGATGATTTTGCCTTTAAGCTCTGGATCTCTCTTTTCTTCTAATTCATTGGTACACGTCACGTACCTTTGTTATCTGTTGTTGGCAACATCCTAAATAAAAATATGGTTTTAGCGCATCTAATTCTTCTCGAGTCAAATTACAACTCAGTAATATGACTTTTTGACCATTTTGATTAATTAAGGGCCAATTTTCAAATAATTTCACAAATGTTGTTTAACCTTATTTAAGGGTAATTAATCAAAATCAAGAGATTCAGTGGATTTTCCATGAGCTTTTTTGAATATTTATTTTTGAAAATTGATTCTTATTAACTGCACCATCAAGTGACATCATTTATTGGGAAGACATCTCTAGGCCATAAATGCCATAAATATCAAGATTATGGGTCACCCATGCCTCTTCAATGCCCCTTCTTCCAAGGTTATGATGAAGATAATTATGGATTTAATTACAAATATTAGGATTATCCATGGCCACACATCTCAATCTTGAGATGGATAGTCATCATTGATCCTGACCAATCTCAAAAATCTATAAATAGAGAGGCCATGGACATGAATTTTAAGCTTGAATATTGAAAAGTTATAATGCAAAAATGGTTTCCACAAGGCTTTGCATTTGATCATATATTTTGTTTGCAAGCTTCATTGATAGGCTAGTTTAGTGATTTGGAATCAATATCATAGGTTTTATGGAGGGTTCTTGAGGCATTAGAGCAGTTCACCACCATGGTTGACAAAGACAAGGATGCTTGATCAAGGGAGAACATATTTTTGAGCCACATGGGTATGGTGAATCTATTTGGTAAGTTAATATGGTATTGATTTATTTCATTTATTTATTGCTATCCTTTGCAATTCCCATAAGAATATATAGGTTTGGTTAGTTAGTTCTTTATGCATGTTTTATTGTTTATGGACTAATGCTTGACTAACTTACTTTGTAATCCTCTCTACATATTGGCACACTCAATGGGACAAGACACATATCACACCTAAAGAGGATCCTTTTGAAACTCAAATATTTATTTGAGCCTTTAAAAATCTTGAAAATTAATTTTCTAACTTTATTTTACCATTTTTAGCTACCACAATTTTGCATAGTAACTAACATCAGTAGGAAATACTGGCATTGGTTACTTGACTTAATTGATGTTGATCAGTAAAACTAACATTAGTTATATCTCAGTATCTGAGGAACTAATGTCAGTGGTAATAACCAACATTGGTCACTATGTTTTTCAAAAAACACAGACCTGAGAGCTACTTTTTCAAATTTCATTATTTCAAACTAATAAGAGCTTCAAAGCTAAAGGGCATGTTAACAATTTTGTTGTAAGACAAGATTAAATTTTGCTTAAAACATATTTAAATCACCTTTTGTATGCTTAAAATTTGATTAGGAACCTTGTTTTTGGGTGTTTAACAAAGGATTTAGATGTTTAAATGAATGTTTTTCAAAGTTTACAACTAAGACCAAGGGGTCAAATGAACACCACCAAACATTTCATTTGGGTTTAAGAATTGAACACACTTGTCAATTTTTGTTTGTAATAGTTGTTTACTTAGATTTTCTTTGGAAAAAAGAGGAATGTTATGTGTATGCTCTTCCATTTATCCCCTTTAGGGAACCCTTGTAATCAAAATCACCATTCTTATTGAAAATAGCCTAGTCCAAGGCTTAGAAACAAAGTCATCTAAAGCACACCCCAAAAACTTACCAAAGTTTTGGTGACCTTAAAAATGACCCTAAAGTCTTTCTACTTTTATGCTTTATTTATTTATGTATCTTAAATTGTGAGGGTGACTTCATCACCTCCTGTAAGTTCTTTAGGGAGCTTTGACCCAGGGTTTCACCTCCTAGCATTGACTTCATTTGGCTCCTTTGGAGTTTCACATGGGATGTATCTGCATTTGGACATCACACTACATTGAGTGAACAATAGGATGTAGTGGTTGTAAAAAGGACTATACCTTTTTACAACTAACCAATGCCATGGTCACATAACTTTTGTGCTTGTCTTTTGCATCATTTGATGTGAAAGTCATTGTGCAATTGATTCCCCTAAAATATTTGAAACTTGATAGTTATACCCCATTTTACCATACCTTTTTTAATTTAGACTTAAGACATTTTTTTTTTCATTAACTTACTTGGTCTTTATTTGTGTCTAAAATTTTTGTTTAACTCCATAAACTTAACCAAAACACATTGTACTCCATTTTCTTGAGTAAGGAAGGTGTTACACTATCCAAATGGAAAATTCACCTTTCCCTTGTTCAAATTATTATCAAACACTTTGTGTCACGTCATCCACTTTGGCACAGGCATGCTACCCAATTAAGTCTAGAACTTTTACCCAATTTGTTTAAATACTTCATGTAGACACCGAAAAAGTGTCTAACCCTTGGTCCTTTCTCCTTCCTAGTCCTCCTTGGTCCCTAACCCACCTAAGTCTTATTAGTTGAAAATAAACATCTATTTTTAATTAAATAAGACCCCTTTTACCCCTCCCTCCTTTGACACCTCGCCTGGACACCTCACCTTAGACTAATTCTCCTCCTATGACTCACTCAAGATCTCTCCCTAATTCTTCTAACCTCCTAACAAACTCTCATGCGTCTTTAGCTTCCCTTCGACCATTTATCCAACCAACTATGCACTTGGTGGATGCAGAACAGGCTTGCTGGCCCTTTTTCACATTCTGACCCCGCCGACGTCAGTCACCTGTCGACCGACGTCGGCGGAATCGCCGACGTCGGTTATACTTAACCGACTTGTCTTTCTCCTTCGGGGAAAATCACAAATCTCTATCTCCTTCGGGATCTGCCTAATCACAAATCTAAGCAGAATTTCTCAATCACGACTGTGAATCACAACTACACATCAACTTTTCAATCACAGAGCTACTCAGGGATCTGGAACCAACTTCTCTGCATCTCTCTCTCTCTCGCATCACCCGACTCTGCAACAGGTCTTCACATCCGGCATCATCGACAACAGGGACACCAGATCAACACTACTCCTCACCACAGGGACAAGTATGTATTTTATTTGTTTCATTGTGTTTTCTAGTCTGCTTTTAAACTAGATTTAGCACACCCTCAGACCTGACTATACCCAGACCCGGATTCCTATCTCCCTGATTGGCCTCCTTTACCCTTCTGCTCATTTGACTCCTTTGCATCCTAGCACAGACCCTCTAACTGCCTAAGACCATCCTAAGACCAGACTCAGACTCGTCCACAGACCTCTCAAACAAACCTGGACCAAGCCCGGACCATCCACAGACCAGAACCTGGCCGAACCCGTCTAGAGGCCCCGACCGACGCCGGTCATTACCCCCACCGACATCGGCAGACTAACCGATGTTGGCAGACACAGACCACCGACGCCGGTAGGACCACCGACGTCGACGACTGTATCAGGCCGACAGCATCTCCAAGTAAGCCTTTGCTTCCTTTTCTCTTTCAGTTTGCTATCATTTCAGTCTTTATTAGCATTCTTTCATTTTATCAGACTTCTTTTATCAAACAGTGGGTTGACCTCCCTTAAGGAAGTTCTCATACTTCTGGAAATGGGCTTTCGCCTGGCAACCCACCATCTATCTATCTAACCTTCTTTTGTCCAAGTCTCTTCTTCTTTGCAGGTGTCATTCCTCCACAGCCAAAGAGGAGTATTCACAGCGTCTGGATTACGATGCGCAGACTTTATCCAGGTACTTCACAAGCCTTGACCATTACTTCTTTAGTTTCTCTTTTCTCTCCTTTGAATATAGAAAGCAAATTTTGAATAGAAACATTTTGGCACGCCCGGTGGGACCATAGGTTCTTCCTGGATTCCTTTTATTTTCATTCATTTAGGTGCATTAGGTTCTTACCTTTTCTCCTACTTCTTCTTTTCTCAATGACACTATAAGCAGGAATTAAAAAGAATCTTTCTTTTCTTTCTTGCACCTTCTAGACTAGTCCAAACATCATACTCTCAACCCTTTCTCAAACTTGTCTTCATAACAAATCTCACATTTCAACTTGGGCTTAAAATGTATTGCACTTCCATTTCTGCTTGTGCTTGCATTAGTCCACATCTAGTAACTTAAATCTGCATATTGAATAAATCTAGTCCACTCTATGTTACACTATCAGACCACACGCACTAAAACACACATCAAACACACTTGAGACAAGGCCCGACTGGGATTTCATCCCCCAACAGATACCTTACCCCTACCTGGCAATCTCACCTGGATTTCATCACCAAGGGGAAAGCCCACTCCGTTCTCTGGCGGAGTATAATCTCTAGGCGAGGTATATCTTGGCTAAGCGAGACCAGCTAACCACTGGAATTGTGAAGTGAAGGGAGCTTGCTCCTTAGTACCAGGCCACGTACCGGACCTAACACAAACTTTGAGTGCCTTAACACACCCAAAACCATCTTTAGACCACCATCTTCTAGGACCCATTCTACAGCCAACCTCCCCAAGCATTCATCTAAGGCATAAGTCACACGATCTTAATAAAATTGTTTCTTAAGATTTAATGCTTAGATTTGTCTGTCATCATCTTATTTTCTATTTTTATCTATCTTTTTGAGTTGGTAAGGACGTCTTTTTCATTTCCAAAATTTTTTTTTTGAGTTTCTGGAAAACACAGTAACCGACATCGGTTCTGTAATCGACGTCGGCAACCCTCCATCACCGGCATCGGTCATCTGACCGACGTCGGCCACACTTCTGTACCGACATCAATTTTTCAACCGACATCGGTTTTTCAACCGACATCGGTCTCTATCACAGACCTATTTTTTTTAAACAGCAACTAAAACCAGACCCTTTTTCTGCCAAAACCACATTCTAAGTTTCTGGAACTGTAAAAACACAATTTCTGAAACCTGACCCTCTTCTTGACCACGCTCTCTCGTCCTTAACCAGTCCTATCATGGAGTTTCACTCGGAGACCGAAATAACTCCTATAGGACCGACCTCGACCCCGACCCTGACTCAAATTCCCATCATCCCTGAAGGGGACCAAGATTTTGAGAGATTCTTGGACCTCAATGCCTTAGCCCTCCAAAACTATCTCGCGAGGAACCCAACGCGAGACCTCTCAGGTGACGTGGCGATGACATCGACATCATCCGCTACCCATCCCATCATGACTCAACCCATTGTCTCGACCAGTCACTTGACCATGGCCAATACGCAAAGTTTGGCCTCCCCATCTATTTCTAGACCAACCTCCATCGGGGTGTCATTACCCCCTCAACCGCACACATTTCAACCAAGTTCTACACCATACCAGAACTTGGTTGTCTCGACCTCGCCCACTCTTACACCTATACATGCGGGAGTGACAACCTATCCTTATACTAGTGCTGCCACTCAACCACCTATGGCGATATCTAGTCAACTTGTGTCCTCCAACTTCATGACACAAGCCCCTTTGGCCACGACATCTATTCCTATGACGTATTATCCATATGTTGCGCCTACACAAGCACAACCAAGTACGTCATATGCCTCTTCGACCACCTTTCAGGCACCCTATAACCTAGGGGATGCCCCACCTGTTAATCCATCAGCAGACGTCATTAAAATGCTAATGGATAAAATGTCCAGTCTCGAAGCCTCCATTTCCAGTTCAAGCAATACCTTGTCAAACGACCAAATTTGTAACGAGCCGATCCATCCTTCCGTACCTATCCAACCATATCCCAACCAATGGGAGCTTCCTAAATTCTCTCGCTTTCATAGCAAGGAAGACCCACAACAACACTTACAGGCATTCAGACATGCTTGTTACCTTATTGCCCATGACGATGCATTGCTTTTACGCACGTTCCCTATGTCCCTTTCTGGCCCTGCCCTTGACTGGTATAGCTCGCTTACCAGACATTCTCTCTTTTCATTCATTTAACTAGCCCAAATATTTCTCGACCATTTCTCAATCAACATCACTAAACAAGTCTCTATCACTGACCTTTACTCCATCAGGCAATTTGACGACGAATCCATAGTCAATTTTGTCGCTCGTTGGAGAGGCCTGATCAACCAGCTCTCCTTCTCCTTGCCTCAACCCGAGCTCATTGAGCTCTTTTCTCAAGCATGTGCCAGGCACATCTCATCTACCTTGTGGGTTCAAACCTTCCGTACTTTCGATGAGGCCTTCACCATGGCTCGAAAGCTTGAACTCCGCGCCCTTGAAGAAGATAAGGTCAAATTGCGTCATACCAACGCTAAAACCAATGACCATTCTTCTTCCAAACTTTTTTTTTCTACCAATTCTGAACCTAAAGGAGTGGCCAACACTGTGGTCGTTAGATCACCATCCTCGACAACAACTAATCAACCTCAACCTTCAACATCTCAAAGCATCACAAAACAATTCCAACAACGCTACATACAACCATTCCCAAACCATCCGCCTACTCAAAACAACATCCAGACCTTGACCAATGACTCTCACGACCATGACATTCATACAATTAACACTATCTTACCTCTTGTCCATGACCAACCTCCTTCTTCATAGGATGAAGAACTTTCTTCTCCTACTAGTTCTCCATCTACCTCTCTTATACTGGAGGATGCCTTGACCTTACCTATGTCCTTAGCCTCACATTCATCTTTCCTCCCACCAATGGGGGACCTTACCTTGCCCACTCCTCAAGCACAAATAGAAGGCACGATCGTCCCTGCCATCTACCCTCTTGAGGAGCCGTCCTCTCCTATTTCTTCTCCACCAAGAGAAGACCCAGTCTCTTCGTCCATTTCGACTGAGAAAGACCCAGTCACGGTTTCCTCTTGCTTTTTGCCTGAGATTGTCACATCTCACTCACCTCCATCCACACCTAAACTCAAACCCGCATCTAACCTCGCCTCGCACAACAGTGGCCCTCGACCCAAACCAACGAAGACCACTAGACCACATCGGAGGACTCCTCCCCCACCTTCATTATTGCCCTCTATCTTGGGCCCGCATCCGTCTACTTTACTTGGAGTGCTTCCCACTCCCTTACTTCATAGAGGTAATTCACCTCCATTACTCTATCATCCCGTTAGACATATATCTTCTCAAAACCATCGACCAACGCCTCTTACACCTCTCAAACCAAAGTCATCAACCATCACTGCAACAAGATATCCAGACCCATTAGCAGGTTCTTATACCTTGCTTTTATGGCAATTATTGTAGTCCTCTCGTATCCACCTTCCACCTCTTAGACAATATCAGTCTCTCAGACCAAAACCACCCTGGTTCGATGACACTCGCATTTGTGTGTATCATCGCACGCCTGGACACGACACTGAGCACTGTCATGCCCTCAAGGTCGTCGTTCGCCAATGTTTGGAGAATGACACCCTTCTTTTTGACCACTTTATCAACAAGCCTTCAACACCGCCCCACTCATCAACTCTCAGATCAAGGCCATCTTGGTTTGACAACTCTAAATTTTGCCACTATCATCACATTCTGGGACATGACACTGCGCATTGTTGTGCCCTCAAAGCTGTCACTCGTCAACAACTGAAAAAGGATACCCTTCTCACCAAGGATCCTCTTGACCACCTTTTCGACAAACCATCAACCCCGACCCATGCATATCAAACCTCGTCACCTAAATCTGGATCTCCACACCAGACTATGGTCCCTTTGTCGCCTTTAACCCCCTTATTCGAAATCAACACTATCAATTTGACCACCAAGCCTCAACCGACCTTAACCAATTTGTCAAAAATTCTCCCTAGCCGCTGGGGGAATTCAACCTTCATCCACTCTTCGACCAACCTTTCAACCCCGTCTCGACCACATGTCAATCACTCTTTCAACCTGACCTCGACTAGACTAGCCACCAAACATTTAATCTGACCTCAACCAAACATTCAACCCAATCAAAGACCACATATCGACCAATCAACTCTCGACCAACCATTGACCAAATATCTAATGACCACATTTCAACCAAACATTAACCAATCATCAACCAAACATTCAACTAGTCTCGACCAATCAGCGACCATATTAACCAACTTCACATCTAGCATCAGCCATCATCGTGACCAATCTCGAAGAGGCAAATGGGGCAAATTTGCTCCTAATTGACTCAGACCTTACCGCACAAGCATGGCCCAGGGACTTATCAGAACCTTGAGCCCCCTTTATGCCTTGCGTCCACGACCATTCTTTTGTTAGTCGAGTATTCATCACTTGACATTTTATTTAAGCTCGTCCCTTGAGCAACCCCTATCATTGTCATTCTTATTCCTTTCAACCCTGCTTCCCAACACTAGTCACCCCTTTTTGTCAAGCAGCAATGCTTTGTCCTTATAAAAAGGGAACCCTTAAACCTCTACAGGCTTGTCCATGGCTAAACTTCAGTCAACATCTATTAAAATAACATATCATATCAGGTCATAAAACTCTCTAAATGTAGACTGCTCCCTCGAAGGACAGCTACATAATTGCTGTATTACTAGACTGCTCCCTTGAAGGACAGCTAGGCCAACTTATCAAACATATAAAGCAAAGTATAGACCACTCCCTCGAAGGATGGCTATGACTATTTATTGCTATAGACAGCACCTATTTTTGAAGCTTCCCGTATTGATCAGCTTCACAACATGACCACCAAGCCAACATCTTCATGTGGACTTCCCGCATTGATCAGTCCGCCGTCAAAAAAAAAAAAATGACTGACAAGCTATTCAAACCATGGACATGCCTATAGTCGTTCTTGGGTCACCTATAAAAGGGGCAAGGGTATTCCTGCCACAAATGGGTTACCCCATCCTCTCATATTACATAACTCATCCTATCACCCCAACATACTCAAGGGACTTCGAGCTCACTTAATGTCAAGTGATTCGATTATTTCTCTAGCACCGCCTTGGTCCATGATGCAACGCATAAATGGGACTCTTTTGTTCTAACAACCCCTATCCATGCCGTCCTTTTTGGTCCTTTTCAATGAAAGAGCAATGCGCCTTTCACTCCTTTACACTTTGGTCACTTTCAACCATACTTTTTTCAGACCAACAACATGACATCATCATCATCATAGTCCATTTCACATAGTTTCTATGGACACCAATACACATGGAAACTATCGACCAGACCCAATTTATGTTAAGCATAAACCAATACTTGTTGACGCATAACTAGACCCTTAATTCATTTTTAGCATTCACCCATCATGACTATGGAAAATTGCTAGGGATGAAAGACTCTCGACCAATGTTACAGAATACACCATTTGGAAAAGGCTGTAACATCTTTTTCTCTTCATCATTTTGACATTGACCTTTGACCAAGACCAGTCATTTGACCATTTTGACCCCCTTTTCTGAACTACATTGGTCTGAGGCCCTAAGACCAGGGCTATGTAGGCAGCACTCAGATGACACGACGTCTTTTGAGGTTAGCTCGACCACCCTCGTTTGTTCGTTTCTCTGATGGACAAACCTTCTTTCCTTTTTGACCTTGACTTTGACCAAAAACCAATCATTCAAATCTTTTGACCTCATGCCTACCACTCAGACTCTCAGCTTCGAACTACATTGTTCTGATGCCTTATGACCGGGGCTATGTAGGTAGCACTTAGATGACACAACCGTCTTCTAGGGTTAGCTCGGCCATCCTGTTTGTTCGTCTCCCAAATGGACAAACCCCCTCTCTTTTTTTCATCACTCAACTTTGACCTTAACCAAGACTAGTTTATCGACCACTTTGACCACCTGTCTATCACTCAAACCTTTTGACCATAACCTTGACCTTGACCATTGACCATTGGAGATCATGCCTATCTCCTCTGACCCTGACCACTTCCAAGACAATGTTGCCTTGGTTGTTTTTGCTTGTATGCTATTCCATGACTGGTTAGCCATTTTGTCTGCAGACTACCTATTATTTTTGGACCCTCACAAGTATAGGATCGCAAGCCGATTGATCCGCACTACTTGTGACTTTTTCGTGTTTTTGGGAGCACTTCCTGAGCCCGGGATACTTGGAACACGACGACCATTTGGAGTTACAGCTACGATTGAATAACCCAATCAGCAGATGACTAAATGCTGGGGCCTAGTTATTTCAATTTTGGCACTCCTCGACCCTTGACCTGTGACACATTGACCCGACCATCTCGTGCAGTGGCATGCACGCAATCATGAATTTTGCAGTGTTTTCACTCACTCTTCATCCTTCTCATCCACCTTTTGTCAAATCAGCACCCGACATTAGGTTCCCTTCCCTCGACTCCCACTTTGAGGGGGAATACCTAATCCATACCTTGGGGCAATCCACATCATCCCTTACCTGGGGCAACTAACTCCTATTTTTGTCTTACAGTTCATCCAGAACAACCAACAAGACAAAAAGGGGCAAATGTAGACACCAAAAAAGTGTCTGACCCTTGGTCCTTTCTCCTTCCTAGTCCTCCTTCGTCCCTAACCCATCTAAGTCTTATTAGTTGAAAATAAACATCTATTTTTAATTAAATAAGACCCCTTTTACCCCTCCCTCCTTTAACACCTCGCCTGAACACCTCACCTTAGACTAATTCTCCTCCTATGACTCACTCAAGATCTCTCCCTAATTCTTCTAACCTCCTAACAAACTCTCATGCGTCTTTAGCTTCCCTTCGACCATTTCTCCAACCAACTATGCACTTGGCAGATGCAGAACGGGCTTGCTGGCCCTTTTTCACGTTCTGACCCCGCCGACGTCGGTCACCTGTCGACCGACGCTAGCGGAATCGCCGACGTCGGTTATACTTAACCGACTTGTCTTTCTCCTTCGGGGAAAATCACAAATCTCTATCTCCTTCAGGATCTGCCTAATCACAAATCTAAGCAAAATTTCTCAATCACGACTGCGAATCACAACTACACATCAACTTTTCAATCACGGAGCTACTCAGGGATCTGGAACCAACTTCTCTGCATCTCTCTCTCTCTCTCACATCACCCGACTCTGCAACAGGTCTTCACATCTGACATCATCGACAACAGGGACACCAGATCAACACTACTCCTCACCACAGGGACAAGTATGTATTTTATTTGTTTCATTGTGTTTTCTAGTCTGCTTTTAAACTAGATTTAGCACACCCTCAGACCTGACTATCACCCAGACCCGGATTCCTATCTCCCTGATTGGCCTCCTTTACCCTTCTGCTCATTTGACTCCTTTGCATCCTAGCACAGACCCTCTAACTGCCTAAGACCATCCTAAGACCAGACTCAGACTCGTCCACAGACCTCTCAAACAAACCTGGACCAAGCCCGGACCATCCACAGACTAGAACCTGGCTAGACCCGTCTAAAGGCCCCAACCGACGCCAGTCATTACCCCCACCGATGTCGACAGACTAACCGACGTCGGCAGACACAGACCACCGACGCCGGTAGGACCACCGACACCGGTAGGACCACCGACGCTGGCAACTGTATCAGGCCGATAGCATCTCCAGGTAAGCCTTTGCTTCCTTTTCTCTTTCAGTTTGCTATCATTTCAGTCTTTATTAGCATTCAGTCATTTTATCAGACTTCTTTTATCAAATAGTGGGTTGACCTCCCTTAAGGAAGTTCTCATACTTCTGAGAACGGGCTTTCGCCTGGCAACCCACCATCTATCTATCTAACCTTCTTTTGTCCAAGTCTCTTCTTCTTTGCAGGTGTCATTCCTCCACAGCCAAAGAGGAGTATTCACAGCGTCTGGATTACGGTGCGCAGACTTTATCCAGGTACTTCACAAGCCTTGACCATTACTTCTTTAGTTTCTCTTTTCTCTCCTTTGAATATAGAAAGCAAATTTTGAATAGAAACACTTCATTTATAATCCACATTCAAAATTGAACCTTTTTGAGTTCTAAGGGTTGGTGTGTCAAAGAGGGTTTGCCATTTTGTGAAATAAGCTTTTTTTAACTTGGGTTCAATTTCCCATTTGGATTGAAGGTCATTTATTAAGAATCAAAATCACATTATCATCTTGGTGGACTCAAGTCATCTCATCTATCATTCACGCTTTAAGTCTAAAACATATTTTATCCTACTAGAATCATGGGGTAATGTTGTGCTACCTATTTGGTCCTAGATTTATACTTAGTGATTCATGTATGTTTTTACATCTTGAGTTGCTTAGTTCATTTTATCTTCTTCATAATCCATAGAACCTTCCTCTAAACTTCTAGGGTCAACTTGTCAAAGTTGAAGCTAGCTTTTATAGTGTGGGTGTATCACAAAGACCTAGGCTTTGGTGTACTATTTTTCACCTTGGCTCTTTGAGTTACCTTACTCTCTTTTGATCTATATGATTTCAAATTTACCAAAGGTTGAGTAAACTTGTGAACCAAATCTTCTAAAATTGTGTGTGGTCTCAAACCACCCTACCTTATAGTCTCATTGGTACCTTTGTTATTTGTTTAAAAGAGAGCCAAAGAATGCTTTGATTAGTTACCAAATATTGGTATAAAGTTAGTCAATACACATAACAACTCTTTTGAAACATGACTAAAAGGTTCAATCATAGTGGGGCCTCTTATGGCCTTAATTATGAGGATGAAATTTTTTATGATGGTCAAGATAACCCTATTGTTTTTTATGACATCCCCACAGTAGTAGGATTCAAATATGATTACAAAGGATATCAACCCTAAGAAGATCAAGATGAAGCCCTTATTAGATTGATAGAATCAAGTACTAGACTACCTTCTAACTTTCCTATAGAATAATTGCATACCTTAGTTAGAGAATGAGAAGAACAATGGTAAGAGTAATATTTTGCATAAATAAACATACCTTCTTCCTCTAACAAAGGAAAGGAAATACAAATAGAGTTAAAACCCACAAATCCAAATCTTCTAGCTAAGATCAAGATAATAAGTCAATGATATGCAAATCAACTTATCACAGACTTAACTAACTCCCTAATGGCCACTTCAATTCATAATAATGTTTTGAAAGAACATGGAGATATGGTTGAAAGTATGCAACAAGTATTGGATGAGAACATTACCATAGTGGATCAAGGTAATCTAAATAGATACTTAAAATCACAAGAGAACTTACAAGATGTTCCATTTGACATAGAACATATGTTCTTCAATCACCAAGAACCTCTTGTTACTTTACAAACTCAGAAACCCAAACATTCAGTTCAAATTGAGGAAATCCTTCAAGATAATTTGGCTAGCTCTTTTCAACCAACCCAAAGATTAGTAAATAAACATAGAAATTTCCAAAATTAGTAAAGTACAAAATAATAAAATTTAGGGAATGTTTTATAATCCAAGAATCAATGACCTATGTTCTCAACTCAAGGGGTAAATCAGAACCAAGGTGTGGATCAAAATGTATATGCTCCTTATAGATTCACAAAAAACTAGGGGTACATTCCACCCCAACAACAATAAAACTAGGGGCACATTCCACCCCAACAATAACAAAACTAAGGGCACATTCTACCCCAATAACAACAAAACCAAGGGCATATTCCACCCCAACAAAAACAAAACTAGGGGTACATTCCACCCCAAGAGTAACAAAACCAGGGGGACATTCCACCCCAACAACAACAAAACTAGAGGCACATTCCACCCTAACATTAACAAAACTAGGGGCACATTCCACCCCAATCACAACAAAATTAGGGTCACATTCCAACCCAATAGCCATAAAACTAGGGGCACATTCCACCCCAACAAAAATAAAACTGGGGGTACATTCCACCCCAATAACAACAAAACTAGGGGCACATTCCACTCCAACAACAACAAAACTAGGGGCACATTCCACCCCAACAACATTTTATCCAATCCACAAATACACTAAACATACAAGAATAGAATTCTATGAAGTAAATCATCTAAATATTGGAGATGAATAATAGAGTCAAAAAGTACAAATTCGATCAGATATGCCCATATCCATTTGAATTATCTATTTTCCAAAACCCCTTTCCACCTCATTTTGAGACACCCAAGTTTGGCAAGTACAAAGGGAAAGGAGATTCACATGAACACATACAAGCATTCTTCATTTTATGTCAAGAGGTTTCTTATAGTAGTGAGTACTTACTATGACTACTTCCATAAAGTTTAGCGAGACAAGCTCTTGATTGGCTACTTAAAATACCCAAGGGATCAATTACGGATTGGAATGACTTATCAAAAAAGTTCATTAAATATTTTTCATAAAACATAGAACATGAATTGACTGTTGTTGACTTATGCAAAGCCAAGCAACATGATGGTGAGATTTTCACTACATATCTACAAAGGTGGAGAGTGTTGTCCCCAAAAATAAACTTCTTATTTTTGGGACAACATGTGAACTATTTTGGTTTAATAGACCAAAATAATCTCTTCCCTTCTCTAAATTTGTTCCAAGCATTCAAATTCCTCATTTTTCAAGCTTCTCAGAAATCTACAGACTCTACAAGCTTGAATCTACGAACTCTACAAGGTTGAATCTATGGACTCTGCAGGAAGAAAATCTATGGACTCTACAGGCCAAGTTTTACGAGCTTCACAGGTTGATTTCTATGGAATCTACAGGAAAGAAGCAAGCTCTCAACACTTAGGCAATTTCAAAGTTGGTTCAATGACAAGGTTCAACCAAAAGAGTTCATCGACAAGCTTCTAAGCAAGGATTGAACCATTGAACTATTTAACCTTTAACCATTTTGGTTCAATAGGTTCAATGGGTTTAAAGGTTCAACATCAGCAATAATAGTTAAACACATTTGTCAAGGTTTAAAGTTCAACCGCTTCAAGGTTCAACGGCTTCAAAACACTTATCAAAGAGAATAAGGCTTGAACCATTAAACCGTTGAACCATTGAACCACTTTGGTTCAAAGGTTCAATGGGTTCAATGGTTCAATAGGTTCAATGACTAAATGGCTCAACGCATTTGGTTCAAAAAGATCAAAAGGACTTAGCCAAATAAAAAGAATGAACCATTGAACCTTGAACCCAAGGGTTCAATGAGTTCATAGGTTCAAAGGTTTAACCAGTGTGATGAAGATCAAAGAGCTTAGAAAGAACAAGTGATGGACTAATGGTTTAACAGGTTCAAAGGCTTTTACAGGCAAGTTTAATCAAAAGAATAAGTTTTTGACACTGAGTAATTTTTAGGACAAGTTCAAGGTTCAAAAGGTTTAACGGGTTCAAGGTTCAATGGGTTTAACGAGGCTTATTTCAAAGAATCTTGGTTCAAGTAGTCAATAGAAACAAGGGAATGAACTATTGAACCGTTGAACCAAAGTTGGTTTAATCAATCGGTTCAAGAGATAAGTTTAAAGGAGTGCCCAAGCATCAAAGACACAAGTGCCTTTGCAGAGGGAATATCTGTGGCAAAAGTGACTAAGGAAACAAAAACCCAACAGAACTTAGCGAATGCTTCCAAGTGTCATCTTTCGAGCCTCATTTCACTTTGTTTCTAAGAGTAGTGGATGCTGCCACCTATCCTCTATAATTTAAGTGGAACACGCCAAGTAGCATCGTCTGCATGAATCTAAAATGAATCACACATGGTTCTATAGTGTTTCCAAAATGCAGCAGAAGTCACCAAGTGTCATCTTCTGCAAGACACTCAAAAGGCATCCAAAGCTTCTACAAGTTCAATAGATGCTACCACGTGTCCTTACCTATTTCATAGTAGATGTTGCTACGTGTCACAATTTGAGATTCACATAAAATCGACTAAGGCAAATATCCAAGGGACAAACATCCCTTTTGGAGGACACTTAGAAGCCGAAGTGAATCGTTGTAAAAACTTGAAAGGCTAATTTGGATCTCAAACAACCCTTATGGAGGGTAGGAAGGGGGCAAATGGACCAATTCAAAGGCCAAAAGAGCAAAGGGATTTCCTTTGGAAAAGTTCCCCTTGCAAAAGTGATAAAGAGACAATTCCTTCAGACAAATTATCTGAAAGAATTCCTTTAGACTTTTTCCTATGAAAGAAAAGTCCAAAGAAATAGAAATCTTGCTATGCTACCACGTGTCATCTTCAAAGTCATAGAAAAAACCACCACGTGTCATCTATTGAGACATAGTATCAAATGCAGTGAAAGCTACCAAGTGTCATCTTTCATAGGGTTCTCAAAAGACTAGAGGAAGCGACTAAGGAACAGAGCATCAAACTAAATTGAGGACCCAATTCAAATAACTAGAAAAGGAGGAATGACCAGAAACATTTACACATCAGATATGTTTCTAGAAGTAGACCACCAGGTGGATATTAAAAGATGCAAACTTTCAATAGCATGACCCATTTCTCTACATTGAGAAAATAAAATGGGTAAATGCCCCTAAATTCTAGCATGTCTTCTTAACAAAATTCAATGCAACATGATGTGTTACTGTTCCCAAGTCCTTCTTGAAGAGGTTATATAAGGGACTCTCTTTTATTGAGAGGAGAGGGATCTCTCTCTCTGATTATCAGAAACAAAACTCTACCCAAATTGAAAGGCATTATTGATATTTTGAGCTCAGATTGTTGATCATATTTTGTTATTGGAATAAGAAAGCAAGTGACTTTTCAAACTTTGTGCTGTGATATCTTTGTTGTTGGGGAAACTGTTCTTATGTCTTTTTTCTTAATATATTTTTGTTCCTTTAATTCAATAAGTAGAATTAGTGAAAGTATTCAGGAAGGCATCCTGAAGCCAATATGGAGAGACTTTATGCCCCCACAATTGCATTTAGTGTGTTTTCTTTTTTGTTTCTATGTAAAGGACCTTGGGATGACTTTGTGCCCTCATTGTCCTTCGTATCTCACTCTTGGGAAATTTAGGTGGAGACTTTGTGCTACATCTCAATTTGTTGATTACTATGACCTTGGTTACATTTTGCAATTACTGCCAAGAAGATTCTTGTGGTTTGTTGAATGGTACTTCTGAAAGAAGAGTAGTTCTTTATGTCATTATCCCTAAGATTTTTCCTTTGATTTACATGCATCATCTCTAAAAAAAAGAGATGGATGGTTTATCCTACCCTTGAGTATTATTTTATGTTTATATATATAACATATCTATAGGGAACCTCCCCTTGATGAGATGAGAGATTAGTCCCCTTTTGATGTGGTAAACCTACACATTTAGCTGACCAATCTTCTTACTTTGGATGATCAGACCTATTTTGTTTATCAATACACTGATCAACAAAATATTCAACCAACAGAGAGCATTGGCAGGCCACTTTCAACATAATTCACTAGATAAATAGTTGGTTGATATCTTTGCATAAAATTTACATCTTGAATTTATACATAATCTATAGATAGCTTATGCTAACTCATTTGAAGAAATTATTGACAAAGGAGTGCAGATTGAGAAGGCTCTTATTTCTAGAGGCCTTATTAAGATTTTTGCACAAGGTCAAGCATCTAATCAGACTAAATCCTTAACTCAAATAGTTATGAAGGATAAGCCTAAGGGCTTTAGCAAAAATAAGAACATGGTTAGAAATGGAGTAATAGAAATAAGAGATGTATAAATGGTACAAGCTATATTTCCTTCAAAGTACAATTAACTCCCCCAAATCCACTACCTACTTTTCTGAGACAACCTCTAAGAAGGACATTTCATAATAATTTTAGATTCTTTAGAAAGTTAGGAGAATTAGTTAAAACATGTTATAAAATCTCATTGTAACTAATTTAATTATATTCCTAGTATCAAGACCATTTCCTCAAGATCAGCCAAAACTAGACTGGTACAAAGAGAATGAATGGTGTAACTTTCATCATGTTGCTAGTCACGATGCATATCATTTCATTTAATTATGACATATTATTTAAGACTTTATTGAAAGTGGTGAACTAGAAATTAAGTTAGCCCCTAATAAGTACACAAATTTGGATATGGGAATCTATAAATACCCCTTTCCTTGACATAATCCACCACCACCAAGAAACAATCAAAATGGTCAAAACCAAGGACAGAGTTAGAATCAAAACCAACAACAAGATTAGAAAATTAATGAGCATAATCGAGATCATAATGCCCACACTAATAGTGTGGCTTATAAAAATGTACCTTATGACTATAATAATACCATGGGATGCATTTCTACAACCCATATTGCCACTGTTACTATGAATCCACTTGGCCAATCTCTCATGTTCTTCATAACATAGGACCCATCATTATAGGGTCAACACCCTCTCCCCCTAATAAAACCATGTCATGTTTGCATCATCATGTTGCTACTCCATTTGCATACATTATTAATCTTGAATAATAGTACCACCCTTCTAATTATAAAGGCTCCTCATAGACCCCAAATTATAGCAATACAATTAGTCACTTGTGAGTCACCATCTAAGGCCCTCTACCTCACTCTTCTAATTATAATGACTCCTTGCCACCTCTAGGTTGTGTAATTATAACTAGATGCCCATGAGTTACCATTCAGGGCCCTTCACCCACTTCTTTCCATAAACCTAATGAGAACATTGTGCCAATGGTTCTAAAGTTGAATACTATCCCAACAAAGACTAAAATAGTTCAATCCATAGTTCAAAGGACTTATAGTCTAACGGATCAATTAGATAAAACCCCTACATAAATTTCCATATAATAAATCTTGTGGAAATCTAATATCCATAAAACCATCTTTAACAAACCTCTATAAGATTTTATTGTGTCTAATGATATAAACCTTGAATAGTTCATAACCTAGTTGGAAATTTGTCTTCATTTCAACAAATTACATTTGATCAAAAGGACATGTCCACCCTTGGCCCAAACCACAACAACCCACTATACATTGAGATAATCATTACAGATCACAAGATCAAGTGGGTTCTTATAGATAATGGTTTAGGGTTGAACATCATATCTCTTAAATTGGTGTGATGATTGGGTTACATGGATAAAGACATTTAGATAGAAACTATTACAATCAAGGCTTATGATAATGTCAAGAGGGAGTCATCTGATATAATTTGGTTACCAGACATGGTTGGGTCTATTTCTCATCACACATTATTCCATATTATGGATATTGAGCTTCCTTATAACATACTTCTTGGTTGTCCTTGGATCCATGTAGTACAGGTAATTCCATCTACTCTTCACCAATGCCTTAAGTTTCCCTATAATGGGATCAAGGTTACTATTCCCATTGATCAGTAGCCCTACTAGTACTATAAGCATCTTGAAGTAAAGTTTCATAATTATAACTATTAAATAGGTTTAGAATTCATTAAAAAAAAGAACAAAGCCATTATTTCTCATCCATCTCCATCTAATTATGTAGGCCCTAGTGATCTAGCTTCCACTTCAGCCGATCCATTTCTTGCAGCTTTGGCCAAAAAGGTTATTATTTAAGATGTAGGCATTTTCATGTACCATCTGAAGGATGTCCTCCATATTAAAAAATTAATAAAATCCCCTAAAACATTTGGTAAGCCTAAAACTTCCTAGTCTCCTAACAGACCCAATCAGATTTGGCAACTAAAGAAGAAATAACCAAAACCTCCTGTGGTTTTTGTACCTATAATTACACCAAATAAATATTGAGAGGCTTTTCTTGAGGGAGATTGGTTATATTCTAAAGGCCTTGAAGATTATTTTTAGAATCCAAAATATCCTATCCCTAATAGGATAATGGATCATCTTGACTATACAGGGAAAGGTTTTGGCCCACCAGTGCAAGGAATTTTAGAGCCCTTATCAGCTAGAGTTATCAATTGGAATCATGGTCTTGGATTTAAACGACCAGAGGATGACCTCATGGCATTTCATAGTGACTCTTCCAAAGTGACTAGTATTGAGACTCCTAGTAGTGACACAACATCCCATTATAGCCTTTTTGATGAGCTTGTTGACTCAGATTTATTTGATTTGAATGCCATATTGACCATAACACCCATTAGAGCTTCCCATCCTACTGGTGTTTCCATTTTTGAGGTAAGGCATTATATCTTTACCATTGGTTCTTCTCATCCTAAATTAAACCCTCATTGTAACCTATGCCTTTGCCACCCCGAACTCATAGACTAGGATTAGAAAAATTTGGTCATATGCCTTAATGAGTTCCAAAATAAAGAATCAATTTCAGAATACATGGGCCTACGAGATGCATTCCCCATTGGTCATCATAAATAAGGTTTTGATTTTTCATTAAATTCTTCTACTTACTTTGGAGAGAAAGAAAACTTTATTGATCATAATAAAGAACAAGCATCAAAATCTTTAGGTGAAAACCTCTTTGAGGCACTTGTTGATCAAGGAAAAAGTAAATAAAAAGATAAGCCTTTGAGTGAAAACCTATTTCAGGGGCTCTCAGGTAGGAAAGTTTGCTCATCCCCTCAAAATGTAGAAAGTCCATCTAGCCTAAGTTCCATAGCTACTACAAGCATCTTTTCACAACAACATCAAATATTTGAGTGTCTTGCTCTTGAGTTTCTAGAGGTTTTTGCTAATTGGCCTTTACTTGAGAAGGAAGATTTTGATTCTTCATATTATCTAGATCTTTGGCAGGAATAACAAGAATATATAGCAAAATAAGATGACCATGACCATATAATGCCTAAAATTATAGAGGATGGGTCCACACTCCTTATGGAGGGTACAATAGAAGTGAATTAGGGAACCTATGAGGATGCCAAACTTGTTTATCTTGGAGCTTCCCTTACTAAAGCAAAACATGAACATATTATATCCATTCTTAATGATTATATTGACATCTTTGTATGGGCACACTCTCACATGCTAGGCCTAGATCTATATTTAGTTGTGCATCATCTTGTTATTCACCCTGATGCTAAACTAGTCAAGCAAAAGTTGAGAAAGATGCATCCATGCATCACCATTTTGGTTAAGGTCAAGTTAGAAAAGTTTTTAGGAGCCAATTTTATCATAACACTGGACTACTTTGAATGGATTTATAACATAGTGATAGTAAGTAAATAGACCCTAGGCATATGTGTTTATACTAATTTTTATGATATCAACAAAGCATGCCCCAAAGATGATTTTATTCTACCTAACATCAACATGATTATTGACTCAACTACTGGGTATGAGATGTTATCCTTAATTGATGGATTTTCTAGTTACAATCAGATCAAGATAGCCCCTGAAGATCAGCATAAGACTATGTTCACCACTCCATGGGGGAAATTTTGTTACCAAGTCATGCCATTTGGTTTGAAAAATGTTGGAGCTATATATTAGTGTGTAATGACTATCATCCTCCATGACATTTTTGAGGACTATGTTGATAATATACTATCAAAATCAAGAACAAGAGTTGGACACTTTGACATTCTATGAATAATATTTGAGAGGCTTTGTACATATAAAGTCCACTTGAATCCTAAGAAATGTGTCTTTAGAGTCACATCAAGAAAATTTCTAGGGTTCATTATATCACAATGAGGGATTGAACTAAACCCTGCAAAGGTAAACACTATTATGGAAATGCCTCCACCAAATAATCTTAAATAATTGTGAGGTCTACAAGGAAAAATCTAGTCTATACATAGGTTCATTTCTTAATTGGTAGATAAGTGCCACCTATTTACCCACCTCTTAAAGAAAGGGGTAAAATTTTAGTGGGTTGAAGATTGTCATATAGAATTTACAAAGCTTAAAAAATACTTGGAAAATCCACCAGTTTTATGACCTCTGACACAAGGAAATCCACTGCTTCTTTATATATCAGCTATAAAACATGCACTGGGGGTACTTTTGGCTCAGCATGATGATCATGGTAGGGCACATGTGGTTTATTATTTAAGCTACACATTGGTAGCCTATGAACATAATTATATGCCTATTTAGAAAGCATGTTTAGCTATGGTGTTTTCCACTCAAAAATTGTGACATTATCTACTAAATAGCAAAACTATTGTTATCACTATGATAGATCCTCTCAAGTTCATTTTATCTAAATCAGCTCTTCAAGGACATATAAATAAATGGATTATGCTCCTTATTGATTTTAATATTGAGTACCATAATTAGAAGGCAATCAAAGGACAAGTTCTTATGGACCAACTTGTAAAAACTTCTCTTATGGCCACACAACCTCTCAACATTGACCTTCCAGATGATTCTATCATGATGATAGAACAAGCATCATAAGAACCTAAATAGTGGAAAATTTATTTTGATGGATCCTACACATCTCAAAGGTCTAGAGTTGGCATATTGTTGATCATGCCATAGGGTGATTTTATCCCCAAAGCATTCCATATACAATTTCAATATACAAACAATATGGCTAAATATGAGGCATTGGTTGTAGGGCTCCATCTTTCCATATAGTGAGATATTCAAAGCTTAAAGGTCTATGGAGATTTATAGCTAATCATAAATTAGACAACTGATCAATATCAAATAAGAGATGATAAGCTTGTTCCTTACAAGCAAATTTTTGATAACCTCAAAACATATTTTAAATCTTTACAGTTTGATCAAGTTTTATGAGTCAACAACAAATCTATTGATGCCATGGCAACAATTGGTTTCATGATTCAAATTAATGATAGTGCTAAAGAGTATTAATTCTAGATTGAAAATATTCTTTAGCTAGCACATATTCTATTAGATTTAGAGAGGATATGCACCATTGTTGATCTTAATCCCTCACCTAAGTTACCATGGTACCAAGATTTTTATAACTATTTCCATATTCATGTATTTCCCACCAAACTTTACAACAACCAATAGAAACTATCCCTTCACTACTTAACATGTTATATCCTCCTTAGAAACATGCTTTATTGTAAAGGTTATGATGGAGTGCTTCTTCATTGTTTATCTTTGGGAGAATCCAAGCTAGCACTAAAGCAGGTTCATGAAGGAATGTGTGGGGGCCATACCAATGGTGTATTCCTAGCAAAGAAACATCTCAAAATAGGCTATTATTGGCCCAAAATGGAGATAGATTCTTGTATTTATGTAAATAAGTGTGTTCCATATCAGCAATATGGTAACTTGATACATGCACCTTCTTTACCATTGCAGTTGATTACAACACCATGGTCATTCTCAACATGGGGTCTTGATCTCATTTGAAAATTTAATCCAACATCTTCAAATGGCCATAAACACATTTTGACTACAATTGAGTACTTTACCAAGTGGATCGAGGCCATTCCTCTCACTTATGTTACTAGGAAACAAATAGCCAAATTCATTCATTACCATATCATCTATCGATATGGCATCTCAGCCTATATTATATCCGATAATGGAAGATCCTTTGTAAACCAAGATGTAAAATCTCTTTGTGAAAAATTCAATATCAAGCACAAGAAATCCACTCCATATAACCTGCAAGGCAATGGACAAGTTGAGGCATCAAATAAAACCATTCTATCTATATTAAAAAAGATTGTCAATGATGTTTGTCATAATTAGCACTTGAAACATTTTCCTGCCCTTTAGGCTTATAGAACCAATCATCACACCCCAATTAGAGCTACTCCTTACTCCCTTGTTTTTAGAACTAAAGTTATCATCTTAATTGAGATTGAGATCCTATCATTAATAATATCACTGGAGCATATTTAATATGATGAAGACTATAAATCCTCATGGCTACAAGAACTAAAACTTCTTAATGGTAATAATTTGCTTGCCCTAGAAAACTTGTAGGCTTATCAGAATATATTGTGAATAATCTACAAAAAACACATTCTCCCTCAAGAATTTGAAATCGGTGACTTAGTTTTGAAAGATAACCATAAGAACACAAATGTTGAACCCAAAAGGAAAGGCAAGTTTTAGCCTAATTGGTTAGGACCATATATTGTCATAGTGACCTATGGATCAGGAGCATACCGACTAGCTAAACCTAATGGTGAAGAAATTTTAGAGCCCATAAACAATGTACACCTTAAGAGGTTCTAAACATGAATAACTTTGAACCATTGTTGATAAGACCCCTAACTTGGGGCCAACTTGTGCTATCATAATTTTATCCCACCCTTTTATCTTACCTAAAACACATTTTATACTACCCTAGTCCACTTTTCATGATTCTCGATAGTAAAGGCTTTAAACCCTTGGCACTCTAAACACATTCTTCATCCCATTATATATTTATTTCTTCAAGAAGCATATTGTTCATTCTATCTAAGGCATGTTATAATCTTGAACACTTTTTATCCCTTGACCAATTATGATCTCGATTATATCTCATGAACATTATGAACATCTTCAGTAGTAATTCTACAAAGTAGTTTAGTCAGGATAGTCTTATGCAACTTAAAATAGGTGAATAGCCACATCTTCTCAGTATAAGTATTTGATGTTCTTTCTTGTTTTACCAATAACTTCGCTCTCACCAATTTGTGAGCATGGGCCATTGAAGTTGACTTAGTTGTCTTATTGGAACCTCTACACTCAGGATGTGCATCTCCTCGACTAGATGGTCCCACCTTGTGCATATTTTATCCCAAAAACACCAAAAACATCAAAACATGATCCAAAAAATAATAAAAACATTATCTCATGCTTCTATATATTTGTACATTCTCATTCCACCATGTTACGCTCTCACCATTTTGTGATCAACTATTAAGTTTGGATGTTCTTTCCATTTTTCAAGCATAAAAACACCAGGTCATTTCATCTTATCCCACACTTGCCCTTTTACAAGATCATTCTTTCTTGTCTCATCAGCTTCTTGTCTTCCAAACCATTTTCATTTAATTTTCATATTTTCCATTTCTTCTCTTAATCATGTTGGTCTAATCATCATTTTTATTCTATCCCATTTCCTAGGAGAACTACATTTGGCCTAAAGTTCAAGTTGGAACATTCGCCATAGAACTATGTAGGCAATGTCCACTTGTCTTATACATCTAGAGTCAACTTGACCAACCCCTTCCTTTTCTTCTCTTCCCCCATTTATTATATTAGTGTTCCTCTTTAATTAGGGAATAATTATCATTGTTCTTTGTTATGTTTTGGTGGAAAGTAATGCCTCTACCACACATGCATGAACATTTATCTTTAAAACACACTAACTTAGTTTTTGTTTATGTGTGTTTATTTGAGTTTTCTTGGTGTTTTATTGTGCTTTTGCACCTCTCCTATTCTCTTTTTATTACTTCTTATCTCCATTCTTGATTTTGTATTTTCTTGATTGTTTTTTGCTTATCTCTTTTGTGTTTCAAAACATATTGATGATTCACATGGATCTTGATTGTTTATATCTTGATCCTATGTTATTACATTGTTCTTGCACCATTTTTTTTATTTGATTGTTGTTGGTGTCTTATTTTTTTGATTGATTTTGATTTTCTCTTTTGTGTTCAAGAATAACTTGATGGTCCACATAGATCTTGATTATTCATATCTTGGTGTCATATCATTAAGATGTTTTTGAATTTTATTTTTTAAACATTTTTTGTTCTACTTAAGTCTTAATAGATCATATATTGATTTCAAGTTAGGTTCATTTATGCTTATCTTTTTCTTTATTTTTTCTTTTTTTATTTAAACGTAAATCGATGTAACTCTAGTTTTGGTCATTATTTTACCATTATTCTTAGTTATATATATTAACATTTGAATTGGCTCAATGCAATTGGAATATTATGTCATTATAAGTTATTGATACTTATGATGCCTAATTTATTTTGCTATATCAAGAACTTTGTGCTTAGGTCTCAAAGTCTTAATATCAACATTAACTCTAATGAATGATTCTCAAGAACACTTTGCAAAACCTAGGTTCATGATATGGAATTAGGCTTCTAGGTAGCATGCATTTTAGCACTCAAGTCTATGCTTAGACGTGCATCTCTTTGCACACATTGTGAGTCTAATCAATTCTTGGTCATTTTTCATCATTCCTCATTCCATTCTCTCCTAAACTTGGGTGAACTACATTAGCTTGAAGTTCATATTAGAACATGAGTCCATGGAAATATGTAGGCAGAACTCAATTTCTACTAAGGCCATCTCAACTATATCCATTCTTCTTTTCATCTCTCTCATCACTTTGTGCATTCTCATATGCTTGGTTTTATATGGCTTTCTAAGCCATTACACCATCATATGTACGTTTGAGCCCACTCGCTTTAACCTATCTTTTCAGTTATATCTTTGAGATATTTTGCTTGCTAACTGCCCATGTTGGGGCCCAACATCTAAACTACATTTGAATCAAATCAGCTCTATAAGGTAAAAATAATTTTTTATTCTTTATCAATGATAAAAATTTGCCCTACTAGGGCACAAGTTGTTTTATCACGATCACATTTGCTCTACTCGGGCACTTCTTATTATCTTCTCTTTGGAGACCCCATTCTAGTGGTGCCTCCCTGAAGTAAAGCATTCTCTCTTTTCCTCTAATTCCAAGCTCTCCACATTAAAGCCCATGATGGCAATATCTTAGTGTTCAACTTGTCTCAGGATTGATCAATGTTATAAGCTTGCAACTTATACTCTCAAATTGGGTATATTTACAGTGTGTCCCTTACATTTATGGATTGTATCTTTCCCATTCCCCCTATATCTAAGGCCTATTATAATCCTAATTATATTTGGATCATTGATGGTAATCACATGTGCAAGTATTAACTCATCTGTATGTGATCTATTCCATGGGTTAATCTCTCACTTTCTCTCTCTTTTCAAGAGTTGATCCTTTTCTTCCATCCTAGTATGCCCTCTCAAGGGGGAATCATGGGTCTATTCCAATTTATTCTTGAAAACTCTTTTCTTTTAAAAGATGTTACTTTATCTGAATGTCTCGCTACACCTTCTCAAATAAGGGCAAAATGTAGACATCCAATTCTTAACACCATTTGTGTTGAAATTATTAATCTTATTAGAATTGCACTCAAATGTACATTTTAGGTCAAAATACATAAAATATGTTAAATGGTTAGAACTTGTCATTTAAAAGTGTCAATTTAGGTCAAAGTATCCCTAAATAGGGTAATGCAATTTATGGGCCAACTAACTTTGGTTAATTCATTTCGAGTCAAAATGATGATTTTGCCTTTTGTGTTATGGATCACTCTTTTCTTTTAATTCATTGATACACATCACGTACCTTTGTTATTTTTTGTTGGCAACATCCTAAATGGAGATACAGTTCTGATGCATCTAACGTCACCTTCTAATTCTTCTCAAGTCAAATTACAACTCAGTAATATGACTTTCTGACCATTTTGATTAATTGAGGGCCAATTTCAAATAATTGCATAATGTTGATTAACCTTATATAAGGCTAATTAATCAAAATCAAGAGCTTAAGTGTATTTTCCATGAGAGTTGTTGAATATTTCTTTTTGTAAATTGATTCTTATTAACTGCATCATCAAGTGACATCATTTCTTGGGAAGACATCCCTAGGCCATAAATTTCACAAATATCAGGATTATGGGTCACCTATGCCTAGTTAATGCCTCCCATGCCTCTTCAATGCCCCTTCTTCCAAGGTCATGATGAAGATAATTATGGATTAAATTCCAAATATTAGGATTATCCATGGTCACACATCTCAATATTGAGATGGATGATCATGGTTGATCCTAACCAATATCAAAAATCTATAAATAGAGAGGCCATGGACATGAATTTTAAGCTTGAATATTGTAAAGTTATAATGATAATTTTTTTCCACAAGGCTTTGCATTTGGTCATATATTTTGTTTGCAAGCTTCATTGATAGGTTAGTTTAGTGATTTGGAATCAAGAGCCTAGGTTTTATGGAGTGTTCTTAAGGCATTAGAGGAGTTCACCACCATGGTTGACAAAGACAAGGATGATTGATGAAGGGAGAACATGTTTTTGAGCCACATGGGTAGGGTGAATCCATTTGGGAAGGTAATATGGTGTTATTTTCTTTCATTTATTTCTTTTTATCTTTTGTAATTCCCATAGGAATAGATAGGCTTGGTTGGTTATTTATTTATGCATGTTTCATTATTTATGGATTAATGCTTGAATAACTTGCTTTGTAATCCTCTCTACATGAACCACTAAAATTTGACAAATACAAGGGTAAAGAAGACCCTAAGGTCCATTTAGTAAAATTCTTTATTATTTTCTAGCCAGTGACTTATAGTGACATATATTTCCTACTATTGTTTCCTTAGATTATGGTAGGAAATGATTTAGATTGGTTCTTAAAAATGCCAAAGAACTTAGTATCTTATTTTGATGACCTTTCAAATAAGTTTGTGTAGCATTTATCCTACAATCTCAAACAAGAGATTTTATTGGTAGATTTAACTCAAGCTAAGTAGAAAGCTGGTGAAATTTTCACAAGTGATCTATAGTGATGGAGAGAACTTTCTAGACATTTTAATCATAGTTTACTAGATAAATAGTTGTCCATTGTGTTTACTAAAAATTTACACAGTGAGATATCCTATCATCTAGAACTGTAGTGTGCACATAATTTTAAATAGATCATTGTCAAAGGTTTGTTAATAAAAAGGCCCTTATTAACATGGGGATAATCAATATAACATCATCAAACCAAAACCAAGGAAATGTATAAAATAAGAACTAAAACCAAAACCAAGGAAATGGCTAAAATAAGAACTAAAGCCAAGTCCAAAAACAAACATCAACACCAACCTAGGCCAAAAGTTATGAAAAGTCCAAGAAATTCAATAATAGAAAGAATGTTGTTAGAAATGGAGTAACTCATTTATGACAAGTCTAAATGGTGTAAATACCATCTACTAATCTTATGCTGCACATGTAAATTACTCCCCAACAACAACCTATTCATCAATTGTAGCCTTCACAACAACTTAGACTAGCTCAACAAATGCAACAACCATTGCCTTTGCAAACCCATCCTCAAAGAAGAAATGTGCCTACTCATATAGTCTTTAACAACCTTGGAAAACCCATTGAAATCAAGTTTTCAAAACTATCCATAGCTAATCTAATTAGTTGACCAATTCTAAAAAAATATCTAGAGGACATTCCTTATCTAGAATGGTACTGAGAAAATGAGTTTTGTGAATACCATCGACTTAATAGACATAATTTATGCCATTATGTGTAGATCAAACACCTCATTTAAAACATGTTTTAAAATGGGGAGATAACATTGGATAATGGAGAATCTACATTCAATCAAAACCTGGGTATTTACCAATACCCTTTTCTGTAACATAAAAATAAAAACAACCAATAGTACTAGTAACAAAGGCTAGAATAACAACAAAAATAGTATCAATAGCCATGACAATAATAACAATACCAACATCAACAACCATGACAATAATAACAATACCAACATCAACAATAATAACATTAATCGAATGGATAGAACTAAGGCCAAACTAATGTCAACAACTAAAAGACTTATCACATAGTTATACATGACTAAAAAAAGGTTGTAGGTCATATTATGGGAGGTTGTGTTTCCACCATCACCATCAATCCAAGACCAAGTGCTAATTGAATAAGACCATCAATAAACAATTCCAATCAACCCATCTATTCCAATGATCCTTCCTTGACTTGGGACCACATATAGGTACACTAATAAGAAGGGATTACTACTTTTTTACCTTATATGAATAACTCATCCTTACCCCATGACCACATACAAGTGCACTGACAACTGAGACTTATCCTATATATCCCCTCACCACCACTATTTTCTAATAACAATGGTGTTATATCTAACCCTGATTGTGTAATCACAACTCAATAGTCAAAGCTTACCATTCTAGGACCACAACCATCTTCCATTGAACCCATCCAACCCACTATTCTATCTAGGAACAAGCCATTTACTACTC
Organism: Torreya grandis; assembly: GCA_037957365.1. NCBI lineage: Eukaryota > Viridiplantae > Streptophyta > Pinopsida > Cupressales > Taxaceae > Torreya > Torreya grandis. The sequence continues at coordinate 516,459 of JARHVA010001920.1, forward strand.
TGAAGGAAAAGATGTTTGACATTATCGAACAACTTTAAAAGATGCCCACTTAAAAATCCATTTTATATTTATTGAATACGTCTACTATCCAAAAGAACATCTTAATAGAGTTCTTAGGCAAATCACAAGTTCCCAATGACATAAACCTAGACAAATTCCAAGCTTTGGTTGGACATTTAGCCCCAAGCCAATAGTTAACCAAAGTGATATTTCATCACTTAGCCATATCCATAATAATCTATTATACATCAAATTTATCATAGCATAACACACAGTGAAGTGTGTCTTCATATACAATGGTTCAAGCATGAATATTATGTCTCTGAAGCTCACCAAGCAACTTGGATACATAACAAATGATCTTTATCTAGAAACAATTACTATCAAAGCCTATGACAATGAGGAATGAGAATCATAAGGCACTATTAGCTTGAAAATTATTGTTGATCCATTGACCCATGATACATCATGCCATGTCTTAGACCTTGATTTGTCATATTATTTGCTTTTGGATAGACCTTAGATACATGAAATTTGTAAAATTCCATTAACATTGGACTAGTGCCTCAAGTTCTCTCATTCAGGTATGAAGGTCACTATCAATGGATATTTGCATCCTTATGAACATTATAAACATTTAGAGGCTAAGTGCAAAATGTATAACATAAATAAATACTTGTTTATGTGATAGAGGCCAAATGAATAAAACCAAATAGCCTTGATTCATCTTCATATATGCCACCTCCTAAAATTTCCAATCATCTTACCATCACAGCCAATGGCCTAGGAGAATATTTGACTCATGACATGTTTCACATTGCCAAGCTTTCATAAAACCCCAAGTCCTATGGAATACCTAAAGTTAAGACACCCTATATGAAATGGCAATGCAAAGGAAAATACAAATCACATAGTGTAGATTCTATCATTTTCACATTGGCCATTGGCTAATAACAAGACCCACAAGAAAATGATGAAACCTGGTATACAATGACAAACTATTTGATTGGTATAAAATTTTAAATACCCCATTCCTAACAAGATCATGGAGAATAAAGCCTATGAAGGAGGAGGCCTTGGGCCAAATCATTAGGGTACACTAGAGCCAATCTCTATAACATCATATAAAAGAACCTATGGTCTCATATTTAAACCACCTAGGGGTGACCCCATATATCTTATTCATATTTCAATGCCAATGACTAGTGATGATGATGTCGATAGAAAAGTAGAGTTTGATCATAAAATTTGTGAAGACCTAGCCAATACCAATATATTTGACCCTCATTCTATTTGTACCTTTACCCCACTTAATTGACATAATTTACTTATTTTATATCATCCTCAGCTTATAGCCTGGGACCAACAAGAATCCGCATTGCCTACATATGAGTTTGAGAATGATGAGGCCTTTTGTGATTTTCTAGGCTTAAGAGACAATGTTCCATTAGGAGACTAGAAATAAGGGTTCTCAATAAAATTAGATCCTATAGCCTATTTTGGAGAATGGGTAAACACCCTTAACCAAAAATAATTAAATAAAACATTGAGGTCTCAAAGTGAAAACCTATTTGAGGCACTTTTATACCAGGGTAAAAGTAAATAAAAAGGCTAGTCTTTTGGTGAAAAACCATTTTAGGAACCATTAGATGGGGGTTTTCACCTTTCATTAGACATAGCTCAAGAGACCACCAATGATGAACTTGCCTATGGACCTGAGTTTAGTTCTGAAGAACAATGTGCCTTTGACTGAATCATCCAAGAGTTTCCACAATATTTGTAACATGGACATGCCTACCATAATGAGATTCCAATTCATTTTAATAAGAGAAATTGAAGAGCCAGTCCAAATAGAGGAATTTATAGTTTCAAGATAATTCAAATCATTTCCAACCATTTTGTAAGATGGTTGACTCTCCTAGTGGAAGATACTCTAGAAGTCAACATCGAGACTTTAGATGACCCAAAATAGATCAAATTAGGTGCATCCCTCATTGAGGAGAAATGTAAATATTTATATCCCTTTTGATGGAATTTGTTGACATCTTTGATTGGGTGTATTTAGATATTATAGGTTTGGACATTGCCTTGGTTGTAAACCATTTTGTTGTGCATCCCGATGCCAAGCCTATAAAGTAAAAATTATGCAATATTCATCCTCACATTGATGTATTAGTAAAGAAATATTTTTAAAACCTCTTTAAAGTGAGATGTATTCAACTAATCAACTACTCATAGTGTATGTTTAATGTTGTGCCAGTCAATAAGAATCTATAAGGTATCAAAATCTATACTGATTTTAGAGATATAAATAAGGCCTACCCCAAGGATGACTTTCCTCTACCAAACATTGACATGATATTTAACTCCATAATGGGGTATGAAATGTTCTCACTGATGGATGGATTTTTAGGATATAACCAGATTTGGATTGCACCAAAGGGCCAACATAAAATAGCATTCACCACTCTGTGGGGAACATTTTGTTATCAAGTTATGTCATTTGGTCTCAAGAATGCTAGGGCCACATGCCAAATATCCATGACCATCATCTTTTATGATATGATGCATGACATTGTTGAAGACTATGTCAATGACATATTGGGTAAATCAAAGACCCATGCCAATCATACAACTACACTAAGAAATATATTTGAGAGGCTTCATGAATATAAGGTCAGACTCAATCTTAATAAGTGCATTTTGGTGTTAATTTAGGAAAACTATTAGGATTCATTGTGTCCCATTAAGGCATTAAATTTTATCTTACCAAAGTACATGCTATTACCAATATGCCACCACATTCTAATTTGAAGTAGATCCATATTTTACAAGGCAAGATTCAATATATCAAATGCTTCATATCTTAATTAGCTAAAAAATGCAATCCATTTACATACTTGTTGAATAAAGGTGTCACTTTTTATTGGGATGATGAATTCTAGAAATATTTTCATCACCTAAAGGACTATCTTGACAATCCACCTATTTTTTTACCTCTTATGAGAGGAAATCCATTCTACTGTACCGGTCTACAACTAAGAAATTCCTAGGGTCACTTCTAGCTTAGCATGATGACAATGTAAAAGAACATGCCATGTACTACTTAAATCATACACTAGTTTCAATGAACATAACTATATGCTTATTAAAAATAATTGTTTATCTATGGTCTTTGTAGCACAAAAACTATGACAATACATGTTAAAAAATAAGACCATGGTTATTTCCAAAGTAGATCTTCTCAAGTATCTATTATCCAAAACAAATTTATGAGGCTGCATAACCAAATAGATCATGTTTCTGAGCAAGTTCAAGATAGAATACATAAAAGGATATCAAGGGATAAGTACTTGCATATTAGCTTATTGAAGCTCCCCTTATAGATGCATAACTAATGACTTTTTAATTCCCATATGAGTCCATTATGAACATCATTGAAACACCTCTTAAGGAGCAACACTAGAACTTATATTTTGATAGATCATTCATATTACATAGATTGGGGGATAGGCTTATTATTTATTACACCACATGAGATCTTATCCCTAACTCATTTATGATCATATTTCCTTGTAATAATAACATGGTTGAATATAGAACACTCATTATAGGGATTCATCAAATAGTATAATAGAATATTCAGCATCTCCAAGTTTATGGTGATTCGTAATTAATTATCAATTAGGTTACAAACCAAGGATGGAAAACTAGTGTCATATAAGGCCATGGTCAACACTCTCAAACAATAGATTACTGACATACAATTTGAACATATACCAAGGGCCAATAACAGAATAGTGGATGTTATGGCCACCATTAGCTCTTTGATACATCACATAGATAAGGCAAAAGAATATCAATTCCTCATTGAAAATCTTCTAGCACTTTCTCATGAACCTTCAACCATCATAATAATCTATGATAACATTGGTCCCAGCCCTATATGGTATTCATACCTTTTTACCTACCTTTATGACCACATTGTACCACCCGACCTCTCACACAAATAGCAAAAGGCCTTTACCCACCAAGCCTCATAATATACCTTAATTGGACCAACTCTTTATCACTATAGCTTTTATGGAACTTTACTTCATTATTTAAGTTTGGAAGAATCAATACTTTCATTATGGGAAATTAATGGATTATATGCAGCCCACACAAGTTGGGTCATCCTATCCAAAAAACTCCTATATACTAGGTATTATTGGTCAATTATGGATGCAGATGTAGTTGCATATGTTAAAATATGTGATAAATGTCAAAGGCATGCCAATATCATTCATGCCCTGTAGGAAATTCTCAAACCAATGCTTCTTCCATGGCTATTTTCTACATGGGGCCTCAATCTCATTGGAAAGATTAAACCAACATCTTCTTATGGCCATAAACACATCCTTACAACTAATGAATATTTCACTAAATGGGTTGAAGCCATACCCCTCACTTACATGAGTAGAAAATAAATTTACAAATTCATCTTTAATCATCTCATTTACCACTATGGTATCCCATCTGACATTATATCTAATAATGGTAGATCATTTAAAAATAAGGATGTCAAAACACTATGTGTCAAGTACAACATTACTCAACATTTTTCTACCACATATTATCCAAAAGGTAATGACCAAGTTGAAGCATCCAACAAAACCATTGTTAACATCCTTGAAAATATTTTCAATGATTTTGGCTATGATTTTCACCTCCAAATCTTCCATGCCCTCTGGTCATACCACACTAATTACTGTACCCCAACCAAAGCCACTCCATATTCCCTAGTTTATGGCACTAAGGTCATTCTTCCCATTGAGGTTGATTTACCTTCTTTGCACATCTCATTTAAACATGTTATGGATGATGAAGACTATTGAGTAGATCACGTGCAAGAGATGAAATTGCTTGATGAAAAATGCATGGTCATTGTTAACAACCTTCAATCATACCAAAATAGACTCTTTGCCACTATAATTGGAAGGTCAAACATAAAGAGTTTGAGCTTGGGGATCTTTTTCTTATAGAAAACCAATAGAATACCATAGTCAAGAAGAAACACAAGGGAAAGTTCAAATCCAACTTGATAGGCCCTTATATCATTGCTGAAAATTATGGTTTCAAAGAATACAATCTCAATACACAAGATAGGGCTGAACTTGATGATTCGATGAATATTATACACCTCAAACATTACTTCACTTGAGAGACTTGAAATATTGTCTATGAGGCCTAATTCTATTATACCATATTGTGATATTTTTTGTACCATACCCTATACCATTCTACCTTATCTTTCTTATTTGACTAGAGTTGTTTTTACCCTACCTACCCAACACTTTGACCTTGCCTGCATTCCATTATGTCTTCAAGCACCTTCAACATAAGGATTTAGATCAAGTTCCAGTAGTTGTTTTAGTATTCTAGATAGAAGTCATATTTTGGAATAGTATGATAGTGGTTTAATAGTTGCATACTTAATTTCTTATTTCATTTCATATCAAGTGCTCTTGATTATGACCACCTTTAGGCAAATCAAAGTCCCACCATTGAGATACTAATTATAACTACCTATGGGAAAATTAGTATTATTGAACTATGCCATTATTTCCTAATTATAATTGCCTATGGGAAAATTAGGAATAACACCTATATCATGACTTATAGTACCACCTTGCCATTCTTATGCCATACTATGCCATTTACCTACTTTGCCTATTTTAATAATTTTTTGGTACCAATTTAGATTTCTCCATTGTAAGGTAGAACTACAGTGACTTGAGGTCCCATCCTACGACTATATAGGTAGTGCTTGATTCACGTTGAGGTTAACTCAATCACCTTTTTACCACACTCTCCCCATTTTGTGAGTAATTTAAGTTTGAATGCTCTTTCCATTTTATGAGTTGGACCATTTAGTATCTCATAATTATCACATCGAGTTGAGATGATCTAAAAATTTCAAAAATATTTAAAAATGATCTAAAAAAATCTAAAAAATCACCAATTGACCACTTATTTGCCTTAAATATTCTAGGATCCCTAACTATTTCACAAACAACCACTTATCATTTTGTTTCCCCATCCTTACTAACCTAGCATCTCACACTCTCACCATTTTGTGAGCTCATTCCCATATTCCTCTATAACATAATCATGTTTTTCTCAATCATCATTTTCTTCTATCCCATATCTTGGGAAAACTACATTTGTCTTGAAGTTTATGTTGTACCTTGCATCCATGGAACTATGTAGGCAACGTCCACTTGGCTAGTACATTTGGAGTCAACTCAATTATCCCTTCCTTTTCTTCTCCTCCCCCCCACATTTTATTTTTTTTTTCATTATCTCCTATAGACTAAGGGACATATTCATCATCTTATGTGTTCTCTATTTGCACTAACATTATGATTAACCATTGTTTGTGTTTGTTCAATTTCATTTTTTGATTTATTTCATTTTTTTTCATGTCTTGGTGTTTTGTTTCTTTATTTCTTTATTTGTTTATCTATTTGTTTGATTTATTATTGTGCCTTGATTCAATCTATGTGCATTCATTGGGTGATTCTTTGCACATTATTATTAAACCCATCCATATTCATACATCCATATTTTTATCATGGTTTTTATAATTGGTACATTATTTTAAATTTTTTATTAGATTGCATGTCATTATCTATGCATATTTTGGCTAAGTTATCATGGTGTTTATATCATGATGCCTATCATCATTTGCTAACATCAAAATCAAATCAAGAAATCTTACAAGCAATATGGCCACTATAATTTTCCTTAGTACCTAAAAACTTATCGATCAACCCAAATCATTCCCACATATAGAGTAACAATAATGAACAAAGTTTCATGCTTATTAGTTAGGACATGCATATTCATACTAGCAGGTTGCCCAAATTCATCTTTCTCTTTTGTAATAGCTTACTCTTGCTCTATGAGTATGGATGCAGTTCATAAGCCCCATTATCTAATTTTACATCATACTCCCATCAGTCTATCAATGATTTTAACTACCTTTAGACAAGTAATTTTATATCATCCCACCCACAAAGCCAATTATTATAACCACCTATGGGAAAATCATTATGTTTTAATCAATCTAGATGTTCATGATTATAGTCACCTTTGGGAAAATCATTATTATTATTCTTCCCAATGGGCAAGTTTTCATTATGACAATGCTTATAAATACCTTTGGGAAAAGCATTATCTCTATTCACCCACCTAGGGAATGTTTTTATCCGATCAATGATTATAATTACCTATGGTAAAATCATTATTTTCCCTTTAATGATTATAAATTCCTTTGGGAAAATAATTCCCTTATTACCCTTGTCCTTTTTTAATGATTATAATCACCTATGGGCAAGTCATTATTTTTTCTCACACTATGCTAGTGATTATAACTGTGTTTGGGCAAATCATCCTATTTATCTAACCAACTACGGTAGCTCACTGTATCACTGATTATAACCACCTATGGGTAAATTAGTCTTTTCTACCCCTTTTTAACTTTTGGTTCCATCATTTCCTTCTTTCAAAGGACCAATCATTAACCCTTTTTGTCAACTTCCCCCTCAAAGGGGCATTTAGGGCTCATCCATTGTCATTGGATTAGTAGGCATACATAACCTTTTCATTATTTGAGAAGACGTTACTATGCCTATAATTTATAACACCTTATCAAATAGGGGAAAACTATAGGCACCAAAATCTGGCCACAATTGGCTTCCAACCAGACTTCAAAAAGATTCCTACCAACTATTATTTATTAAGCTTAGAAATCACTGAATGTCCCAAATTTATTTATTCATTATTCATCAAAGCTCATAATCATGTTGAGGCATCCCTATTTGAGATACTATCATGTGTGCAATAATAACCTCTCATAGATTCATCCCTAATCACCTTTTGGCATAATAACTATCAATTTGGCCTATGGACCCATTAAGTGGGGCACTTGAATAAATATCATATCTTGAAATAAATAAAAGGCTAATCAAAATCAATTAAAAAATTAAACAAGATTAAATGCATGTTGAATTATCCATTTGTAATTAATGAATATCTAAAAATGGAAATTCCAAAAATCAAAATATCAAGCCTTTTATCATTACCTTTATGAGTTGTTAAGCTCTTTAAAAATATCCTCAAATATCTAATTTGAGATCCATGGCCAGTAATTGAAAATCATAATTACATGACAACTATCAACTTAATTGGAGTTAGTTTTAACTCACTAGGGGTTAGTTTGAACCCATTACAAGCTTAAACTCAACTTTTACTCACCTTGGGTGAGAGTTAATTCCTAAGGCTATAAATACAAGGCCATATCCCTTCATTTCTAAGCTTGGTTATTGTAGAGTTATTATGTAGAATTTCCTCCATAAGTCTCATGCAAGTAGTTTTACCATGCCCAAATATTATTCCAATTAACATCAAAGCTAAGCTTAGAAAGAAAGGTGAAGCCAAGCAAGCTCCATTTCCAAATACTTCTTGATTCACAAGCTGAGCAAGCCATTTAACAAACCATTTGGAGCTCCAAGGAAGGTAAAAGAGTTGTTTCTTTTATGTTTTATTGTGCTTTCATTTAGTTTTGTTATCCAATATCTCCCTAATGTCAAGGCTAGAGGTGTTAGGATTTTAGTGTGTTCATTTCATTTATTTTATGAGACTAACACAAGACTAACCTCTCATCTATTGCAATCCTTGTTCATAATTACCATCTAGCCTAGCACTTCTTCTTAATGTAAGAGAGATAGCTTTTTATATGGTGTATATTAAATAAATTGGAATAGGGATGCTAAAACAAAATATATGAAATATAAAAAAAATAAAACAACTAATGAAAATAGGAAAAAGAAGGATACAAACCTTAGGAGCATCTAGAGTTAGGATTTGAGCAGTGTTTGAAGTAAGTCAGGCTCACCAAATGTTTTAACCTTTTAGGGTTTACCTTGTGTAAATCCTATGTTTGATGAAAAGGTTGAGTAAACTAAATCAGGGAATTAATATGTAAAAAATATGGCCACTAATTTGTTACAAAATTAACTAGCTTTAAATTTTCTAAAAATAGTAATAAATAAAGACTTATCTAGAAAATACTTGATACAGATGATATAAGTGTTATAAATTGATATGGAAGTTGGTTTGAGTGTTGTCAATTAGATTAATGTGTTAGATCCCCTTCTAAATATTAGTGCCATAATTTGAAAGTAATGCCATGTGGATCTAATGTCTTTATAATGGTGATAATGTCCTCTATGTAAGATTGTCCCAGACTTTTGGGTACACTTGTGTTTGGATTTCTAGGGTTTGTTCCTATCAACACAAATTCTAGAACTCTATATTATGCTTGTAATGACTAATTTATGGTGAAAATACTAATCCTCCATGTAAGTAGGGTATGATCTAAAAAGTGTGTTTATTAGTAGGATAGGTGAGACATACTCAACACCTCATTGTGAAGAGAGTTTCCTACATACAAATAATATGAGGAGGGATTAAGCCCAATGTAGTTCCCCCCACCTTAGTGCTAGTACAATTTCAAGTGATGATAATATGATAGTGGCCTTGAGTTCCTTGAATGTGCTTGAGATTATAAATATCAAAAAAATTATCTTAGAGTTATAGTAGATGGTAATATTTAGAAGTAGGGAAAAATAGGGATTGATAACCTTAATTTTTCTCAACTTGTTCCATGTTTGAATAGGTATTTTGCATTTAATTTCCATCTAGTGGATATAGGGTTAAAATTCATGTATTTATATTGTTTTGTGTTTGTACAAATATTAAAAGATGTATATACCAACCGTAAGAGGCTTTTTATTTTAAAAATATATTAATTCAATAAATTTAGGTTAAATGACATATGCACCATTTTGGGATACTAGTACGACATGGCTCTAGTGTCCTTATTATGGCACTACTATCTAGGTGGAAGAACACTAGACACGAAGGGCCAAGATTGGGAAATGAGATTCTGGGACTATGTTTGAGCTAACTAGGGATGCTTGTGACCCATATGAAGGCTGGATAAGTGTGATAATAGGATCTAGGATAGGTCTAGGGCTAAGCTAAGGATATGTGGTATCAAGTAACACTCTTAGCATTCAAATACCACTTTTAGGTGATTACAAATATGAAGGTGATCTTCTCAAAAATCAATGAAGTGATTAACTAATATTTATGCCTTGATTTGTCAAATATAAGATTTCAATACTTTAGTGTCAATTCTACCTTTAAACAAAGGGATGTCAAGGTTGACCTACACTTTAAAGGGGGTTTATTTCTAAAAAATTTATCAAGAAAACTATGGAGGAGGATTGGAAGGTGACAAGTTGAGATGCATCATAAACTCATGGAATTTGCAAAAACATTTGGTGTGTTATGTTTCCAATGCATTAGTAATGAGCATTTTGACTTCTAGGGCTACTTCAAGTTGATTATGGGTGTCAACCATCCTATGTATGTTATGACATTATTCTAGATATTCTAAAATAAAACCAACTAAGATACCTTTTTAATCTTGTAACAAGATACGAAAGAGCTAAGCTATGATACCAATGATTAGTTTGGGGGATCCTAGGACTAGGCACATGGGTAAAAATGTGAATTATAGATAACGAATAGTTGTAAGATTGAATCCACATAGAGTATTCAAAAATAAAATCAATAAACATTCATTGGAGTCAATGTATTATAATTGTAGGAAATTGAACTTTTATTAAATATAAAATAATAATGTGACTAATATAATATGCTATAATGTGTGTTATAGAGTAGATACACATATCATGTTATGTATGTTATGAATGTTTATGACATTGAACCTTGGTCAGATGCATATATTATATATTTATACAAGAAGAATACATGAGTATTTATAATTTATTTCAATTACAAAGAAGACAATTCAAAGTCATTTTTATTCTATATTGGGTTATAGTTCAGATTCCAATTGTTGGTGACTAACAATTCAATTGACAGTTTCCTAGCTTAAAGGTGATATTAGGAAATCCATGCAATCAGAACATGTTGACACATAGATGTGCTAGAGTGAATAAAAGTGTAGGCACATGATTTGATGAGTATGTGTTAGTGAGGAACATGGGAATATGATATGGTAATGTGTAATGGAGTGCATAGTCTGTGATCATATGTGATCTAGGTGTGAAAGTCTCTGAGTAAGTATGCAACTTGTGTACAAGACTGAGAGTAAGCTCAACAAAGAAGATATTAATTATCATTATATATCTTGGCCATATTCTCATGGAGGATATCATGTAAATTTACCCATTAACGAAGGAAGATACCACCATTGATAGTGATTGAGATAGTATATATTTATGATGATGAGGTGGATAATCCCATATATTACATCTATGTGGATGATGATAACATGATAGAGGCATGGCTATAATTAATGGATAGAACATGTCCAAAAAAAAATTCTCACTAAGAATTATTTATATGTGATATGATGAGGCTATACATGTAGATTCAACCCTAATGGATGGATAAGATGGCATTGGAGGTAGACCTATGGTATTGTTTGATCAAGATGTTGATCATCACATGGATGATCGAGGAAAATATATTTGTATTTCCCTTTTTTAATTTTTAATAGTATATTTTTTTATCAATTATTTTTAAAAATTACATATTCTAGTATGATCAAGGCTTTGAATGTCAATCGGTACAAGACATCCATGAGAGTTTTCATAGTTTGTTGGTGAGAGAGTATTTTTTGGTTAGGAAATATGTGCCCTTGTTTGATCTAGTGGGTTGAGAAAGATGATAGTATCTAACAAATAAATTGAGGTTACATGAGCTATAGGTATCATGATGTATCTTAGTTATGAGCTTAGGCATGTGAAAGAGAAAGAGAGGGGTCAGGGTAGGATTCATGGTGTCCTTAGTGGAAATTGATGGAGTATTCCAATCCATTATAGTATAATGTTTGTAATTTTAGAAAATACTAATAGAGACCATGTAAGAAATTGATAGACTATGGGAGAGAGACAACATATCCCAATCTAGAGGGATATTATGTAGAAAGGCAGCCATATCTACGATATTTGTTATTGAAAAGGGTAGTATACATAGATGATGGGATCACTCCCCTTCACATAAGATATTAATTTTATGGTTCATGTGACCTCATTATTGTTATGTATTATGTAAATTTTGGATTTTCATTATATACATACTCTAGTTTATTTTTATTTTTTTAGTGTCTTATTTTCTCTATGTCATTACATGTTTCAATGTTGTGTACTTAATACATGTTTTTAAAATGTGTGAGCATTTTAGAACACATTTTTATAATGTATGATTACTAATAGCTAAAAGCAATATAAAGCATAAATTATGTTAGTTTTACTAACCAATAATATGAGAATGTCTTGAAGTGTCATAAAAAATTATGCATTTTGAATTGTGTCCATATCATTAATGGTAGGTGAATATAATAAATAATTATCATCTAAATCATAATCAATATATTTTGTACAATGAAAAATAACATTCAATTTAAATTTTATTGCATATGCATCAAGGGATGCTTATTATTTTCAATAATGGTTATAAATATATGGTTATTAATCATTATTTTTTTGGGTACCCATTTTATATCATGTTGGGACTTAACTTGAGCCACCATAGGTGTATTAGACTTTATATTGATTATTTTCTATCCCATTGGATTGTGATGTCATAAATTTAATATCTAAATTTTATGCATTGATATGTATTACAGGAGGTTTATTTCATCTGATGTATCCATGGAATTTTAATTATAACATTATATTTCTAGAGATGCATCAAGGAATGCATATATATTTTAAATAATGGTTACACATATATGGTTATTAGTCATTATTTTATTGGGTACCTATTTTATATCATGTTGGGACTTATCTTGAGCCACCTTGGGTATATTTGAATTTCTATTGATTGTTTTATATTCTATTGAAGTGAGATGTCATCACCTTAATAGCCAAAATTTATGTATTGATGTATATTAGATATTATTTATTTCATCTTATGTTTCCATGGAATTTTAAGTATAACATTGTATTTCTAGATATGCATCAAGGGGTACATGTATCTTTTCAATAATGGTTACACATATATGGTTATTATTCATTATTTTCTTTGGTTCCCATTTTATATCATGTTAGGACTTAATTTGAGCCACCTTGGGTGTATTGGACTTTTTATTGATTATTTTCTATCTAATTGAATTATGATGTCATCACCTTAATATCCAAAATTTAGGCATTGATTTATATTAGATGAGGTTTATTTCATCTGATATATCCATGAAATTCAAAGTATAACATTTTTTTTACATAATAGATATTACATAAAATATTATGAAAATAGTCTTATGGACAACTATAATAGGTAACACAATAAATACAAAAAGATGAGCTTAAAGGGATGTGTATCTAAGAATATAATAATATGCAATATTTAAATAATATGGAATAGACCCAATTATAGTAAATAAATCATGTATGAAATTATTAAATTTTGCTTCATAATCAACTATTAAATCATGTTTTTTTCATAAATGAACTAATAACCAATGGGTTCCTCATAGGATGTTTGTATCATTTTATCTTTTTTATATACCATAAATGGATTATTTTGATAACTAAGGTTTTTTAATCTTATAAAGTGGTTTTTCAAGAAGCATATAAATTATAATATCACATAATCAACAGATATTTAATTTTATACTTTAACAAAAAAACATCCAACTAATTAATTACCCTTAATCCTATGATAATACAAAATGCATTTACACCAAAGTATCTTAGCAAGCACCTAATCATATCCCATGGCCTAGTATATGGAACAAAAGCATTTTACATTCAGTTAGTTTATTTAATATTTCACTTTGAACTATTGAGAAGCTTAGAAAATGCTATAGGTTATTTATAGAAAATTTTAGGTTTCTTCTTAGATCATTTTATATCATTGACAAATTTATTAATTTTATTCTTGCATTGGACATCGTTATGGATTTTAACTTTGAAACTTAAATTATTTTAGATGGTTGAACATTGTAAATCATGTATCTATGTATATACCTAAATTTTGTCTTTGGAATTTTATCAACATTTAATTTGACATATTTAGAAAATGCACACATATCCTGCTCTTGAGCATACTTTCCCTCTATCATTCTACATATTTATTAAGTATCAAAATCATGTATACAAAAACACCTTCATAATCCTAAACAAATGTTATCATTATCTTGGATCCTTATTTTTCACTTTTAGAATAGTATTGGTAAATGCAAATAGTATTGGTTACCATAGGTGTCTTACTTTGCTAACAATGATTATGATCCCTCAATGAATTTTATTAAACTTGGGTAGTCTCCATTATGTCAACCTAATAACATTACATGGGTCAGTTATAATGGGAAATTAATGAAGATGTGTATATAAATACAAATCACCCCTAAGGTTATTATACATTTTGAAAATATTAGTAATGTTTAGGAATCATCTAACACTCTCTTAAAACATTATCAAAGTGAGTATATACATATTAAATCTTTAGGGAGAAGCCCTAAAGTAGTATATAAAGCCAAATTTTAAAATACAAATTAAAGGTTTTAGAATGCCAAATATCATAGATCAAAATGTAAAATTTTATTTTAGATTATTCACCATGTTTTAGCAAACACATAAGTGGGAGAATAACATGAATATTCAGCCCTCTTTGAAGTATTAGAATGTATTCAATGCTCATCCATTCAGTGGGGAGTGGATAGGGTTGTCCAATCCATAATAATAACACTTTTTAAATAGAATTAGGGCTTGGATGAAATAGATAGAATATAGGTATCAATAGGAAATATTTAAGAAGTGTGAACACACAAAATCAATTTGCATGCACAAGTGCATGTCTCCAAAAAAATTTATACCCCACTATGCATAGGAATATATCTAGTAAATCCCTATAATACTGGTTGCCCCACGAATATAACTTTTTATACATCATCCAAGTAGGTTTTAAGCATATATTTCAAGTTTGAGTAGTTAAAAAAGTATATGGATAACATTTATATATTATGTGTCATCTTTTATGAGAAAGAAACATGAATAATTAACTAACTACATCATCCTTCTTTTTTATCATTTTTAAATCAAATGGTTGCAATATAAATTTATATTAACATGTTTTTTTCCATATTTTATATAATATGAATTAGTACATTATTTCCATTATTTTATATTTATTAAGTATAAAATAAGAATAAAATTTTAGTGAACTTGATTATTTATTTGTTCATGAAAATCATAGGTTTCATTCTAAATTAGGGTTTTAATTTTTTTCTTTAGGGTTTCATATTTATCCCCTATTAATATTTGACTTTCTAATCTAAGTTTTAATGTCCCATTAATTTCATGAATAAATCTACTTCATTTTTTGATCTGTATTCTCCTATTAGTTTTGTTTCTAGTATCCATATGTTTTTTTATGATATCTAATTCAAAAAATATATATTTTAAAATGATTTGGGTTTTTTTCTTAGTTTCATTAATTTGATAAGTTATTCTTTTTGTTTCTTAAAATTTATCATGGTTTTCTCAAAATAGTATTTTTTTGACATTGTCAAATTGATGTTAATTTTTTTGTCTACATTCATCTATCTTTAGATTAAAAAACCTCATTTAGATTCATGATTTAGTATGAAAAAATCATATATGTATTTTCTAATATATTTTTAATGGATTGTATTGATTTTCCATTATATGGTAAAGTAACCCATGATCATGATATTTATATGATAGATGAGAACACTATGACTCTTAATATGTATTATGTTTCAAACAATGGAACCGATGATGAATATTATTATTGTTAAAATAGTTAATATCAAAGGATAAGAGAACTTAATTTCAACCCTATTCCACCATGTAAAAATTAAAATGTCTTAAATTTTGATTGTTTCATAAACCCTTCAGTGTATGTAATTCCATATTTTATGCACAAAAAAATAATCAAGGAAGTAAATGGTAAATATTGTGTGAATATTACAAAATCATTTCGACCTACTCTTTCAATCAAAATATGTAAATTAGTGGTTTATTCTTTTTAATCCTATTTTAAATATAGATAGTTAAAATTATACTTTGAATTTAAATGCTTGTATCTCTAATCTTTATTTTGATCTTATAAATATAATAAATAATTTTGAAAATTCAATTTATTGATGAAGTATAGCTATTATGGATACATCTTGTGTTATCAATTATTTTTATATGCATGGTAGTCATGACTCTTCTTGTACTCCTAGTTTCCCCATATTAAAGTTGAGTAATCAAGTGAGAAGATTGAACTAAAATCTATATTATAGATATTTCAACACATTATGTTATTACTATAATTCATTATTTACAAAAATAATCATAGAATTTATCTTTAAATGTTATGTCACTTAAATATCAACTTTCACGGTCATGTGTATTTGACTATAAGAATCATGGTTCAGATTTTTATACAAAATTCCCAAATTATCTTACTAGAATATATTAATAAAGACAAATATTAAGACCTTAGATGAATATAAAGAGGAATAAAAAAATGTAATTTGACTTATCTTAGTGGATTAAAACCAATTAGACAAACTTGAAAAAAAATTAAAGTACAATATTGAAAATATTACTTGATAAGAGCATATTTACCTTGAATTCTATCAAATATTATGTTTATATTTATGTAACATAGACATTTCATTCTATATTATTTTATGAATATCATTGAATAATTTTTCATAAAATGAATAGGTGTCTATCTTTAAAGTATAAAATAAAATATCTAATCAATAGAGGTAAGTGTCCACTAGATATTTTTTGTAGTCACCCAAATTTGGTATTAGCATTGTTCATACAATGTTTTTCATGTGAATTTACATAAATAGACTCACACTTTTGAATAACACACTTATTAATGCTTGTGTCTTAGTTTGAAACTTTATTTTCTACTTGGGTTATTTATGTGTTATTTTCTCTAACATTTATTGATGCTTCTTGAGTCTATCATAATGATCCCTAGTCTTATTTCTTCCATATCTTTTTTTTTTTAAATTCAAGATAGTGCTGGTAAACAAGCACTATATTAGTTACTGATAGGGATAGATGTTGTCAACAATTTTGTAGCATAGATTTTAGGTATTGTTTGAGAACACCACCATTTGATTTGGTTTAATCTATTTTTTGGGTCTTGTTATTTTTATTGTGTATGCCAATACTTCCATAAATAAAACTTGAGATCACTATATTTACAAATTATAGGTACAAACATTAATTGAAATATAAAGGCATACAAATAAAATATATACACCTAATTTTTTTATTTATTATTTTTAATTATTATTATTATTATTATTATTATTATTATTATTATTATTATTATTATTATTATTATTATTATTATTATTATTTAGCATAGCTCTAAAGTTTTATAAAGGAATAAATATGATTACACCCATCAATTGCATGATTGTACCAAAATAAGATCTAGGTGAAATCACATTCATACTTTTTTCCACGTGATTTATCACACTCATACATTAGTGGGATAATTAAGTGTGGTTTAAGCCCTGTTCAAAGTATTATAATGTAGGAAATTCTCAACTATTCAAGGAGGAATGGTTGAGGTGAGTCCAACACACATTTCTAACCCATTTATTTGGTCATCTTAGTGTCAAAAAATAAATTTGTATTTTTAAAAAATAAGAAAGAAAATATGGATCTATTTCAAGACCAAAGGCTAATGAATTTATATAAGGAATATATATATAAAGGCAAAATGATCTAAATTAACACACATTAAAATTATCAACTTGGATAGTATCATTAGATATTTGGTAGTACCAATCATGTAAGGGGTATGAGTTTTGCTAGTAGTGTTCTTGAAATTTTTTAATTTATATTTCCTAATCTGAATAATGGCAGATCTAGCATATAATATTTTCATATACTATAACTTAGACATTGAGTAATATAAGTTTGAAAATCAACTAAGTTCATCTCTTCCCTTTTTATCTTGTAAATTTTATAGATATTAAGTGTAATATAAATAAACCTTTTAAATTAATATTTGCAATATAAATTCCCTATCTTTAATAATATTAATTTATGTAGTTTTAATTATTTAAATTACTAATTATAAATTAAATAAAACATTATTGTGAATATAATCTTTGTCTTGAGTGAATTAAACCACATTTATTTCTCCCTTAGGGTTTCATATTTACTTCTTAATATTTTAAAACTTTATTGAAATATAATGTTATATCCAATTTTTAATTTCCTTTTCATAGGTTTCTTTCTTTTAGGGTGTCAATTATTAATATCTAAACTCTAAAACCCTAGATTTATATATTTTATCTTATCCTATTAGTATATCTTATGATTGTTTTCCTTGTTATCTTAGGGTTTATAAAAAAATCATGCATATGTATCCTTCAAACTATATTATGACTCATCATATGGACTCATTTTTTTATACTCATATTGTGACTTATGATGTGGATGAATTTTTATGTACATATTCATGCCAGTGTGTCTAATGATAGTGCTTGTGTGAATGAAGGTAACCAAAATTTTGATTATTATTATATGCATGATGATGTGGGAGATTGGTATGCTAATTTTATATATATATATATTGAATGATAATTAGGTCAAATTAATGTTATAATTCAATAGATTAGTTATCCTTCCCTTTCTATATACCTCTCCACTATCCATGAGTTAGAACAATAAGAAAGTAAAAACTAAATTAAATAACATACTTATAGATCCTATAAAGCTTTCAATTAAAAAATATTATACAATTAAAAAATTTATAGATAATATACATGTTTCTTATAATGATGTTATTCATTAAAAATGTGTTTCTAAATATAATGATTCTTATATGGACAAGAAATGTGATGAAAATTATTCAATTGCTATGAAATGCAATGATTTTATTATTGATATGAAATGTGATATAATGCTTCTATGGATAAAAAATGTCATGATAATCCTCCTATTAATATGAAATGTGATTATAACGCTTGTATTACATAAGTTTGATGATATTTATAAACCATGTAATTATTTCTCAATTGATATGAAATATGATAATGTTTCCAAGAAATGTAATGATTTGAATTTTTGTGATGAATTTTATATACCAATGTTTAGCCTACATGGTGAGATTAAACTAAGAATGAACCTTTATAAATCATAATCATGCCCACTAGCCATATAGTGTCCATGATTCATGTAATAGGTGAGCTTGAAAATAAAATTTATACTTTATCATAAGATTCTAGGTCATATAATTTAAAGTTTGATGATAATGTAATATTAGGGTAGATTATAATGTAAATGATAAATAATTATCTCTATATTAAAATATTAAGTATGTCTACATATAGATTATTTTATGGACATGGAGATCCTCATACCCAACTTGCATAATTTGTGTGCTCTTTTGGGTAACATTCATGTGATGGGAGAGTATCATAAAATTATAACAATTATATCCTTAGATTGATTCTGAAATCTATTTATTGGATCTATAGATTTATTTGTAAAACTAGATATTTTCCTATCTCATTTTAATAAGATTAAAGGTCCTAAATTAAAAATTGAAACATATCCAAATACTTATACTTGGTCATGATGATCCATTATAAGATTAAATTTAAATGTCAAAAAATGCATATTTCTTAATATATTAAACAACTAATTTGGAAATGAAATTCATCTTTATTAATGTTATTTTACCTCACTTAGAGAAAAATCACCTGATAATAATTATGAGTTTTTGATAAAATATACTATGATTCTCATTATTATGAGTGTGATATTAGACATGCACACATCTATGTTTTTTTATTCTAATAGTTCCAAAAATTTATCAACCTAAAATCTCCAAAGTGAATCTCCACATAAGAAGTTATAAATAAGATAATCAATAATAACATAACTTGAAAGATTCTCACTCCTTTGATTTTGGATCAACCTATCCAATTTGATATATTTAAATATATACCAAGTGATATTTTATGAACACTCCTTGATAATGATTTTATCACATTTCCTTATAATCAACATCACCCTACTCATTATTTAACATGAGTGGGATAAGTATCATTTGGTAACTATCATCATATCAATGGGCATATAGATAACATTTTTGATCCATAAAAAAGTAGAATTTAACAACCTGGGGATAAAATTGTTATTACATTTGAAAAATATAACAACACTATAGGGTTGGCTTGTCATCTTCTTCAATTTCAAGATTTATGAAGGTTGATGTGTCCTAAGAAGTTCCTAAAAATGAAACAATGGTCATTAAATCTCTTATATATGGTTAACATAGAAAATGATATGCTTATATTTTACAATCTATGAAGGTTAATATATCCCAAAAAGTTCATAAAAATGAACCGATGGTCATTCAAGATCTTATATAAAGTGAACATAGAAAAGGTATTATCATTGATGACATGGTATAGCATTATTCATGAAAATTTATTTTCCTTAATGAACTAGGATACAATGAGAGTAAGCTATAACATAATAATGCATGTGAGGAATTAATAGGGGATAATACCATACTGATTTTCTTTGTGCCTAATATATTAAATACTTTATTTTTGTGAAACTTACTATTCCACATTTCAATTTAGTACTTGGAAAATTATGCTTAAATAAGATTAAATCAACATTAATTAATATAAATATGACTAGTTGATTTAATTTATAAGTTATCTTACTTACATATCAATGATATAGAACATTTGAAAATAAAATAAGAAATAAAAGCACAAAAATATGGGTACTGAAATAAAATTTAAAAAATTAAAAATAATAAATCAAGAAAGTAAAAAAGTATTCATACTCCACAAAAAAGAAATTAAATAAATAATCTCTAGTTATTACCATTGGAAAAGTAACACTATGTGCATTATCCTAATCATGTTTTACATAAATGTATAATGTGAATATAAGTGATCGTAAGATCTTAGCATCAAATTTACACCCATGGGATTCACTTAATAATGATCAAAATCAATATATATCTATATATGGCAATGAATTATTAGAACTAGTTTTTTGTTAATATGTTTCCATCCCAATCAATTTTTTTGACAATGTTGATATTATTGATTAGTTTAACTCAATACATATATTTTAATTCAATGGTATATCATTCACATGTCATATATATATATATATATATTTAATGTGCTACTATAACATATAAAATAATAATAAATATAAGAAATTATTACATATCTATCATCCATGATGTAAACACACATACCATAATCAAATATCATATATAAAAAACAAGTCAAATGTTTATCATGATAAATCAAATATTATATCTAAATCAAATATACATCTATAAATTATGAGCACATGTTGGCCCTTGCCTTATAAATAACTATCATCATCTCAATCCCTATGTTTTAGGGCACTAAAATAAAATGGATCATTATCATCTCATTGGGATTGTGATTGATACCTACTACATCTATCACCATTCTTATATATCATTACTATATTCTATAAATAAACACTCTGAGACTACCTGGGTATGATCTCCCTAAATTCACATGTATGTATTAAATATAATTTGACTTAGGTCTATGATAGGAGATAGTGGAGACATTTGATGACTAGCTAACTAGCCTCTCAACTCTGTAATATCTCTAATCAGCTAATCATGATCACCCACAAAAATAATAAATGTACTTTTGGCATGTGCCACATGATCAATAAAGGATAATTTAATCATATATTATCATCCACCCTCTATAGTAAGTCACCATGTAATGCACTGTCATGGATGTGTTCAATCATAACCCAAATAGAAACCTCAATGATCTCAGTCTAGTAATAATAAATTACATGACACATGAATTATGAATAAAATTAGAAAATGATAGAAAAATTTTATAAAATTATAAATATTCCAATTTAATGTGTATATTTTCCTCAACTATCAATAGGGTAACTAGGTTTTATAGCCTCCTATCCTTCCTCTCACTACCCACCCATATCAAGATCAAGATATGCATTAGGACCTAAAAAATAATATGGAATAATATAACTCATTGTGATTGAGTCCACCACTAGGTATACTCCATTATATATCCCATGTCTACACCATATTAAATAATATCTATGGGATACAACTCCTTAATTGGAATTGGAATTAGTTCTAAGCAGTAGGTCAAACTCTTTCCCATAAATTAAGACTCTATCTATGAGAATATGTCTATGTCATATTTTTTTGGGAGCCCATTGTATAATATGAAAAAATATGGTCATTTTCTCATATATTCTAAGAAACCTATCATGGAACCAATGGCTGAAACAAATATATTTTAACTAAACTACATCCTCAAGCCATTCAACAAAGCCTTGATAGGGATTCCATATGATAGAGTATGTATTCAAGTGATCCAATAAAAAGACAAAATATATATTATCCCCCATCAAATCATGTGGGATACCAATCCATGTCTCTGAATGTATATATTGGTGTGCCCATCTTTCTAATCGAATACTTATTATACAAACTATACATATGTGATCATACATCAAAATATGCAACAATGTGGCCAAACCAAGTCAACTACTATAATATTCTTGTGTTAATGACTATAAATATCTATAAAATTATGCCACCATAGTTTGGCCCAAGGAATAAATTATAACAATGTTCTCAATAATAATGTGTACTAATATGATATTACAACTCCTCCTTCAACCATAAAATTGAGTGAAGAAATTCAAGCACATAACTATTTTTTCCACATGCATAACATCTAATAGAATAATCTTAGAAACAAGGATGGTTAAATCATGGATGACATATCTTGCTCCCCCCCCACCAAATCTTGCCTAGTCATGTACCTATGAGCTCATCCTTTTAGGCCTAGACCATTTTTAGCCTATATAACTACATAATTACCTAGAACTAGTAGCCATAAAATTTTCCATACATAATTTAAAGTAATTTTCAACTCCCCAATGGGGATCCAAAAGATAAAATTATCTAAATTCCACCTCTCATCTAATGTAGTCATCATATGAATATCATATAGAATTTCCCATAGCCTACCAACATATCCAATTCCTAAAATTATAATTAGACATCGATCGACATCAGTGAGTATAAGACCTAAAAGTGTATCCACATGACACATATGAAGAAACTCTTACATGTGCATATCCCCATACAAACACATTAAAATTAGAAATGCATAATTAAAATTGTGATTAAAAATATTTAAGAAACTATTGTAATTATCAAAACACTTGTACAATCAATTTTCATGTTTGGAAGACACCTGCAATAAAAACATGATACTTGTAGTAGACATTATTTCAATACTTACAGATAGTCCTAGAATTTTTTGGATACTAATAGTATCCATAGGTTTTTACTAGTAAACTTCCTAATACATATAAAAATTCATAAAAATTGATGAAAATGCTAAATGATTTTTATTTAATTATTGAAAATGGAGTTAAAAATTGATCTTTTCAAAAAATACTAGGGCTACTGGTTACTTTACCTATAAATAACTCTCTATTCACTTGTATCATGTTGGTTTAACCTCTCATTACATTGGAATTTTAGAATTTGGAGGGAAATATCAATAAAAAAATTCAAATGAACTATAATAATAGAATACTCAACTTAGTTATACCAAAAGGATTTTGGTGTTATAAAGTAAAAAAATTCAAAGATTATTCTTAATCTATCATGATAAAACACATCAGAACTTGAGAGTCATATGTGTGTTTCACCTCTCATTAATCACATTAGTTTACATGAAAGATTATATTCTACATGGTCACTTTTAGGGTTAAATATTACTTTATTACAGTAGGGCATATTATATACCTATTTATAAGATATACACATAGGGATTAATATTGATCAAACTAATTATTTGGGGAAATTAACAAACAACTTACATAATGAATTGACATTACATATGGAAATAATTTACTACTCAAGGAAATCTTATCTAGAAAACATAGTTGTTTGTGATTATTCACCTACTCACTAGAGGAAATAAATGTAAACTTGACTAATTCAATTATATCAAATTAGATAAAGGATATAATCATATCATGTAAATTTAAATAAAAACAATGATTATATCGATATTAAATTTTAGTAATGAGCATTCAATGCCTAATTATAATAGCACCTCCATACACTAGTGTTTATTGTTTACATCCAAGATGCTACACTAATTTATTATATAAAAATTACATGTTTTCATATGTGCTTAAAAAAATAAAAAATTGATATGATGACATATATTTTCATGTTGGTATATGTACCTTACATTATTACATTTTTGTTTATAAAACATGATGCATATAACTCGGTGTTTTGAGATGAGTGGTTGCAAGCTTCATCTCTCATATAAAAAGGGGGCATACATTAGGCTTGTTTCACATATTCATGCCATATCAAGTTGAGCATTGATATTCTATGGCATATTATATGGTTCAAATGGACAAGTTAGGAAAATTGAGGCATATTAAGGCATATGTTTGGAAATATACATGATTGTGAGGAAAAAATGAGATATTCTATGACATTATGGGATAAATTTCATGGGTCAAACTAAGTATTTTTATTAGATTTATTAGACTATACGAGTTAGAGTTTTTATATTTTCTAGATTATATAAGTTATATTGAAAAGATTTATTATATCACGAGCTTATAATTATGTAGATTTATCAATTTACATGAGTCAAATTGAGTAGATTTATTAGAATGCATGGGTTATATTCATTACATTGAGAAGATTGATAAAAATTCTATGACATTATGAAAGATGCCTTATGGTATTCTATATAAGAAGATCACATTTTGGGCATGAATTTTTTCTTTTTATATGTTGTGTATTAATGGGGAATGTTGGTAATACATAGTTAATGTTGATATAAAATATATATTTATTGGTTGATTAAAAAATTTACTCTACATACGAACCTATTTCATGGATCTATATGATAATGTAGCGGACAAAAACGTAGTAGTAAAAAACATAGTGGTAAAAATGTAGTATGACAAAAATGTTGTGAGGACAAAACATAGTGAGAAAAAAATGTATTGGTATTGGTAATGCCACAAAAATGTTGTGAAGAGCATAATTGGGTCATTTTAGTGATTATCACATTGTTTATTTATTGTCTAGTTCATATTGGTGATAGTAGTTAACATTTCAAGGTGGAAAAGTAATGCACCAAATTTATAAGAAAAAAAATAGAGGAAATTCGATTTCATGAGTTTGGACCTTTAGTTGATAGTTGTGTCATCTTATGTGTGAGTTCATCCTTTACTATGTTTTTCTCTTATGATGTTTTGTCCTTGCTACATTTTTTCCTTATTACATTTTATCCTCGCTATGTTTTTCATGCTACATTTTTAATCTCTATGTTTTTGTCCACTAATTTTTCAATGGATGCCTATTTCATGGTTCCACCATTTAGATAAGAAGTTATCTTATGGTTCCACCTCTACATATGAACTTGTTTTAGGTTTCTAAAATTATAGACAATGCTAGACACCTTGTTTAATTATCTATCCAAGAAGAGAGTAAGGATAAGATAACCTTATTCATATGGGTTGGGTCATTTGGGACACATGAAATATCTAGTCCAAATAACATGAACATAATCTATGACATAAAAATACATACCAAAAGGTGTAGTTGTTATTTGACTTTATGAATTTTTTAGTTTAACTATACTATTTTTTAGTTAAAACAATAATCTATCTAATTGCATACATGATTAATTAAAGGTACATATTAGACATGATGGAACATTGGGGTAATGAAAGGTATATTTTAGATGCCAATGCATGTTTACATTATCCTATATCACTTAAAACCAACATTTAGTATTGAATTTAAATACTATATTAACTGGGGGGAATTTATTGACACCCAAATTTTTATATGAGCCTTATTCTTATAATGATTTTTCATTGTAATTTATATATATATATATATACTCTCACTTGTGAATGGAACAATTATTTTATTTTTCATGTTAGTCTTGTACATTCTTGTCTACTTGGTTTAATTTCATGTTCTTTTGTCTTAACTTTATTGATGCTTCTTGGGTTTTTAATAGGGATCGCTAGTCCTATTTCTTCCATCTCTAATTTTTATGTATGTTCGAGACAATGTGATAAAATTTAGATTTTACTGGTTACTAATGTGGTTTGATGTTTCTTATAATGTCCTAGCATGGCTTTTGGGTATTTTTCAAGAACAACACCCTTTGGGTTAGTTTGATTTATTTTTACAGTTCTTGTTAGGTTGGTTTGTCCACATTAATAATTCTTTAATTAAAATTTTAGATCAGTATATATACAAATCCCTTAGGATAATTTTATGGACAAACATTCATTGAAAGATAAAATCATAGAAAGAGAAAATAAAAAATTGTCTTACTTTTATTATGTTTTAGCATAGATATGATATTTTTTTAGATGAATAAAGATGATTTTACACATCAATTATATGTTTGTACCAAAATTTTCATTTGGACTCACATCCACATAATTTTCACACACACACACACACACACACACACACACACATTAGTGAGAGAACTAAATTTGGTTCTATAATTATTTTAACATAGGTAATGCTCAAATATTCAATGTGGATTGGTTGAGGTCAGTCTTGTTGCCAATATATTATTTAGGGTTTTGGAATAATTAAAAGGAAAACATATATCCGTACATTTTTTGAAATAAATTAATGTATATAATTCATATAAATACATAGGTTTAATGATATGAACTATCATATATTGACACAATCAACCTTTATAGTACTATTAGAGCCTAGAAAATACCAATCACCATAAGGATCCAAGCTTGTCCAACAATACCATTACAAGTTTCAAAGTCTTATTTTATAATGTGAATAGTCATAAATCTAGCATATAATGTTTTTAGAGACTAGGATTTAAGTAGTGATTGATAAAAATCATAAAATCAACTAGGTTCCTATGTTCCATCTTTGTATTTTCAATTCTAAAAATAGTAAGTGCAATACAAATCTTCCTTTTCCATTCATATTTGTGTAATAAATTCCCTGTCTTATATTATATAAATTTAATAGTTTTATATGATTTATATTTATCTAATAAAAAATAAATATAACACTTTTATTCCAAAACCATAAAATGTAAGTGCACCTTCCAATATGGAGTGTCATATGCAGAACATTGATTCATCTTTAAAAGCACAAAGTTAATCCTTTATGTCAAATTGTCAAAAACATAATAAAAATAATCAAATAATATTAAAGTGGATTATGCTATGTTTTAAATTAAATGCAAGTGGGAAACTAAGAAGAAATTATGAAAGAACAAGTAAATACAAAGAAACCTACTCCAGTTGTAATTTTGTATCCTATAGATGAGTGTCCTAAGGAATATTTTCCTAAATAATAGGTTATAAACTACATTCTAAAGTTCTATCCAAAATCCTACTCAAGATGCTCTGATGGGATTGAGTGTTCTAAAGACAAAGGTGGGAATAATAAGGGAATAGTATCCTCTATTTTAAGATCAATGTTTGATCAATCTCATAGTTACAGATATGTGGCTCCATGATATAACTTGCATAGAATAGCTTTCAAGAGGTGTAATGCTACCACCAAAATATAAATATAGATTGTTTTAATTTGTAATTAAATTTTCTAATCTTGATTCCAAAGTTAGAATTCTTTACTTTTCCACTTTCTAAAATATGGGGAAGAGAGTTAAATTTCAAAATAAACCTAAAAAAGGAGAGGGAAAAGAAAGAAAAAAAATGATTCTTAGCCAAATGAATGTTAGTGATTTAAGACATGAAGTATGCAAACTCATAGCTATACCATTGTGTTTAGGCTCAATGATTACATAATCTTATAGAGGCATTATTGGGCACTCAATTTTAAATATATTTTGGCTAAGTATGTTTTGAAGACAACAACGCATAAGGAATAGACATGGCATTGAAGACCGTGGCATAGAAGAGGCAAGTCATGTGGAACAAGGAAACCATAAAAATGAAGAAATTAAAAATGAAAGACTCAGAAAAAAAAAGAAAGACTTAGGCAAAGGCATAGAAAGTGGAGATTTTTAGGGAATGATTCACATGAACATTGAATAAGAATAGTCAAACATGAATCCAACACTATTATATGGGAAGATAGGCATATGATGATAAGGATATAGTATAGAAACTGTGTATAGGGGTAGTTAGGCCCAAGTCCTTAGGATTTTAATGTAATGGCTTGCTACTACTCATTAATATTAATGGTCTTAGGCAACTCAAACTTTTATAATCACTTTGTAACTATATGGTCAGGGTAAACCATGTATAAATACACATTAATTTTAATTATTATTGTTGTTTATCATTATAATATTGGAGACATAGTAATCTTGGATATGGCATATGAATGTAATGAAATGAAGCTTATGTGTTGGTGAAATACTTATGTAATCTATTCATGAATGTAATGGATTTATTACTACTTTTCTCTTAGTTTACGCCCAGCTTCTTTTTCTTATATTAGTTAAGGAATGAATGAATAGTGAAGAGTTAGACATGGAACTAATTATAAATTTAGAACTAATTACTTGTTCAAGTACCCTAGCTTAAGAAACTATATGAATACATGACCATAAGATGAAACCAATGGGAACTAGTTTTAAGCCACATACTTTGGGTGAGTGCATAAGAACCTTTGTTTGTGTGATGTGGTAGCATGCTAGCTTATTATAAATCTTGTTCTCTTAGGCACATAATTATGGAAAAGACATGTTAGACTAAAGGAAAAGAGTCCAACATTTTTTTCATTGTCAGGACTTATTTCACTTATAAACATGATGGTGGGAAAATGATTAAATAATTATCTCTATAAAATGTCAAGAATTGGGTTACTATAGTATAAGAAGAACTAGATATTTATATGCATGCATGGGTAGAATAATACCTTTATGACTCAATCTATGAATATTTATTTTGCTTACATGCCTAGCTTTCAACATACACACAAAACCATTCAAGTAATTATGAATGGAAGATATCCTAGTTAGCAGAGCATTAGTCAACCTTGGAAAGATTAAGAGCACTTTAGAAATGTTTGGTAGATATTTAGTGGTGAAGAACACTTAATAGTTGAAATTTAGAAAATATGGTCTCTACGCATTCTTATCTAAAGGAAAATTAGTTTAACTTCCTCTGAGAACTATGTAAAAGGTGTTTCAGATAGTTTTTATTATAAACTAAGAATCTTATAGTTGACTTAAGACTTGAAAACTTCCATATGGATGGCTAAAATCTCCCTCACATGAGTATCACAGTCAGTGGGGAAATGAAGGGGAACATATTGATATATGATTGTTGGTTTAGCATGGCATCCAGTCAGTGGGAGTTACATAAGCACAAGTATGATGAGACTAGGATAAGGGATATGATTGGAAGTGATCCAAGAAGGGGTTAGAAGGACTCTAAAAGTGTTGTGAGGATCTACAGGGAGGTATAAAAGCATAATGAGGAATCCCCAACCACAGGACCACACCCAACACTAGGATAAGTTCACATGGGAGAAACAAGTCAAGAATTGGTAACTATAGAACCTAATTTAGATAGGCCTAATTATTCAAACATAATGCATGTTCATGCCTTTGAGTTAAATGATGTTGTTATTAGAAATTGGGATACAGATAATGTAGAGTTAGAGTCTAAACCTATCAAAGAAACTTTTGAAGTATATAATCAAGATAGTAATTTGTTATTAATTTCTTTTCTATTACAATTCAACCCTATGGCTTGCTTTGGAATACCTAGTGGACCAAGTATAGCGAGTGGGTAGAATACAGGCCCTTCCATAGCTAATAAACCTACTTTTATACCCAGTGTATCATGTGATTATATTACCATAAGAAGCATGGGAGGTGGTACCAATGATGGTTTGTCTAGATGATCCATAGGTGGTATAGGAAGCATTGGTGGACCTCCCCCATAAGGTCAAATATGGACTAGAGGTGTGTCATAATAAACTCCATTGCCAACACCCAACCTGCCTACAGTCTACTATGAGATGATGCTTCATCTACCTGAGTATCATGTTGTTGAAAATGAAGTAAAACATGTTCATAAGTGTGAACTCATTTGGAAAGTGCATGGCATTACTTATACTAAATGGAAGGCAACTTAATTTTCCACTACCCTTTTATACCAGGCGCATAAGTGGTACCAAAATTTTGATCCAAAATAAGTTGTGGTAAACTAAGAGTAGTTAAAGGTGACTTTTCTCCAAGAATTTGGCATTCTAAGTTTGAACAATATATTATTTCTACCCTAAAGGATATTAAACAATAACTCACTATGAGTGTGTATGAGTATGATTTACATTTTAAAACACTTCTTTATAAGTTATAATTTGAGATAAATGCAACTCAGCATGCCTAATGGTTTGTAGGAGGCTTGTTACTTATTTTTTGATGTAAATTTTCATAGAAGACCTTCACTAACCTACATGAGACATTGGAAGTTTCCCTCCATGCTAAATCTATTAGAAGTATAGACATAGGGATTAGTCCCTTTAAATAAGCCTAGATTATGATTATGGCATCTTAGTTGGAAAATCTCACTACAAATAGTACTCAAGATACTTGTGTTTTATGGTGTGTTGACTATGAAACTAAAGCTCATAATAGGAATAATTTCCCCAGGAAGAGTATTTGCAACATGTTAAAGTAGTCCTATGAAATCTACCAAGAAAACTATGATGTGAGAGATTTCCCCTAATTCAATGTGCTACTCAATCTAAAGTATCATAATATTGTAAAATATGTGATGCATATACTCATGATTACCACCTTATTAGTGAGATTAATATGGGGTACACATGTGGTACTCATCAAACCTATATAGCCAAAAACCAAGACAATGGTGCAGGTTGGTCCTATAGAGGTTATGGTCATGGATTAAGAGGTGGTTGTTTTATGCATAAAACATGCTACAAGTGCATATCTCAAGAGCATTACTAGTGTAATTGCCTAGTTTATCGAATGTGTGCCTTTTGTAAGAATGATCATCATATGGAGGAATGTCAGACATGTATGCCACCATCACCAAGGAGTAAAATAATAAAGGTATTCGAATGATATGGATTAAAAAACTCCAACTACTCAATGGAGAATACACCCTACTACTCTGACTATTCCCAAGGTAAATATTACTTCATGAAGTGGTGTTCCTTCCTAGTCTATTTCAAGTCCACTTGCTGATAAGGTTCAATGGGAAGATCCTCATGTGAAGCACTACACAAATTCTTAGTAGT
Organism: Torreya grandis; assembly: GCA_037957365.1. Lineage (NCBI taxonomy): Eukaryota > Viridiplantae > Streptophyta > Pinopsida > Cupressales > Taxaceae > Torreya > Torreya grandis. The sequence goes on from JARHVA010001920.1 coordinate 547,914, forward strand.
AAAAAGAAGTATTATAAAACATAATGACTTTGGTGTCAGAGGTGTAAGGTGACATTTAGTTCCTTAAGGATAGAGATGCTACTACACGTGATGAAATGTAGAAAGCTTCAGTTCCCCAAGTTTTAATGCATGATGAGTTTCATGAATTATGTAAATGGATTCTTGAAAAATAAATCATTCCAATTTTGATCAATTCACTAAGTCATCAAGCACCAAAGCCTATGAAGGATCCTTAATTGAATCACATGCGATGATAAGAGGCTCATATTCAACCCAGTCTAGAGTGTGGTAAATAAATCTTAGTAAATACAACTTTTATGGTTACATCATTCAGGATATACTGGTAGATACTAGAATGAAGGTAAATGTAGTAACCAAGGATGCTTGGATAAATATGGAGATCCCTCCTTTATATATTTCTGCTCGTGTATTTTTCATGGCTATTAAAACTTGTGCATTTCCCATAGGATTTCTTAAAGATGCCACCATTGAAATTTTAGGTATCACTTTAAGGACTAACTTTGAAATGATTGAGTTGGCTGAAGCTGATTATTTTTTTGCTCTTTTGGGTTGTCTATGGTGTTAATAAAATAATTTTGACTTGAGATTAAAAAATTAATACATCAATTTTGAAAATGATGATCAACACATCGTGATTCCCATAGACAATGCTCAAGGACCTCCTTTTGTTAAACTAGTTAAGGCCAATGAGGACCTAAATCATATTTAAAATGTCATATCTCAAGAAACTAAGCATCTTGATCTTAGTCAAGATGGTATATTACATTGGGCATATACACAATATATTTTTGACACTACCAATAATGCTTGCAACATTGGGCTCATGAAAAATGTGCTATTAATGGATGAATTTGTGGCATTGTTGGTAGTTGAGAGGATGTCATGTGCAAGCTACTTAAGAACCTTAAGTTTGTTCACCTTATTGATGGACATTTGATGGATAGACCACCCTTATAGTTAGATCAAGAACCTATGTTTCATAGTTAAATGTAAGTACAAGAGTATGTACAATAGTTGAAAAACATTTATGTTTGAAGATGAACTGATGCACTCACTTAATTATCTTTTTCAAGGGACAACTACGTGATTATGGGAAATTCACCATCATAATTTTATCACTTGGGACTAAGTATGCACTACCATGCATTATGATTTCCATCATGATAATCACATTAATTCCACTCTAAGTTATGATTGTATTAATTCCCTAGAATCTCATCTCAAGGCCTATAAAAACGTTTGGAATGCTAATGAGACATCTTTGTCAAACTATTTATGGGTTCATGCATTTTATGGTACTCTATGCACTTGGGCTAGAACATGGTATATTCATCAAGAATGATGCCTAGACATAAATTCTTAGAGTAACACAAAATTATTTTAGCACTATCTTACTCATCCCCACACATATATTTATGCATGTCCTTGTAATCCATCTATCAAACTATTACAAGTTATCCATTGTTAGTTAAAGATCACATACGATATATACATGGTGCATGTGAGGATAAATTTTCCATTTTCCAATAATTTGATACTCTTGACTCATCTTATTCATATATTGACTCTCAATTGGACCATGCATTGAGGGAATAGATAGAAAATGTCAAACAAAAGGTTGTGTGCCAGGTTGAGGAAGGTACTAGTTTTGACCCGCAAGATCCATCCATTGATCACTTGATTTCACATACTAAATATGGAGCACTCAATGTCTGAGACACCATACATAATGACCATAAACCGTATTTAGTGCCACTCCATATGGTTCAACATAATATTAGAATGGAGGATGTGCCCAAGATGGCCATTGTAGGGAATTATTGGTTGGATACCGAGATCACCAAAGGTTTTGAAATCTTATAAGAATATCAAGATGTTTTACCACATAATTACATAAATATGAAAGGAATGCATCCTTTATTGGATAAGATTCACATTAAGTTAGTTGAAGGTGCTTGACTAGTCAGAAAGAGACTTTATTTAATGAATCACAATCTACGCTCTCATGTTAAAGATGAGATTTATAGTATATTATGAGTTGGAGTTATCAATCCTATTGATGAGTCTAAATGGGTGAGCCCCATGGTGATTAGTATCAATAAGGATGAACACATTTATATTTTTGTAAATTATTAGTTATTCAATGATACTTACAAAACTAACCTTTTTCTAGCTCCTTTCACTAAGGAAATTTTAGGAGTTGTTGGGTGTGCAATTTATACCTTCATCAATGGTTCTTATAAATATCATTAGGCCTAAATTATAGAAGATAAACCAAAGACCACTTTCTAACTGAATGGGGTTTATTCATTTACAATGTGATGCCCTTCAGTTTGAAGAATGCTCTAGACTTGTTCTCCCATGTTTTAGTAGAGGTTTTTAAGGATTTTATTCATAAGTTCCTTCAAGTATACTTGGATGATTGGACCACTTGATGTAGTGTGTGATCATTATTCTAATATTAACCTCATGCTTGACCATTGATGACAAATTTAGATTTATTTAAATCTTAATAAGTGTGTCTTTGCTACTCTATTTGTAATTTTTTTGGGTCACATTATTTGTTATGATGGACTCCTAGTGTATCTAGCTAAGATTGTAGTCATTGTTCACTTTCTAGCACCAATCATCTAATGTGAGGTTCATGATTTCCTAGGACATCTGGGGTACTATCAAAAATTCATTTGAGGATATGATAAGATTAAAGCATCACTAGAGGAACTTCTTAAATAGAATAGTCAATTTTTATGGATAAGTGCTCACCAATAGGCATTCATGGCACTCAAGGATAGGCTAATCACTACCCCCATTCTCCAATTTCTAGACTAGATAAATGTATTTCATGTACATTTTGATGATTCAGGTATGGTAGAGGGAACTATTCTTTCACAACCTGGTGAAGGTGGTCTTGATCATCCCATCTACTTTGTTAGTCAGAAGCTCACTCTAGATAAACTAAATTACTCCCCAATAAAATGTGAAGCCTTGTCCATATTGCACGTGCTTCAAAAGTTTTGTTAGTTTTTAGTGGCCACCTTATGCAATATATTTATATATCATGAAGAACTTAAATAACTCATGAATAATATAGTGTTACATGCACATATTTGTCGATGGATTGTTCTTTTTTAAGAATTTAAATTTTCTATGATGGTGAAACTAGGTAAGGCTAATTATGGACCATATCACTTTTTACACATTGAATATGGTAAACCAACATGTGCCATTGAGGATTATTTACCCAATTTATAACTTTTTTAAGTCACTCACATACTTAAGGAATTGGAATATATCATAGTTTTTCCTAACACTGGTTCTACACCAGCCCACCTCAACACTCAAGAGAAAAATCAATTGTCTTTCCATGTTATTCCTTTATAGCTAATTGGAGGTGACATTTATAAATTTGGATGAGATGAAGTATTACAATACCATGTGATGTAACATGAGTGCACTAAAGTAATTCAAGAGGTTCATGAAGGTGTCATCGGAGGACATTATGCCAATGATGTTATAGCATGGAAAGTTTTATTAGCAAGGTTGTGGTGGCCCATTTATTTAAGGATGCAAAATATTATGCACACCAATGTGATATATTTCAATTAGAGGGATGTTATGCCCCTTCATATTATACTCATTCATGAACATTTTGAGAAATGGGTTGTTGTTTTTGGGGCTCCATTACTCTAATAGGGTGGCATACTAAAGGGTGTTATATCATTACCACCACTGACTACATGACTTGTTAGGCTAAAGCAATGACAACTTAGGATTGTGCTACTATAACTTCCACCATATTTATTTGGGAGAATATCATTACAAGGTATGGATGTCCTTTAAGTTTGACTAGTGATTGTGGAACTGATTTCTTTAACAAGATAATCCATATCCTTTTGGATGAGTTTATGATTTTGCACCACAAGACTACACCATATCATCCTCAAGATAATGGTACACCTAAATCTTTCAATAAAAAATATTATACATTAATGAATATTTACAATATTGGTCATATTGACTTGGATGATCATGTTTTTATGATATTATGGGAAAATTAAACCACATATAAATGGTTGAATAGGAGTACTCCTTTTAAACTTTTATTTTTTTCTAAATCCATTCTTCCAGTAGAGTTCCTTGTACCTTCTTTACATATTTTATGCATTGGTTAGTTGGATGATGAGAAATATATAAGACTACACCTGGATACTTTATTGTATCTAGATTAAACATGTTTTCTCATGTAGTAGAGTCAAAGAGTGTAGAAATAGAAATTAAAATCCTGACATGATAGACATATTAAGAATAAGTATTTTTCTCTTGGTATGCATGTGTTAGTCTATGACTCTAAGTTCAGACACCATTCAGGAAAAATTTGTGTCTATTTGGATGGCTCATTCATCATTCATAGCATTTCTCCCATAGGTGCATGTAAATTGAATAAGTTAGATGGTCAGTTCCTTCCAAGCCATTTCAATGGTAGCCATCTTCAACCCTACCATTTTGAGTTATGTTTCTCTTTTGTAATAAGGCATCTACTAGTAAATTAGTTTAGGATTTTGTTTAGATTTTAAATAAAGTGTGGTATTGGTTATGTGCCTTTTTCTTAGGTTTAGATCAACACTTGGTTCTTTCTTATTTTATTTGTCATGTCATGGAGGACCATGAATATTTTAGTGTGGGGTAAGAAGTGTGAATTAATTAAATATAGAGAGCATAGAGGAAATGATAGAAGGAAATGTGTTTGGAAAAGGGGCACATAAATAGAAGCACATAAGGATAAAAGGATATACAAAATACAACATGTAACCACTATAAAAGGATCAAGATGAAAAATAAAGTAGGTTTCTACCTTGGAAATGGAAATTTTTAAATTCTTTACAATTGTCATGTACTTTGAAAAAAGTGTGGGATGGGAAAAATGCATTAAATGTGATAATATAATAAGTGTAATAGAAAGTGTTCCAAATAGGCATTATGGTAAGCCCATAGAGGTCATGAGGTTTCCTATCTTGTGCATTCATGAATATTACTTTTACTTTATAGGGACCAGAATGAGGATCAATTCTTAGAGAATTATCAAAGTCACATGTCTACATTTCTCAGGTGATGACCTCAATGAAGATTTAGAGGATCAAGAAGAGATTGAGAAAATAGTATTGGCACTTGAGTACAAGAAGCAAGTCCATGCAATATACACTACTAGTCTTCAAGATTCCTCCCTTTGGGTAGATAAATGCTTGGCTATGACCAATATTAGAGGAGTGGATAGGTGAAAATAAGTAGATATGGTACACTTGTATGTAGCTAATCAGATCACCTAAGGGTTTAAGTAAAATTATTCATAGTATTTTACAGAGTTGATTATTGTAGATGTGAAGAATTCCCACTTCTTTCTTAATCATAAATTTGTTTGGGGTGTGATTATTTTGTTATTGGTATTTAATGAGATTGGTGTGCTAAATTATATCATAAGTGAGTTGAAGTGGGCTTACCCACCTGAAAGTAAGTCTCCAGTCGAGCATTATTAATTATTTACATGCCTAAGTGTTATTACCCCCACTCATAAGTATAAGATAAAGGGATGTTATGATGGAATGAAATAATATTTTGGTAATTAGTGGTGCATCCCAAAGGACTTACCCATGTAGATATGGGACCAAAACTAATTTTTAGTAAAGTAACACTTTTCATTAGCACACATCTGGATGAGCCCTGCATATGACTTATTTGGGTGGATTAAGTTATTGTATGCTTTCACTACAAGGTATTTTATGAACTTTATCAATAGGATATATGATATACACCCCATGAATATTTATTAAGATAAAATTGACATTAAGACTCACACTCTTCATCAAATGTATGTATATCTAGGGAGAATAATTATAGAGAAAAAGTGGAATCAGATAATACTAACATCAAACCCCATAAAATCTAATCAAGGACACGATTCACTTTTTATTTTATATGTTGAAGCCAAGGAAGAAGACATTAGGTAGTGTTGAGGATAGGAAAGAAACCATTCCAACCCCACTAGAGATTGGAAGGCATCATAAGTATAAGAGGTTGTGGCACAATGCTAACTTGAGCACACAACTAGAACAATAAAAGTGGTAAAAGACTGATCCTTCACCACCAAGAGATAAAGTGACTACAAGACAACCAAAAGGCCCTGATTCTTCCATGCAGACATTTGTTCTTATAGAATAAGGCATTTTAATGCCTAAGGATGGGGAATATAAATAGAAAGTGGTGAGTCTAGAAGCACAACTAGAAAGGGGATCTTACGCTAAGGACTAAGCTAAAAATGAGGCCACACTAGAGCTAGAAAAGGATCCCTCACTAGTGCAAAAAGAAGAATCTACCTTTGATGACACACAAGTGAACATTAGGAGTTCCACTAGTGAAGAGAAGGATGGCATAGACACAACTTTGGACATTGGTGGCCTTGATGTTATTACAAGTCACCAAGAGGATGAGCTAGATATAGAAATACTTTATCATGACCCTACTAGGGGGAAGGGATCTATTGATGAATCTATTCAATAAATATTGCTAGCTACTAGTGAAACTTATTTTATTCATACCCAATATTAGTATAATGTACTAGATAAGGACTTATATATGTGGGAATATTTTCCTAAGTAGGACTTGATCGAGAAAATCTATGATAACTTTATTTTTATAATGATATATATAATGAAGAGTATAATTGTGAACTACCTACATATATTATTATTTTTGCACTAGAAAAGGTGGAACTCCATGATATATTTTGGGTGGATCCCTGATAGTGAACAATGTCTTAGGTAAGCATGGCCCTTTTGAAATTTTCTCACAAAGTAATAAGGTATAATACCTTGAAATATTTTGATGTAAAATAATTTGAGTGAAAAAATCAAGAGGTCATTGCTCTATATTATATTGAGTGCACAAAAAGAATAAAACTTGAATAGGAGTTATAAGAGATCAAGCACCAATTAGAAATAACAATAACGACTAGAGTAAAGACTCTAACACTCTACAAATTTTTTATAGCAAGAACTAGCCTTTTCAAATGGAGTTCCTCTTGATAGAGAGGTCATTGATAAATTAGGGACCCTAGTGGAGTTGTTATTGAAAAAGTGTAAGGACCAAGAAAATCCTTAGCAAGAGAAAACTTGGACAATGGAGTAGTTCAATGATGCCATTAAAGTTTTCAAGATATTTTTGACTAGATTTGGTGACATGGTTCCCATTGTTGATGGGGTTTTTTTAATCTAGTGTGACTAGCTAAAATTTTAGAAGTAAGGCTTTGATTAGAATAACTTTGATGCCAATAATTGGATGATAGAATTTTAATAATAAAGGATATATCTAAGTACACCAAATCATTTAAAGATGTGGAGGCCCTTGAAAAGAAAATAAGATCTCATCATCAAGAGTTGAACACTATTTTTTTAGCATTTCAAGGACAAGTTTTGGTGGTGGTTACTTCACTAGAGGACATTCATAAGGATGCTTCTACATCACTTGAGCATTTAAATATTTAAATGGGTTAATTTTTATAACAACTTGAAGATACTAAGTGGCTTAATGAAGAAATATAATAAATCACTTTAAAATTATAGAATGAATTAAATCATTAGGAGGAAGTAAAGTTTTAGATTAAATAAATAAGACCTAAGTTTTTGATAGGAGAGGGCCTTAAGAATAGTGCATAGTCTAGGATAGACTATTGACTTAGTGTGGGGTGATGTTGGGCCCTCAATTTTGAATCGATTTTGGTTAAATAATTTTCGAAGATAGAAACATGGAAGGAAGAGACATGGTGTAGAAGATTGTGGTTTGAAAGACTATGGAATGGAAGAGGCAAGTCATGTGGAACAAAGTAACATGAAACATCGAGAAAATAAGAACATAAGACTCAAAAAATAACAAAAGACTTGGGAAAATGCATAAAAAGTAGAGATGGTTAGGGAACACTTCACATGAACATCATAGAATAATAGTCAAGCATGAATCTAGCACTGGTCTTCTTGAAGAAGGTGCATGATGATGAGGATATAGCATAAAGAGCATATCAGAAAAGTTAGGCCTAAGTCTTTATGAGTTTAGTGTAATGAATTTCCATTACTCATTATCATTAATGGTCATTATCAAGTCATCTTTTTGTAATCACTTCTATAACTGCATGGTCAAGGTAATTCATGTATAAATACCCCTTAATTTTACTTAGTATTAATTTTTATCATTCTAATCTTAAATATGTAATAATATTGGATATGACACATGAATGTAATGAAAGGAATCTAATGTGTTGGTGAAATACTTATGTAATATATTCATTAATATGGAGTTAATATTATTTTTCTCTCAGTTTGTGCCTAGCTTCTTTTTCTTAGATTATTTAAGGAATAGATGAATAGTTAAGAGTGAGACATGGAAATAAGTATGAATTTAGAAATAAGTACTTTTTTTAGTACCCTAGCTTAAGAAACTATGGGAATACATTGTCATGTGATGAAAATGATAAGAACTAGTCTTAAGCATACTTTTGGTGAGTGCATGAAAACCTTTGATCGAGTGATGTGTTGGTGTGCTAGTTCATTGGAACTATTATTATCTTGGGCATGTAACTAGGGAAAATACATGATGGACTAAGTGAAAATATCCTAATAGTCATAATTTTCAAGATTCTATGAATAAAATGAATACATAACTCAAGAATGCTTCACTAAATATAAACACACAAAAGATCTGTAGCTATTTCACATAGAGATTTCAAATCACTTTATAGATGTAAGAACATAAAGAAAAGAATGTTTTATAGAAATGAAAATAATTTATAAGTGAATTAGACAATCTTTTGTGGAGATCCCTGAAGCTGACAAGATTTTTCTTAGTTGGGATTAGTCCAAATCGTTGAACGGGTATATGGATATAGATTTATCCCATATGTGGTTTCCTTGAAAGGGTGTAGCCAATAATATTAGAGTATATAGGGAACCCTAAATGAAACACATGATAACAGAATACAACATAGTCAACAAGAGGGTGAATTTAATATCCTCTAACCTAAGAATCTATACATTAAGCATGAAACCTACCAAAGATAGAGTTAATAATGAAGCCAAATTACCAGGCTTGTGGTACCTATATGTTTATAGGCCTATTCTAAATAAGGCAGTGGAATAAGGGTTATGATAATAAACTCATAGGGAAATAGGTACCTAGCTTAATATAGGTTAAAATTTTCCTACACTAATAATCTAGATAAATATGAGGAATTAATCTTAGGTTTTTAGAGTGCATTAAATCATAAGGTGAAGGAACTAAGAATATTCAATGATTCTAAGCTAGTAGTCAACAAGGTCAAGAGTAGATTTTTGTGAAAACTATCATACCTTAGAAGGCATAAGTATAGATCCTAGTATTTAATCAAAAAAATTGAATCATTTAACATCATCCCTATCCCTAGGGAATAAAATCAAGTTATTGATTTACTAACATCCTTAATTGAAAGCTTAACTCCCCTTGACAATACCAAATTTTAAGAGATTTCCATTGAGCCATTTCCTTATCCATCCATCCCCAAAAATGTGGAAAATTTTCAAGTATTTTAAGATGACTATCATACCATCAAATTCATTAACAATGTTGGTGTATTTGAAGCATGAATAATTTATGAAGTAGATCTAGATAGCCTCATCAGTGAAATAGATAAAGATGGAATTCTTGATGTCCAAGGGAATATGATTCCAAAAGGGATGATTTCTTTAGAAAATTTATTTGACACATTTATCCATGAAACCCAAATTGAATAACCCACTTTTTTAAATTAGAGGTGTCAAACCATTAACCTTGGTTCTTTAAAGAGACCCCAAACTATCAACATAGTCCCTGATTGGATAGACAAAAGTTGAGCAGTTTTAAAAGTTATTGCTAAGATATAAAGATGTTATTTCTTGGGCCTATGGAGACCTCAAAGTATTTGACCCAAAGATAATTACTCACATCATCCCCCTTAAGCTAGAACAAATACCATTTTGATAGAAATAGAGACCTATGTACCCAATATTGGAACCATTGATACATAATGAAGTTCATAAAAAACTCTTAGATGGAATAATATTCCTACTTTGCCATTTTACTTGGGAGGAAAACTTGGTGCCCATTCAAAATAAAAATGGCAAAATCAGACTATGCATAGACTTTTAAAATATAAATAGAGCTTTAGATAAGGATAATTATCCATTTCCATCCCTATATGAAGTGATTTAAATGGTTAATGGGTCCTAGATGTATCCTTATTGGATGGATTCTTAGGATATAATTATGTCCTAGTCAATTCATCAGACCGAACCAAAACTACATTCACAATAAAATAGGGGATATTTACCTATAAAATAATTCCCTTTGGGTTGATCAATGTTAGAGAAATATTTAAAAGGGATATGGATTTTGAATTTAAAGGTTTAATTATTAAATTCATAGTAATTTACATGGATGATGTAATTGTGTTTTCAAAATATAGGTCAAATCACATTAGACACTTGCAAAAAGTGTTTGAGAGATGTAGAAGGCATGGAATTTTATTTAACCAAAAAGAGATAATGTTTGGTATCACTAAAGGTAAAATTATCAGTAATATCATCATAAAATAAAGTATTCCTATTGACCTTGAATGAGCTAAAGTAATCTTTAAGCTGTATCAGCCTAATAGTAAAAGGGAATTAAAATCCTTCTTTGGAAAAATTAATTTTATTTACAAGTTCATTTTTGGATTCGATGAAATTTTAAATCCAGTAAATGATATTTTGAAATACGACACCAAAATAGAGTGGAATGATGAGTCAAAGAAAGAAAAATAGGGTATAAAATATGCCATCATGTAAGCACTAGTGCTAATCAATCCTGATTATGCCAAATATTTCTACATCTACCAATTCTCCTTTAAATACACCATTGCTTCTTGTCTCACTCAAATATTGGATGGAGAATAACACACCATGGATTTTATGAGCACAAATTTGAAATAAGTAGAGATAAGATACTCCACATTTGAAAAATAAGGCTATGCTTTGGTCAAAGTAGTGAAAAAATTCAAGCACTACATTTTTAGGAATAAAGTGCATGCAATCATTCCAAACCCAATTATTAAGCTTATGTTGGGGCAGAACAAGATAGGGGAGCACATGGGTAGATGGATGAATAAGCTATAAGAGTAAAACTTAGATATTAAGCCTACAAAGATGGTCCAAGGGCAAGGTCTAACTTAGATTATAATTGAGATCAATCTAAGGATCATTATACATCAAGTAGGCCAAGAGCAAGTTCTCTATTAGAATTGGTACACCCTAATTATTTATTACCTTCTCTATGATAACCCACCCTCTAGGTAAAACCAAACATAGAAGAGAGTCTTGAGGTTGAAATTATCACAATATATGCTGAAGAAAGGAGTTTTCTTAAGGAAAAAGCATGAAGGTATCTTCCAAATAAATCATGGTTAACTTCCATAAAAAGTTAGGTGCTAGCCATCTTTAATTAAATGTAATGATACACAAGATTATTAGGAATAGATACTATCATCTAACGCTACTAAAATATGTCCATGCACATGTTAGGACATGTCATCAGTGTTAAACATTCACTAAAAGATAAATACATGTTGTAATTCCATTACAACTATTCATAAAAGGAGTGTCATTTACCCAATAAGGACTAAATTTCATAGGAGTCATTAATCCTAACTCCTCAATAAGCCACAAGTTTGTTGTCATGGCCATAGACTATTGCATGAGATGGACATAGTTAGTGGAAATAAAAAATATCACTCCTAGTGAGGTGATCAATTTCATGGAGAATAATATGACTATGAAATTTATAACCCCTGTCTCATTAGTTTGTGACAATGGCCCTACGTTTCAATCTTCATAATTCACTGAATGGGAATATGATAATGGGATCACATTAAGGTTCTCATCCAAACACTACCCACATTGAAATGAATTGGTGGAATCAACTAACAAGAAATTGATCAAAGCCATCAAAAGGTCTATAAAAGGGAGATATCAAGAATATCATTCACTAGTAAAGTTTGATCTCTAGGCTGATCACACTAGACATAAATAGGCACTTAAGAGCTCATCATTTCTATTAGTCTATGGACTAGATCCAATGTTTCCAACTATGATCAAGATTCTTACTTAAAAATTCATGCAATAGTATATGGAACATAATGAAAAGGTGAATTCTAGGCTTTTAGACATTATATAGTTGTAATAAGTTAGAGATGAAGCCTTGCTAAACTTCAACAAGCATCAAATCATTGTCAAGCACTAGTTTGACAAGAAATCCAAGATGAAGTCCTTTATGATTTCATATTTAATGCTACTATGTGAAAAATCCCATGAGAAGAAAGGTCAAAACTCCAATTTTGATTCATTCTAGATTAGACCATACCAAATAGTTGAATTACTGGGATAGAATGCTTTCCTCCTTAAGGACCTATAAGGGAGTGATCTTCTATTACTGATGAATGGGCACTTCCTTAAGAAATACTTCTTGGCTACCCCTTCCACCACATATTTAGAATAATCTTCCCTAATTGGTCTAGCGATGTATATTGTAAACAATACTTTAATCTCCTATGTTTTATTATTATTATTATTTCCTTATATTACCCCTCTATTTTTCTAGTTTATCCTAGGGTACTTCCATTTTAGTTATGAGTTTGTTTTGTCCCTAGCTCTTTGTTAAATTCCTCTTGGTATGTATCGATGTTCAGCATTATCCTCATTGTAATTCAAAGTATAGACCTGAGGTAATCTCACAAAATTATCCCTATTGTTATTTATCAAAGCAAATATAAATGCATGAATATGTAATGAAATTTTATTTTCCTTGACAAATCTATAAAATAACTTTAGTAAAATCTCTTGGGGGTAATTTTTCCTATCTTGATGGTAACATAGATTAATGTCTATTTCCATTCAACTCTCCTAAAATACTACTTGCACATGTCTAACTACTTTTAAAACATACTCTTTCATGGAAATCCATATACTTGATTTATTTATTTTCCCTTTGCTTTTATTTCTAATTTTCTTCTTTTCCCTTATAGTTAGTTAGGTTTTCTTGTTATGTGTTTCCCATGTTTTGTTTTACTTGGCATTTAGTTTAGCCTTGTTGTGCTCTTTTTTGAGCTAAATAATTTCTTTTGCTTTGAGGATTCCATTTATTTATTAATTATTAATCAAATTAAGGGTCTATTTGTGTTGAATATGACATTAGTAGCATCAATATGCCTAAGTTGAAATCTTTCTTGAACATCCTATGTGAACTATTATATTTATTGTTTGACATTTTTAGAGTTACTATGGCTTATGATTCTTAATGGGACACATGAATTTAGAAACATTGCTTTCTCTATTTGAAGTCATAAGATGCACTCAATATGAATCCAAAGTAGGCATACCCACTATCATTTATGATTGGTCTCTAACTAATGAAGGAATTTTTGAATTTTCCTAAAACCCATGTCTTGGTCCCCAACACTCAACAAAAGAAACAAAGAAACCCCTCCCAAAATAGAAGAAAATAAAATAGAATCAAGATAACATGTGAAATACCAAGATCCGCAAAAGGGTGATTGAAGACAACCTCCACCATGGGCTTTCCAACCTAGTTGTATGTGTATCAAGGTCTTGAGGTGACTAGAGGTATCTTTATCAAGGCTATAATGCATAGCTAGCAATAGAGAAATGCCCATGCCATTTCCCCCTAATCCAAATTGATAAATCTTATTCTAATAAAAATTTCAAATGGTTTGAGTTAATTCAAATGACTATGTGCAAATGTGGAGTTATAAATGAATTAATCACATAAAACACACACTTATGGTCTTTGGAAATGAAGTAGCTTAGTATGTCATATGTTGAAATAGACTTTGGTGCCCCAATTCTTTGATTTTTTCTCAAAGTTTTTATTATAACTAACACTTGTGTTTGGATGCATGAACTATAAATTATAAGATATTTATATACTCAAGATTATCTCCTAGAAAGAAGTCACCATTTTTGTTTCCTACACCTACACACCCCATTTTTTAGTTATTCAAATAAGGACCCTCTTTTTTTAATTCCACTTCTAGTTTAGTAGGTTCTTAGATGTCAATTTTTGTTTTCCTAGGCTTCTATGATATTGACCAAGTATTTTAATCAAATCTTCATATTTTTACTTATTTGAGAAAACACATCTAAGACTACCTTATTTTAAATATTAATTTTGCATAGATCATCTAAATCTTAGTCTATTCTTTTGATTATTTTGTAGAACACACTTGAAGCCTTAGTTTATACTATTACACCTTAGGTATATGCAAGTTATATCACTATTTGAAAGTTCATTATGGTTTATTTTCCTATGTAATTTAGTTCCTTTTTATTTTAGTTTGATTCAAAATGACTGAGATTTCATACTATTTTATTCTTATGCCTAGTCTTTTTTTATAAAATGGCCTAAATTGACTTTGGTTTGTTGAAAATTCAATTTCCTTTCTAGCTAAGTTTATATGCTTTCATGTTTTCATGTGGATCTTTGCCTGAGTCATTTATTGGCTTTTATTTTAGTTATTTACTTTCAAATTTACTTAGTCATTACTTTTAATTTGAAGATTGTTGACCATGTGTTTTCATTTTGTGCCTATAGGTGCTTAAGCTTGTCCCAACACCATGTATCAGTCTCCTAGTGGCTCCAGCCATTCAAAAGTATTTTCAAAGACTTATTCAATTTTCAATAATTTTACTAATATGGGTCTCCACATCAACAAATCTCCAAGTGATGGGTTTATCATGATATTGCCAAGTTTCAAGATCCTAATAACCTACTATCTTAAAGGTGTCTATACTAATTCAAATCCTCTAGATAGTGGGTTAGTGGGATTATTCCATGTGGTGTAATATTGAAAATCCACCATTATATAGGGATTTGTATAGAAGTAGTGATGTTAGTAAGGCCCTGAGTGAGTGGGTAAGTGAGATTATACCATGTGGAATCATCCTGGTAACTCAGTGTCTTGGAGATGTTCATACAAGAGCAACAAGCCTCCAGAAAGTAAGTGATCAGGATGCTATCACATGGCATCATCCCATGCTTCATATCCTTGGGGCAGTCTGTGTAATCCTAGTAGTATGTTAGAGCATTGGGTAAGTGAGATGATGCCATTTTTCATAATCTCACTTCATTTTAGGGTGAACAATCAACTTGCATTCAAAGACTTAACCAATCAATAAAGGAAAAGGAAAGGGAAGTCATGGTGTGGCCACATAGAAAGGACCACACAAGAAAAGCATAAATTTAAAATTAATCATGTGTATACTAGTTAAAGTTGTCAAACACCCTAAATAAATTAAGTGTGATGTTTTTGAAACACAATTATATGTGGGAAGTTTCTCATCAACTACAAGGTTTGGAAGTGACATAATTCAAAGTGAGTAATGGAGAAATTTGGCTTTAATGTTATGTAGTTAGACTAGAT
The DNA here is from genome assembly GCA_037957365.1 of Torreya grandis. Lineage (NCBI taxonomy): Eukaryota > Viridiplantae > Streptophyta > Pinopsida > Cupressales > Taxaceae > Torreya > Torreya grandis. Next base: position 563,461 of record JARHVA010001920.1, read on the forward strand.
CAACACATCCACTTGATCCATCTATGAATTAAATGTAAAACATACACAATCATGGCGGAAAGTTAATCCCAAGATATCCTAGCTATATTTTGCTATTGATATTTTTATTTATTCATAATTAGCCCCTAGAATTTAATGTAAAATACTAAATATGGTGTTAGTCATTACTAGTGTGTGCATTATAAGTATTTAGAAGAGATGTTGGGACCCTATTTTGTTAAGTATGGATTTGCAATAGCATAACAAACATATCATTATGAGGAAATCACTTGGCATGATTTTTATTTTGGCATCTTGGCACCAGTTAGAGGAATCAATGCATATCTTGTGCTAGTTGGTAGGTAGTTAACTAGTGCCAAAATATTTACGACATCTTTTAAGAGTGGCAAAATGTGGCAAGTTTTGTGTAAAGGGTGTAAGGTGATAGATCCAGTGGAATGATTACTTGGGCTCAAACTTGGTAGTCAATGTGTGCAGCACCCACCTAGAAGAAGATGTTCATATAAGATATAAAAGTGAACTTGAACTAGTGAAGTGATTATATGACATTGATGCAATGAAGCTCTAGATAAATATAATTGACTCTATATGTTTTGACCACCATTAAGACTTAAGATAGCTCAGATGACTTACATGCTCTATTTTTAGTGCCCAAGCCTGCATATGAGCCTCTGGGTCATTAAAAAGTTTTAGTTAAGCATATGCTTTATTTTTAAATGTATGGTCTCTATTTAATTTGAAGTTTTGATTAATGATAAAGAATGGTTACAACAAACATAATATCTAGTTTATGCATCTTTAATAGTGTTAATTAAATGCAAAGTAATCATAATGTTGTAATTGCAATTCCTTTAGGATAAATAAGTTGGTTAGGTAATATTTTGGTTTATGATGTTAATGACATCCCTATAATTAATGTTGATTTTATTTGTAAGCTAGGTAATGACTAAGTCTAGAAATATCTCGTGCCAAGCATTGATATCTTTGCTAAGAATTGATATCCCAAGCATGAAAACTTAAAGTGAGAGCATTCCCTTGACCTATCAAAGTGCCTATATGACATGAAACTCATTTAAATAATGACTATCACCTTTAAGACTATAGAACCACCTAAAATAATATTTTGCCTAGAAACCAATAGGCTTAGCCCAAAAAAGGCTTGCACCAATGAATCTACCAAAATCCTATGTTGAAATGATGAAATCCCATAATTGATATCTCACACCATGGTATAACTAACCCAGTGCATGCCTTGATTCTTTCTCTATTGTGCTTTGGGTGAAATAATAAGGCTTACACCTTATGTGAATTGATGTCAGCATAGTCAAGTGTTAAATGTTGAGCATATAAGGAATATACCATGTTTTTACCTAGTTATAATGAGTCTAGAACGAATTTGGACAACCAAATGAGCACCTAACTTGATATTTCACCCCCTTTTCTACAAAATTTTAGTTCTATTACTAAAACTCATGTTGAATTTTCTTATCATAATGGTGTGGAAGAATAATGCTCTAAATCTCCCTTGAAAACATTGAGCACTAGTTGTAACCAGTGGAAGATAGATTTGCACTAAATCATCCAACTTATAAAGGACAAAAGTTGATAAAGTGGGTTTAGAATAACCTATATGATTCTCTATATGAGGTGTTTTTATGTGAATTTCTTGATCATGTATACCATTGGTTAGATGCCTATGCGACCCACAATATATATATATATATATATATATATATATATATATATATATATATATGAAAAATGTTATGAGTAGACTAAGGAGCACTTAGAGAGGCTTGAGACCCTAGATGCCACTTAGACTAGAGTAGTACACAAATGGTGGTAAGGAGTGATGAAAAATTACATGCTTGAGTTTTTTGTTTCAATATACTCCTACCCTAAGGAAATAGAGTAGCATTTTTTGTGAAAACCAAGAGGTGCGTTTGTGAAAGAGTTCAACATAGAACTCAAGAAATTAATGGTAGATTATAGATTTGAAAATTTTGGAATGGAAGGATAAAATACTTTCACATATGAGCAGTGAAAATGGGGAGAAAGGGATGTGTAGGTTAAGTACAAAGGGGATGAGTATATTGACACTTGAGAGCTTAAAAGACATATTTATAATAAGAGACAATGTAGACTAATGGAAGATATGAAACCTAGAAGTGCTGAGAGAACTCATAGTGAGTAGGAAGGGCATGGGGAAGGATATTTTGAATTTTAGTAGTGTCAGGAGGAGAGAAACATTGAAGTGATAGATCGAGATCAATAGTTGATGGGTGTAGAATATACTATCTCCCTATAGAATTTGGTGACTAAAGATGCACCAGATGTTCCTACCCCCTTTGAACCTATGATGCAAGCTCATGAAATAGATCCCCCACTTGAAGAAAGAACAAGAGTGATAATTGACCCTATTGTCAACAAAAAATTTACATAATTTGTAAATTGGGAGTATAATTTTGTGATTAAACAAGTTATTCCCTATGATTAATTGAGTAAGGATACCTCTAGAACATTGGTCTTTAATTCTCTAAAATAGAATGTGAGTGTAAGCATACCTTCTCAACTAATGTTAGCTGTGTGGACTAAGCAACAACCCATAGGAAGTGATCTGGTGCCATAAGTCAGTTGTATATTGCCATCACCATTTACAACACCAATAGTAACAATAGGGCCAATGCCTAACCCATTGGTTGGAGGCATTGGAGGACCACCACCTAGATAAATTCTAGGAGCATAAGTTCCTTAGATTCCATCTATTCTCCCACAACAAATATACTTCAAAATGGCCATGCACTTGCTAGAGTACCATAGCATGGAAAATGCCATAGAGCATGTACTAAAATGTGAAATAAAATGGTATTCTTGAGGCATCACCCAATGTAAGCATAAGGTAACCCAGTTCACAACAACTCTACTTGATTATGCCCATACCTAGTATAGGAAATTTAACCATAACTAGGCTATGGTTGATTATGACACCCTTAAGGAAGCACTCTTTAAGGAATTTGACATACCAAAGTTTGAACAATTGATCATCACCATGCTCAAGGAGATTACCCAAGGGCTCTTAGAAAGTGTGCCCCTATATGATTTAAGGTATAAAAAACATATTTCTAAGCTTCTTTATGACATTCATCCCTCCTAACATGTGTAATGGTTTATTGGAGGGTTTCTAGTGTCATTCAGAAGAGCACTTTCCATGAAGACATTCACAGACCCTCATAAAACGTGTTAAGCCATGCTTAGTGCCAAGGTAGTTGGAAGCATTGATATTGTTCATCCCATTCGTGAAGGTGAATATTACATCCATGAACTCTTAACACCAAGATTTTACTTCTAGTTTGTTTTAAGATTCTTAAAGTGGGTTATGGTGCCTTGACTGCAAAATAGAAGTCCATAACAGGAATAACTACCCTCAAAGGAATGTGTGCACATTGTTTCTAAGATGTAAAGTCTATAAGGAGGTGCATGATGTCTCTAACTACCCATTATTGCAATTCACCAACTGGGTTAACACAACTATTTATTATTGGTTGTGTGATGCCTATACTCATGCCATAGTTGATTGCCAAATAATTGACAAGATGCATAAGAACATGGAGAGAGGTGCATAACAATCCACTATAGTAGTTAGAGGGAAAGTTAAAGAAGGAAATGAAGGCTATATCCAACATAACATAGGATTTAGGATGCAACAAGGCACTAGAGGGTGAGGTGGAGGATGCCATGGTGGAATATTCCCAACTCTCCCATGTTATAAGTGTGGTTCCATAGAATATTATCAGCATGACTACCCTACACATCCTATGTGTGGGAATTATTGAGAGATCCATAAGGTCAAAGAATACCCTGACTTGTATAAAAAGTTGACCGAAGGTAGGCCTAGCATAGATAAGATTGTAGGAATGATCAGACATGAGCCAAAAGTGAAGAAGTGGACTTTGAAGGTGTAACCAAACTACATAGAGACATTCAAAGTGTAAGTGACTACTTGCAATGGATTCACCATTCAACCTCTAGTTGTGATAACATAAGAATTATAACTAGAATATGGGTATAAGAGTCACACTAAGTGTATAATGTAGCCTAAACCTAAAGTTTCACCTTACCCTGACCCAACATACCAGAAGGATGTATTATAGTAGGCAATGAGCATCATTTAGAACCTATGAGGGTAGCTCTAGTTAGCATTAGATATAGAAGTGTATGCTACTACCTCCCAAAATAAGTAAGATATCTAAGAGGTTAAGATATAAGAGTTAACAGACATATTTCACCTCTTACAGATAGAAGGAATGCTACCCCTATTAAAAAACTTATTCTTGGAGCATGTGAGGTAGAAGCTAGTTGAAGTTGTTACACCACAAATGGAGCAGGTGCAAAAGGTGAGGCATACACATAATACAGAGTATGGTCAAGAACTCCTTGTGAATGCCACCATTGATGGATGGTTTGTATGTGATTTACTCATGAACACAAGCATTGAGTTTCATATTTTGATCAAGAATTAATGGTAGAAGATGCATAGCTGAACCTTGAGACCTTCCCCTCATGTGTTTTTTATCACCAACAAGACTTGAGCGCAACCAATATAAATTATGAAGAGCATCATTCTAGATATCATGGGCACCAAGTTTTATATTGACTTTGAGATGATCAAGTTAGCATAACAAGATAATTATCTAGTACTTTTGGGAAGGCCATGGTGTTATGTGAATAATGTAGATATGTGATTTAAAAGACACTATATGACCTTTGAAAATGGTAAGGAAAGGGTGATTATCCCCCTCTCAAGTGACCAAGGACCCCCTTATATAGAGAGTATTTACCTTGAGGATGAGATCAACCATATATAACATCACATTGCAAAGCACCGAGACTCTCAACCCCAATGATCAAGGACTACTTTCTTGGGAAGATGAATAGTCAACCTCAGACACCACCAATATTACTTGTGATCAATGGGTTGAATAATCTTATGAGACCACTATTCATAGGTTCTACTTAGTGCATTTAAAGGTTCCAAAACCTATGAGTACTAGTTGGGTCTAGATTGATTGCACTTCGAAAATATGGGCCCCTTGTACTAAGAAAAAGGGAAAGATAGTGTTTTTCCTAAGTAAAGGTAAACTTGTGGCACTCCCAAGATATTAAGGGATAAATCCTATGGAAAAATATTTTATGACCTTGAATCATGCATCCTAAAGGGGGTAGATATAATGGGTGCACTAATGTATACTTTCAAGAGCATTACCGCTCATTGGTGGGCAATACAAAGGCCTAGATTGCCAGCTTGGAAAGATGTGAAATCAACCATCTACACTATATTTAGGTAAATAAATGAGGACCTAGATATCTCTACCTACTCTAGGGACTCTAACCCTATAGCACATATGTACTTATGCAAAGAAACATGGACTATCTATGATGAGAACATCCTAAAGAACATATGGGTGCACACCTTCTATAGGATATTGAAGATATAGGCATGATCATGGTATGTTATCAATTAAATGTGCCATGAGATAGCCAATTTGGATGCACTTAAGGAGTGGTTTATACACACCTTTTCATTTTCTTAGTGAAACTTGGAAATGATCGAGCTACTATAGGTAGTTTGAAGGGTAATGTTTGAAGACACTATAATCCTAGAGGAGTGCCTAAAAGACATGTTTGGGGAAAAGGAGTTGGCACTCCAAAATTTATTTAAAGATAAAAAACTAAATAGTGACTCAAGTGATGAAGATGATGATACCCATAAGGCATGCAACTAGATAACCTTGACAAGCAAGAAGAAACTAGTATGCCAACTGGAGGATAGCACCCCCGATGAAGAAGACCCAACTCATCTTCACATAGAAATAAATGAGGGAAATAGAAAATTTTATGATTTACATCAAGATGTAATGATCCATACCATGTGCTACTCAAAACTACCAAGGTAGAGATTATCTCAAAAGGTGAACCAAAGATGGCTACTCTTGGTGCATATTGGTTTGATGCAAAGCTGACATGAATTGTGGATCTCTTGAAGGATTTCTAAGACTTGTTCCCTTAAATTATTGAGATATGAACGCCACCCACCCATCACTTGGGAAAATGAGCATCAAGCTAGTTGACAACACATGACCTATCAATAAGCACCCTTATAGAATGAACCCCAATCTTTAGGCCAAGGTTAAAATGGAGATTAATGGTATAATAGCCACAGGCATCATCTACCCTATGAAAGAATCTTAATGGGTGAGCCCCATGGTTATTAACATTAAGAAGGATGGGCACATCCTAATTTACATTTATTATATATTGTTGAATGTCACCTACATCACTGACCCCTTCCCAACTCTATTCATCGATGAAGTCTTTGATAGAGTCATAGGTTGTGATATATACACTTTTATTGATGGGTTCTTAGGATACCATCAACTATAGATTGAGGATTAGGACAATCTTAAAATGACCTTTGTTATAAAATGGGTTGGTTTTTTATAAAATGTGATGCCCATTGGACTCAGTAATTTTTCATACATATTCTCCGGAGTGGTGATCACTGCATTTAAGGACTTCATTCACAAGTTCCTCCAAGTGTACTTAGATGACTATATTTTTTATGGAATAGTAAAATACCATTATGACAACTTTAACCTCATGTTTGAGAGGTGCTAATAGTTTTATATATCCTTAAACCTTAAGAAGTGCATCTTCACAACACCATTTGGCACCTTGCTTGGGCACATCATCTATAAATATGGTTTGCTTGTTGATCCCGTGAAGATTTAAATTATCCTACAACTCAAGACCCCATCAATGTAGAAAGACATTTATGCCTTTCTTGGTCATTATAGCTACTATAAAAATTTCATCATGAATTATGAAAAGATTGTGGTGTCATTAGAGGAGATCTTACATATGGATGACCCATTCTATTGGGGTGTAGTGCAATTAGATATATTTAAAACATGAAATCTTAAAATAGCTAGCATGCCGATACTACAATTACCCAACTGGACAACTATATTCCATGTCCATGTTGATGTATTTGTCTCTATAATTGGTGTCGTTCTCATGAAACTAAGTGAAGGCAAAATGGATTATCCCATCTCCTTCACAAGTAGAAAATTGACCCAAGTAGAGAACAACTATACAAAAACTAAGCATGAGGCACTTGCCATGGTCTAAATCTTACAAAATTTCAATAAACATTTTTTGGTAACCCCATTCATCTTCTTTACCAATCATGAGGCACTTAATTACCTAGTGAACAAGCCCATTCCCTATGGGTGCATTTGTAGATGGATAGTTCTATTTCAATAATTTCATTTCTCAATTATCATGAAGCTTAGAAAATAGAACTCAAGCCCAAACCATTCATCTTTCATCAATTTTAGTGATGAAGCCACACCTATTGAGGATGATATGCCTAATGTGTAGCTTTATAGGGTCCAACACATCCCTAACTATGACAATCAAAGAGAAGAAGTATCTTTTAGTTCACACCACCCACTTTCATCTCATTGAAAAGGAACTGTACAAATTAAGCCAAGATGAGGTCCTACACCATTGTGTCCTAGAGAATGAGAGGGAATTAGTATTTTAAGAGGTGCATGAGGGGATTATAGGAGGCCATTGTACTATAGATGCTATGGTTTGCAGGTATTATAGTCAAGCTTGTGGTTGCCAAGTTTGTTCTAAGATGCAAAATATTTCACCAAGATATGTGACATCTACCACTACATAAGAAAGCATAAATGTAGAGATGAAATTCTTATCATCCCCATTCTTTCCTAGGTGCCATTTAAAAAATGGGCCATTGATTTTGTGGGGCCAATCACTCTTGCTATGAGGTACATAGGCACACAATACATTCTAGCAGCCATAGACTGCTTTACCAAGTGGGTCAAAGCCATGTCAACCATGAATTTCATAGCCACTAATATAGTAAGGTTAATCTAAGAGAATATTATTAATCACTATAGGTTCCCACTTAGTCTAACTATCAATAGAGGTGTGCACTTCATCAATGAAACCATGTGCATCTTGCTGACTAAATATATAGTGGTACACCATAAGACAACCCCTTATAATCCCTAAGAAAATGGCACTAATGAGTCATTCAATAAGATATTAGGGATGTGCCTCATAAATATATGTGATGTGGGTCATAAATATTAGTATGATCATGTGTTAACATTAGTATGGGCCTATCTAATGACATATAAGTGCCTAAAAGAAGCTACACCATTCAAACTAGTGTTTGGCATAGAGGTCATTTTATCAATGGATTTTATAGTGCCACTATTATGCATTAGATGTATTAGTCATTTGGATGACCAAGAATCTTTGAGTGCATATATGGAAGACTTAGAGTGCTTGGATGAGATGTGCACCCCAATGAGATGGATGTGGTAGATAGAGAAGGTGTAATAGAAGTTCTAGCATGATAATCATATCAAGTGAATGGTACTTACTAAAGGAGCATTAGTATTTCTATATTACTCTCAGTACCTAAAGCACCTTGGTAAGTTTTATATTAGGTGGATGGGACTTTATGTCATCCTTCACATATTAGAGACTAGCACATGCAAGATGCACATATTGATAGGTGAAATACTCCCTAAGCATTTCAATAGTAATCATTGAAGCCTTATAGATAATATAATGGTACTTGTGAGATCAAACACTGACTTCTCAATCACAAGTTAGTTGTGATTGTGTTGACCAAAATAAAGTTTGGTGCAAGCCAAAAAGTTATTTATGTTTTGTGGTGTTGTTTGTGTTAAGTGGATAAGCGAGTCACTTTTAGGATAACTCTTCTAGTGTTTCCATGCAAAACTCTAATCAGGTGAGTTGTGCACAGTTACTTTCTAAGTGCCTAAGGCTAGATGCCTAAGTTTTTGGGTATGAGGAGTTTACCAAACTTTAAAAAATGTCAGTACCAAGTGACAAAGGGATCTACATAGGATGATAGTGTGAAAGATATAAAAATGAAGTGCACAAGATGCTTGTGTATAAGAGATCAATAAAAACCTAGAGAATGAATCACTAGAGCACCAATATAAGAATTTGTATGGGGTAGGTTAGGCCAAAGCAAGATGAAAGCATAGATAAATTGAACAAGAAATGGAAGTGCACTTGAAAGGAAGCATAGCTAGATGAGGAGATGGAACTGAGGAGGTTAAATCATGTGTATGTGAAGCACTATGTCTAGGTTTACATAATAAAGGTGAAGGTTGTGCTAAGTTAAACAAATCATAGGAGGAATATCATCAAGATAGTTAGCACCCACTCAATGGTTGGTAATAAATGACCATTTGAATCACCTATCACTTTAATGAATAAGCCATTAAGATAATTTAATGACTATGATAGCTGAGGCACAAAGATCCATAATAAATGTGAATATGGTGATATATTTTCATGAATTTCATGGGCTTAGAATATTTTGATAAATCCATGTACCACCATGCCATTACTCACTAGACATTAATGGGGTATCTAAAATTAAGGTATAAAAAGGTAGATAATACACTAGACTAAGTTATAAACCTTAAGAGAATTTGAAACCAAACATAGAGTAAAACTAGAGTTGAATCTAAAACCACTACCATTAAGAAACCTAAGCACCCACAACCACCAAATGATAATTATTGAATAGGGAGAGAGATTGCATTCTATTTGAGATTGAAATCAAGGCATGTGGGGAAATAATTTTGATAAAAAAAGATAGAATAAATCTTGAGTGATGTTGAGGCTACCATTAATGGTGAATGAATCTAAAGAATTTAATCCACAATTATAGACCCCATGACTATGAGGAAGTGTCAAGAAACATTACAAGATTCAACAAGATCAATAGACCACACTTCAACACTAGCCAATTTAGAATGGGCAAGAAACATCTAAGTTCTAGTCCATCACAAGAATAGAAAGATGCCAAAAAGGCATGAATGGTAGAAGAGACAACCACTACAAAGAAGGTGTAGCTAATAAAAGGATTTATCATCATAGTGGTTAACCTAAAAACTAGCACAAAGATTTCATATATAGAAGTATAGTTTCCCCCTAAGTTCATAATGGGGGATACTTAGGTATCTTTCATGAACACCTATAGGTTGAAGGAATACAACCATCACACATCGATCAATGTATAAGAGATCAACTAGGATTGGATGGTTGACATAGGAAATAAGATGGAGGTGGGCACAATGTTGTTTGATGTCTCCATCTGAGATAGGCTTGTGACTACCAGTGTGACCTAGCTATATGAGTTTCCAAGTTTTGGTATGCTAGAGAAACACATGAAATTAATCCTCTCACACATCCATGGAGATTGATTCTACTTTTTAGCAAGGTGAATACAAATATTAGCATGCCTCATCAATAAAATCATCAAGCTCCTAGGCTCAAGCGTAGACATCTACCTATTGATGGAGGATGATGTAGAGGTAGAGAGGGTTGTGAAACTCTTGCACTACTACAAGGTATGGTTTTCATTCCTAATCAAAGATATATAGGAACTTGGAATGAGGGTAGTGGCATGCCTCATGAGCTCTAAGCTATTCCCTAATGGATGATGGAAAGACATAAGCAATACCTACTTTTATATCACCCATCACATGGTACAAGGGGTCAAGCTCAACATTGAAAAATTTATTGCTAAGAAGATGGTGAAGAATGTGTTGGAGTGCCACAAGGTGCAAGAAACCTTCAGGTGGGAGTCTATTTTAATATTAAAAGTTATGGAGGATATTATCATGCCTAATGGTGATAAGGACAACCTTGGGGTCTTCCCAACATATAAAGACTCCCTAGTGTTGAAGTACCAAGACTTCACTTGTCCACCCTCCTTCTCCTAAAAATGTAATACAAGAGTATTGAAATAGTGTGCTCAATACATAAAGGCATTCAAGATTGAATGGTGTATCCTGCATGAGCTCCCCTAACATATGTTTGGAATGGCAATCTTTTTTTTCATACATCACGTTTATGTTGTGCATCTAGCACTCATAAATAGGAACCTATCTAGCTAGCTCAAACTACCTTATGCATTCTCCACTAAATATTTCATAGCGATGCTAAGAAGGATTCCCAATGTGTAATAGCTTGATATCCCAATGAAGGTTAAGGACAAAGAAATGAGTAGGTTGAGGCACTAATATGTACACCTAGGGGGTAAATCTAAAAAATATGAGGAGGATGAATCCAATTGAATGGACCTCCATCCCCTCTAGAGGTAAGTTATAAATGGTCACATATTGATGTTTTATGATGATATGAAGCTATGAAATAAGGGTACAGACCTTGGAAAAGATGATGATCACCCCCTCATGATTGGTGATGAAGGAAATCTAGCACCAAAGATGTAGTAGGAGTATCCCCAAAATAAGTGGGGAGACACACTTTAAGAAATTTAGGAGTGCATTAGATTGAGGGTAACCTCTGATAAACAAGCAACACCTCCAACTCCAAAGAAGCATGTAACCTTCATGCTAGAGACTACTTCCTCTATAAGAGATAGAGGAAGAAGAAGGAATAAATACCTACATCATGCAGGTCAAATAAGAGGACGATCCTAGCACTGAGGATGTTTTGAAGGCCCTCCAAGGTAGCACAAATACCATGTTTAAATAAGAAGAGAAGTTGACCAATGCCTCATTCAAAGAATAACCTGCCACATAGTCTCCATGAATATATGAGGAAAAGAGAATGTTTTGGAATAAAATGAGACATGAGGAAGAAATTGAGATGGTGTTGGCACTAGAGAATAAGAAGAGTAAGGGTTGGAAAGAAATGGGCATAAGTTAGGCAGAAATTAAGAAGGTTGAAGCTAAGGAAGAGAAGGTTGAGGAAGAGAAGGCCAAGAGAAAGAAGAAGATGAAGAAGGTTCCTATAAGAAAAAAACCAACCTTTGATAAATCCAAAAAGGTGCCTAGCACCCCCACCAAAAAGTAGATAAATATGCACAATAGGCATGCCCAAGTAGTGAAGGGGAACTTAAAGAAAAGGAAGGCAATACTAGCACCTTGGAAAAATAATAAATGGAGAGTTTTGAGGAACCCCAATAAGAATAAGAGGAAGGAAAATTTGGTGCCGAGGGAGTACACCTAGAGAAAAGCATTGGGAAACCCCAAGTAGAGGAAGTAAACAAAGATGAAAATTCTAATTAAGAACCCCTCATAAAAAATGAAGATGAATCCTCAGAGGAAAGCACTAAAGAAAGTGGTAGTGCCAGTGAGGAGGAAGAAGACCAAACAGATCTAGCTATCACCAAGGAAGAAGGCACAAAGTTGAGAATCTAAGAGAAGGTATAAAATGGGTGTATGGATGAAGACTTCTATATGTTTGACTTCATACCACTTAAAGCCACCATAAGTAGGATGCACAAATAACTTGCACTTATGTTTGATAGCTACATGGATGAGCCTCACTTTGAGGTTCCTCTAAAGGATATATTAGGCATGGAATAACCTGATGAAGGGCATGACTCCCTCATCATAAACCCCCACACCATGAACCCAGTCTGGTCTAGGAATGCACTCATTATAATGACCACTAAATTTGAATGCAAGAATATCATCAATGACGGTAGAGAAAAGAAATGGAAGAAACTTTGTAAGGATGTTGAAGATGAAGTGCAAGATATGAAATTAAAACTACATCATCTATGCAAGGGCATACAGATGACTAAACCATCCCTTCTAGTTAGCATTGATATATAGAACCTGTCTAAGGTTGATAAATTTTGTGTGATATTGGATCAGATGCTCCCAAGGATGAAACCTTAGTTAGTGTAAGAAGAAGAAGACCCATGCACTATGCTACAAAAATAGCTTTTTGTTAATCTCGAAGAGGTGGAGGACCTCTTTTCAAAGCTTTAAGAGGGTTTAGATGTAATTAATTACATCTTCTATATATTTTATAACCAAGTGTTAGTCATAGACATGCCCCTCAAGTAAGAAAAAAGGGAAAAGGATGAGATGATGACACATGTGTACTCTATGAGAAAGTTGAATCATGTCTAGATAATGGTAAAGGTTAATGACTTAATCACATAAATCAATGACCAGGAACAAAAGATGGAAGAACTCTTATGTGCCTCTTAGACTAAGTCTTATGATTAAGGAAAAATCCTAGATAGGGGAGTGATAAAAACTAAGGCAAGCCTAGATGCCTTCAAGAAGGAACTAAACAAGAATTATGTGCTCTCACTTAGCACCACCTCTACTAAAATAGATAGTTCCATAGAAGAAATCAAGCTTTCTATCAAGGGATTTGAGGACTTTAATGTCGAACTTAAGGAGAGTGTGTTTGAATTCTATACATTGAAGGCTTTGGCAACCTATTCCAAGGGTGGACTAGTAATTTTGTATGGGTTAATATTGGGCCCTTGTTTCATCAAGTATGGATCCATGCCATCATGACATACATCATGGTGTGAGGCAATAACTTGGGATTATTATTTTGGCATCATGATTCCAACTGAAAGAATCAATGCACATCTTGCATCAGCTGGTAGGTAGTTAATTGGCACCTAGATCTTGAAGGCATCTTCCAAGAGTGGTAACACATGGTGAGTTCATTATGAAGGGTATAATGTGATGGATCCATTGAAATTATTACTTAGGCTCTAGTTTGGCACCCAGCATGCAAAGCTCTAACTTAATAGAAGATGTTCCTTTAGGATTATAAAGCAAGCTCAAACTAGTGAATTGATGATGTGGCATTGGTGCAATAAAGCTCTAGAGAATTATAATTAAATCTATATGTTTCGACTACCATTAATAATTAGGATAACTTATATTCCTTACATGCTCCATTTGTAATTCCCAAGCTTGCATGTGAGCCTCTAGGCTATTAAAGAGTTCTAATTAAGCAAATGCTCTATTTTTTAAATTTATGGTCTCTATTTAATTTGAATCTTTTATTAATGATATAGAATGGTTGCATCAAACATAATATCTAGTTTATACATCTTTAATAGTGTTAATTGAATATGCAATAAACATAATGTTGTAGTTCTAATTCATTTAGGATAAGCACAGTGGTTATGCAAGATTATGGTTTATGACCTCTACTAGCATCCCTATAATTAATGTTGATGTCAACTATAATCTAATTAATGACTAAGTATATAAATATTCCACTTTAGGCATTGATATCTTTGCTAAGAAGCACTATCCCAAGCATGAAAACTTAAAGTGAGATCATTCCCTTGATCTATCAAAGCACCTATATGATGCGAAGCTTAGTGAAATAATGACTTGTGCCTTTACGAATATAAAACCACCCGAAATAGTATTATGCCTATAAACAATCAAGCTTAGCCTACAAAAGTCTTGCACTAATAAATTTTCCAAAAGCCTCTGTTGAAATGACCAAGTCCCATAATTGATATCCCACACCATGGCATAACTGGCCCAATGCAAGCCCCAATTCTTTCTCTATTGAAATTTGGGTGAGTACATAAGGATTTCAGCTTATGTGAATTTAATCCAGCATAGTTGAGTGTTAAATGTTGAGCACATAAGGAATATACCATGTTTATGACTAGTTATAATGAGTCCAAAACTGATTTGGACAACTGAATGAGAACTTGACTTGATATTTGATCCCCTTTTCTACAATAAAAGACAAAAAGCATAAAAGATAATAATTTACCTTAAAGATATGTGGATTTTAATTGAAGATCATATTATGGAAAGCAAATCCATTAGAATCCCAACTACATTCCCAATCACCATTGAATTTTATAACCACCCCAATAGTGGACTAAGTGAGCCTCATGGAGAAATCTATCTATATAAGGGACACCATTATCCATTTAAAAATGTCAACACTTTGTGTAAATAAAGGTTTTCAAAACTATAATAGAAATTTATTTTTTTAGACTTTATCTTCTACTCATTGAATGTTATCCATCTTTTCTAGCTAATTTTATGCATGTTTAAGAGTATTGATCTTATGATTTACTATAGAACTGAATATAATAATTATATTGTGCAATAACTATTCTAATTCACTTTTGAATTATTTTCATTTCCTTTATAACATTCTTTGCTTTATGTGCTTACAACAATAAAGTGATTTTAAAGCTTTATGTGCAATAACTACATATATTTTGTGTGTTTATATTTAGTGAAGGATTCTTGAGTTATGTATTCATTTTATCCCTAGAATCTTGCTCATCGTACCACTACAAACTTGTGCAATCACAAAGCCTAAACACAATGGTATAATTGTGACTTGGTATACTTCATGTCTTGAAGCACCAACATTCATTTGGATGGGAATCTTATTTTACGCTTTCCCTTCCCTATCCTTTTTTATGTTTGTTTTATAATTAAACTACCTCCCCCTTATTTTATAAAGTGGTAAAGTGAAGTGTTTTAAATTTAGAAGCAAGATCAGAATATCTTATTGTAAGTTTAAATAATATGTATTGAGTTTCTAGTGGTAACATTGAACCTATTTGAATTTATTCTATGTAGGCTTTATCATGGAGCCACATACTTTTAATTATGCCTTAGACTGATCAAGCATTGATCCTAAAATGGAGGATGAGATTCCCTTATTGTTCCCACCTTTCTCTTTGTAATGCTCAATCCCATGAGTGCATCTTGATCAAGATTTTAGATAGAACAAAATTTGGCACTAGAATGAGGGCATTCCTAGTTTTAACTTTGATTAAGGGTATTGTAAATTGTTGAATTTTTTTTTAAAACTAGCTAATAATTGTTATACATGTTTGGTATTCACTAATGTTTGATTTTTCTTTTCTATTATGAAATTGAATGTGAATTACTAATAATAAATGACTAAATTATGTGTAGTAAACTAGGTTGGATCTTAGTGTGTGTATTACCTAGTCCAAATATGTGTGTGGGAAACTAATTATCTCTCCATTCCAAATTCATAGGGAAAACTTAATTGGTAGAAGAAGACTTAGACCCATAATAAGCCTAGTGACCACCAAATCTTCATCCCAAACCACATAGAATCAACATATACCCATAGTCTTACCTATGGCTTAGATTGTTGGCTCTAAAATAAATGTCCTAGGGGTCATCCATTACTTACCTAAGAACCAATAAATATATTTGCCTAGATTCACACCTAGCATAGGAAGGACTACATAAGAGCATATAACATCATACAAGACTACTCAGAGACTCCTCAATGTTGAGTATGAAAACATGGATTATAGGTTGTTCCCCTTCACACTCATGAACTCATTATATGACTAGTTTATAAATCTCCTCGAAGAATCCATCATGAGATGGGACCAATTTATTAGTGGGACCAATTTATTAGCACTTTACTGGCCTAATTTGGGCAAGTTATAGACCCAAACATCTTATATCAATAGTTCACATGCATCAAACGAGAACCTAATGAGCCAATCAAAAAATTATATGCTCATTTATAGAAAATGTATAATATAATCACTACCCTTTATAAACCTAATGCTCTTCTAGCCTTAGAAATGTATAAAAATGCTTTGGACCCATGGACCATAATGTTATTGAGGCAAGACCTAAAATAATAACTTTATATTTATCCTATGCCAAAGCTATCAATATTGATAGACAACTCAACCCACAAGTTCAGGGGATGTCCCCCATCCCTAACACATTGCCTAATATTTTGGCATTGATATTTCTCCCTAATGCAAATTAGAATGTGCCTATGTCCCAACCATTACCAATAATTAATCATCTTCCTTTGAGACATGCTACACCAAACCAATAGCTATATTTTCTTATCCTAGTGATAAATGAGGTAGTTCCCCACTTATAAATCCAGATGACATTAGTAGCTATGAAAAATGCTCAAACCATACCTCAATAATCAACTAAAAATGATTTATATGCTATCCAACATATGGTGCAAATATTGAGTAATGAATTCCTTGGTTTATTAATGTAAATTGGTAGCTTTAGTGCTAAGATCTCAAATAAGAACTTCTCTTATTAAAGGTAAAATAAAAATTACCATTGCCCAAATAATCAGTAATAGCCTTCCCCAAAAAAACTTCTATAAATCAATATTTGTGAAATATCTCTCATAAATTAGTATTGTGTGTATAACATATCTCAACATGGTGAGTTAGACTACATTTAATTCTGTATCACCTTTGACATATTCCAAAGAGAGATGAAGGAATACGAGGTAGTCCTAAACCAACTTGAGTAATCTAGTGATAGTAGTACCCCAAGTACCACTATGGTATTATAAACCTTATAAATCCACATCCAAGAAGATAATGATCTAGTGGAGAGCACTAGTGAAATACATTATTTATATTAGTTTCAAAGGAGCAACTATACCTTGAGGAACTAACAATTATAACAACCCCTCACTACTTCAACTCCTCCAAATAATGGTGCAACCCCACCTAATCCTAATTTTAGGAGTAACCCTCTACCTCCTAAGCCTAATTAATTAAAAATAGTATCAAATTAGAAATGGATACAATATAGTAGAAGACATGAATAAAATTAAATCAAATATTACTCTTCTTGATCTTTCATAAATTATTGATCAACATGACCTTCTGTTGAAGTCACTCACCAAAAATACAATTCAATTGACCCATACAAGGCAAAATACTTCCCATACTAACATACTTATTCGTAAGAATAATAAAAAATTCCCTCCCTTTCTCCAGACTATCAAGCTATTTTGGAAGAACTGACATAAATTTTTAGTCGACTTAGGATCTTCAACCAATGTGATGCCTACAGGCATCTATGAAAATTTGGGTTTAGTTCCTATCAATTAATATAAATTCATAGTCCAACTTGATAAGTCTAAATTCAAGTAATTGGGGAGTTCCTTAATGTACATATACAGTTAGAGTCAAAATGTCAACTTCAATAGTTCATCAACATTCATATTATGGAGATCCCCAAAACTAATGGGATGCTACTTAGTTGGGATTAGTCAAAATCATTGAATGGGTATATGGATATGGATTTATCATATATATGGTTTTTTTGGAATGGTGTATCTAATAAAATTAGAGTAGATAGGGAACCCCAGATGAAAACATGATAATTGAATACAATACAGTAAATGAAAGGGTGAACCTAGGATCCTCTAACCTAGGAATCTATACATTAAGCATGAAATCTGCCAAAGAAAGATCTAGCAATGAACCTAAATTAATAGGCCTATGGTACCTATAATTTTATGGGGCCCATTCTAAATAAGGTAGTGGAGTATGGGTTCTAATAATAAACCCATAGGGAAAGAGGCATATAGCTTCATATAGGTTACAATTCCCCTACACCAATAATTTGGTTGAATATGAAGCCTTAATCCTAGGATTGTAGTGTGGATTAAAGTATAAGGTGAAGGAATTGAGAGTATTTAATTATTTTAAGATAGTAGTAAACCATGTCAAGAGTATATTTTAATTTAAGCTATAATACCTTATAAAGTATAAGCATAAAGCCTAGGATTTATGTTTAAAGAATTCAATGTCATCCCTATCCCTAGGGAATGAAATCAAGTTGATGATTTATTATCATCCTTATATACAAGTTTAACTCCCTTTGACAATACCAAATTTTAAGATTTTTCCATTGAGCTAGTCCCTTATCCCTCTATCCCAGACAATGTATAAAAATTTTAAGTCTTTGAATATGACCATCATATAATCAAATTCACTAAAAAATTTGGGGTATTTGAAGCCCAAGAAATTAATTAAGATGATCAAGATAGCCCCATAACCAAACTAGACAAAGATAGAATTATCAATGTCTAAGGGAATTGGATTCTAAAAGGGATGTTCTCCCTAGAATAGGTATTCAACACATTTAGTTCTACACCAAAAATCTAAAAAACCCAATTTTTAAAATAAGTATCAAACCATTAACCTTCATTCCTTGGAGAGACCCAAAACTATCGACCTAGTTCCCAAATGGACAAACACATAACTTGAGTAGCTTCAAAATTTGTTTCTAAGATAAATAGTTGTAATTACTTGGGCATATGGAGACCTCAAAATCTTTGACCCAAAGATAATTACTTATACCTTCCCCCTAAAGCTAGACCAAAGACCATTCTAATAGAAACATATACCTATGAACCCAATCATATAACTTTTGATACATAAGGAAGTTCACCAACTACTTTCAATTGGAATAATGTTCCCATTTTTCCTTTTTACTTGGGTAGAAAACATGGTTCCCATTCAAAATAAAGATGGCAAAATTAGACTATGCATAAATTTTCAAATCTGAACAAAGCTTTAGATAAGGATAATTATCCATTTATTTCCCTTGATTAAGTGATTCAAATGGTTAATGGGTCCCATATGGTGTCCTTCTTGGACAGATTCTCAGGATATAATCAAGTCCTAGTCAATTCATAAGATTGAACCAAAAATGCATTCACAACAAAATAGGGGACACTTTCCTATTAAAAAATTCCATTTGGGTTTATTTAAGGCTAGAGAAACATTTCAAAGGGCTATGGATTTTGAATTTTAAGGTTTAATTTGTAAATTCATAGTAATTTACATGAATGATTTAATTATGTTTTCAAAATACAAGTAAGATCATATCAAATACATGTAAAAAGTGTTCAATAAATGTATAAGGTATGGCATTTCTCTGAACCTAAAAATAACATATTTAGTGTCACCAAAGGTAAAATTCTCATTTATATCATCACAAAATAAGATATTGCCATTGACCTTGAATGAGATGAAGTAATCTCTAAGTTGCCTCAACCTAATAGTAAAAGGGAATTAAAATCCCTCTTTGGAAAAATTTAATTTTAATCACAAGTTCATTTTTGTATTTTATAAAATTTTAAATCCCCTAAATGTGATGTTTAAATATATTCTATAATGGAGTGTAAAAATGAGTCAAATAAATCATTTCAGAACATAAAATATGGCATCATGCCAGCACTAGTGCTAACTATTGACCATTTTTTTACTACAAGTTAAAATGGGTCAACCCCCTATAGTAATGACATGATATTTGGGTATAACATAGTGTGTTTTGGTATATTTGATGTCATTTAATGATTTTTTATCTTTTTTCATAGTCTAGTTTAGTCCTTGTGTCATTTTGAGTCATCTAGGGGGTCAGACCATCATGACATGTCACATAGAAATGAATAGATCAGTTTGATTATGAATTTATAAGCATGATTAGATAACCTTTTAGGATGAAGAAACTACATAGACATTATTATTTTGGTTCCAAGATCATCCTTTTCAAGTTTCATGTCTTGATGATCTTGATATCTCAAGATATAAGCATTTAAAGTGAAACTATCTAAGATAAACATGCATGAGAATGTCAAATTTAAGCCTCATAAAATAACTATTTGGATTCAAATGTTCCTAAGGTTTAATTCTGGGTTGATAAGTGGCAAGATCTTGGGTATTTAGATCAAATCTAATGGTGCATAGGCTAAGGTGATGTAAGTGGGTCTAATAGATCTGACGGTGCATGTTTGATCATGCAAAAATAGATCAATAATGTGAATGAGAGCCAAAGAGTCAAAATATCTTGATCAAACAAAAAGCTTCCAATTTGTTAAATGACATTCAATTAAACTAATATCAATGACATTAATTGATTCATATAGATAATATCCAATGATACACATTGAGTCAAAGGTCAAGGAGCCCAGATCAAACACAAGACTACCAAGTAGCACAAGCACATTAACCAGATAGGCTGACAATAGTACATAGATTTAATGTGATGCTTCCAAGTGTCATAATTTGGGGAAGTTAGATAAATTATCAATTTTCAACATTGAAATTTGAATTTAAAAGACTCCCAAAGAGATCGATAGAGCAAATTTGACTAGATTCTAGATGGACAAGATGAGACTATGTGTCCAAATGATGATAGGCATATTTTAAAATAAAATGAGTGAGGTGGAAAGGGAAAATCACATAGGCAGACATGTAGGATCCAAGGATTATATATCAAATCAATCTCTTTAGATTCATACACTGCCATAAAATCTCAATTGAGATACAAGATAAACAATGACTACCAAATGTGAAGAATGAAGTCCAGGAGAACAATGAATGATTGTAGATAGTAATTATAGGTGTTTAAAAAATATGTAACAAATAAGATAATGTATTATTATTATATCATATGTTTCAACTCTTTCTAATTAAATTTTAAATTCTTGAGAAATGATCCATGATGAAAGTCAGTTTCTTATGCATAGCAAAAGGAGTTATATGCCACATCTTAGGGGTGTTATGTTTTGAGATCCATTTGTCCCATTAGGCCTTGCATGGTATGTTTTTGAATTCATCCTCATGAATGTGTAACTCCTCATATTAGTTGGACATGTATTCTAGTGACCTTTGAGCTTCATTTTTTTCTCCTCTCTAAAATTTTATAAGTAGCTACCATTTTGGCCGTTGTAATCTGAGACCACACCATGTATGGTGAATCCCTACTAGTTTTGGCATTGCACTTTTCCATATAATAATAAATAAAATCTATTTTGAGTTCATATCTCATTTTTTAAAGTGTGTGAAGAGAGGTATAGTGAATGCCTAAGTGATATCAATCTATCCTTATGTTTTCTTAGTCCTTCTATGTTTGATGCAAGTGATCTCAGCATAGCAAGTCATATGAAGTGTATTTAAGTGTATGAATATGTCTTAAGTGTATAATGAGCCTTATATCTACAACTAATATATGGTCTTACTTACCTTCGATAGTCTTCATGTATCTCCCCTTCATATTAAAACACTGATGCTAGTGTATTAGAGGACTCTTAAGCTAGTGTTGTAGGCATTGTTTCTTTGTGAAATAAGTACAATGGTCATTTGGAATACATATTGGTGCATCACCCTTTTATATTAGGATTATTTCATGAAAATTCTATCTATTTCACCCATAAGGAAATAGTTATCATAGGTGAAAACACTTCAAGATATATTTAGGGAGCTAGAATTTAAATCTAGAGGCTTACTTCTACCATAGGTACACCCACATACTTGGAAGTGTTCCTATGTTTCCAAAATATAGAAGAGGCTTCAACACCCTCTTTTAGGGTGTAATATTTTGTGATGATAGTTCTAACATGCCCAGTGGAACCATTATCTTCAAGATAACTTGTCAAGGTGAATGTTGGTCTTGACAACATCAGTTGCAAATTGGTGTGCTACTTAGAATTTGGAAACTCCACTAAGGTATAATCTAGTTAAAGGCCATTATTTTTTTATACACTTTCCCTCATAATTCATGGTTCTCACTAGGTCATCATTGAATAGAGTTCTCAATCCCATTAATCCACCTATTCATCCTGAACTTCCCATTGAAGTTCAATATCCTTAGCCTAATCTACCCTTTAGAAAACCATTAGATTTTAATAGAGAGGAAGAGGTTGAATAAATTAAAGAAATTGAATATTTTGAAGAGTTTGAAGAAGACATGGCTAGACCTCATGCTTTCTCTACCTTCAATACCAAAAATCCAATTTACCTATAAGTATATTATATCATCCCTCCTAATTATACAAAAGGTGTGCCCCTATTTAATTGTGAGAGTCATGTTACACCTATTGAACATATTAGCAATGTCTCCAACTTTTTTAGCTTCCATAACATCACTCAAGATAATGTGGCCATTATACTCCTTGACATGTCCCTTAGAGGGAAATCTCTTGATTGGTATAGGACTCTAAAAGGTGGATGCATCACATCATGGGACGATTTTTGAGTGTTGTTGACCTCAAGATTAGAAATGAAAGTGACTATGCCTCTCTCATACATCATCTCAATGTGATCAAAATAGGATCCAAATAAATAATCCATGACTTCAATGAGAGGTTTAAAAAGACCTAGTTTTGATTACCTCCTCCCATGAGGCCACCTCCTAGTTTCATGTTCCCTACCTACTTGAGAGGCATTGGAACTAAAATTTCTTTCATGATTCAGTCCATGGGGGGTTCCACTCTCCCCAAATCATATGAAATTTCTATAAAAGATGATAATGGTCTCATCTAGGATGGAATGTTGCCTCCTAAGGTGTATATGCCTCCATTATCTTATACTTTTTATAGTACTCGAGATGTGGCTCAAATTCCTAATGCCAACACCAAGCCTATAACTATTCCTAAGAAGGAATATAATGTCATGCATAAAGATGCATAAATTCAAATGCTAAGAGCTCAACTTAGCAAGCTAACATATAACTAGGTGCCTATCAAAATAATTACCCATATCAATAATAGTATGGTCATAAATTTTGAAGAGGACGAGGTCAATGGTAGCCTAGCTCAAATAGGCCTATTACTGTCTACAATCCCAACTCCACCACCAATGCAAGGGAGATGGTACTGGTGCATAGAAATTTGGTACAAGGAGAAGATTGGAAACAAGGCTAATTCATATATGCTAGTGAGAATGGAGAGAAAGATCTTATTTATCAAGGAGGAATCATTCCACCCCTATCAACTGAAGATGAGGTCATGATGCAAGCAAATGAGGATTGGCAGCCCCATCAAGAAATTTTCACCAACTTTTTAGTGGAAACACTTTTGTGCTCAATCAAGGATCCTCTATTTTAGACAATACTAGATCCAAGAGGAAAAATCTAGGATGTGGTAGTATCATGCCCATAGGCTCATCCAATCCTCTTGCAAGGTAGTAAGGCATGGTTGTAAGTGTGACAGTTCTAAAATATGTTACACCTCCATTAAGTCAAAATATGGTAAGGCCTATTCAAGATGCATTTTTTACTCAATTTATAATCAAATATTTACCTCCAAGGACTCAATAAAAGTTGATTATTAACATATTGGATTCCATGAAAATTTCTAAAGCATATATTTCCTTGTGGGATATCCTTCATATGCCTGTCTAAAAAGAGTTGTTACAAAATCAATTATCCAATATTCCTACTAGTCTTCATCTTCAAATCAAAGTAATAGTCATGTTTTCCTTGAAAATACTCCTAACACTATTTTTTAACCATCGACTAGGATTTAAAAAACTCCACCGTTTTACCTCACTCTCATAGTGGGTGATAAGTTGGTCCGTAATTACATAGTTGATAGTGGAGCCTCTACCTCAGTCATGCCCAAAGTTGTAGCTGATAAATTGGGCCTATAATATGAGCCTCATAGAAAAGGATTGATCCATCTAGATGGTACCCTATTAAGACCACAGTGATGATCAAAAACTTGAAGGTTTTCTTACATGATTGCCCTAGCTTTCCTGTCATTCAAGATATAGTTGTTGATCTCCTAGCTCACTTTGTAATCTACCTGTCAAGAGATTTTATAGCAAATATTTGTGGTTATCTCTTATTTTATTGGTCCTTCATGGCCTTTAGGACAAGGTATGGGACCAAATTGATCATTATAATTCATCCTCTTGCAAGGTTTCATATTAAACCTTACATTGAAACCAATCCTAACTTCAATTTCATTATTCATGAGGAGGAATCTAATGTGGATGATGGTGCTTCTAAACTTGAGGGTATTTTTTATCTATTTTTGGATGAGTTTGGTACAGATTCATATGGCATGATACTTATGTGTACTTTAAGTAAACTGATATTGGGAATTACATCATGCATTATGAGCCATTTGAAGGAGCTGAGGTAAGTGTCAAACATTCTTAAGTTGTTGAGTGAAACTATATGATTCATGAGTATGATGATCATAGGTTCATGAATATAATTAAGCACCATAGTGGGAATAATGATGTTTTCATTCATACCATTGATGAAGATGCTCTGGATGATGACACTCATGAAGAAGAAGAAAATGACTTATGGCAAAGATTTGAGGCCATATGTCAAGAATTTGACAAGATTGGTAACATTCCTTTTTCTCCCAAGAAATGTATGTCTAATATGTTTGTTGATGAAACTAATGACTAGGTTATTAGGTTTTATATAAAGTATGAATGTAAATGGAATCTTTTTAAGGAGTATGTACATCAATCTATTATTCAAAATCTTACAGTCCTAAAAGGACCTAGTGAGGTCAAGTCATAAGCTATTATGCTTAAGGGATAGTTAGGAGATCCATATAGTATTGATACATGTTTAGAGAGGTTGGATTATAAATAAAAATAACTTGATACTCCCAAGTATCAAGTATATCCTATGCAAGAAGAAATATTGGTTGAAGCAATTGTCATCATTCTTATTCTATAGTATGAGGAATGTATATCAGATATTGAAATGATCAAGAGGATTGTAGATCTAAAAAAGGATCTTAGAGATTAATAAATATTAATTATGAAGTTCCCAAATAGTTCTCTTTTAGACCTAATAAGATTTAAAGGTGATAGGCTTCTTGATCACCTACATATGCAAGTGATTGGTGATGAACATGTTTCTCATGCTAGGATACCTTCTTGGAGTGATAAATATGCCAAGGGAACAATTTTGACACTAAATGAAGCATGATAAAATGTTTCACCTCAATATGATGTTTTTTAAATAGTAGAATATGTGTGTGTCTTTTGTTTCAGTTGTGTGTGTGTTCTATAAGTGCTCATAAAGCACATGTGTGTTTATTGCATTATGTCTTGTTCTTGTTATTTTTTATTGTTTGGTGTGTTTTCAAAGGTAATTTGTGTGTTAAATAATGTACATATTACTCCATATCCCAATATACAGGATTGGGCAATTGGTCATGGCATAGCAAGCATACCACCCTTGGGAAATCACTAAGAATGTTGACCATTTTTTGACCACAAGTTAAAATTGGTTAACCCCCTATAGTCAAGACTTGATATGGGGGTATAACATAGTGTCATAGGGTGTGTTATGGTCTATTTTATGTCATTTAGTTCTTTTCTAGCTTTGGTCATAGTCTAGTTTATTCCATATGTCATTTTGAGTCATCTAGGGGGTCAGACTATCATGGCATATCACATAGAAATAAATGAATTAGTTTTTTTATGCATTTTATAAGAATGATTAGAAAAAATTTAAAGCTAAAAATACTACATTGACATGATTATTTTGGTTCCAATATCATCCTCTACAAATTTTATGTCCTGATGAGCTTACTATCTCAAGATATAGGCATTTAAAATTAAACTAGTAGAGATAGACATGTGCAAGAACAACAAATTCAAGCCTCATGAAATAAATATTTGGATTCAAATGTTCCCAAGGTTTAATATAGGTTCAATAATTGTAAATATCTTGGGTGTTTGGATCAGATATAATGGTGCATGGGTGAATGTGATGTCAGTGGGTCCGGTAGATCCAATGATACATATTCGATTGTGCAAAAGCATATCAATAGCATGGATGAGAGTAAAAGATTCAAAATATCATGATCAAACACAAATATTCTAAGTGTTGAAATGATGTCAAATAAATCTAAAATTAATGGCATCCATTTATTTGTATAGATAATATCCAATGGTGTACATTGAGTCAAAGGTTAAGGAGCCCAGATCGAACAAAAGATTGTCAAGTGGCGTAAGTACATTAAATAGATGGGTTGATAGTACATAGATTAAATGTGATTATACTAAGTGTCATAATCTAAATACCCTATATCAATTATCAATGATCAATGATAAATGATCAATGACCAATGTTAAAACTCAAATTGAAGAGACTCCAGAGGAGATTGATAAAGCAAATTAGATTGGATTCTAGATGGACAAGATGAGACTATGTGTCTAAATGATGACAGACATATTTTAAAATAAAATGAGTGATGTGTAAATGTAATACCACATAATAATCCATATAAGATCCAAGGATTATAAAGAAAAACAATCTCTTTAGATTCATATGCTACCATGAAAGCTCAATCGAGATGCAAAATAAACAGTGACTACCAACTATGAAGAATGAAGTCTAGGAGACCAATGAATGACTATAGATGGTAATTATAGGTTTTTAAAATATATATAAAAACTAAGAGAATGAATTATGACTTTCATATCATATGTGTCAACTCTCTCCAATTTAGTTTCAAATTCTCAAGAGATGATCCATGATGAAAGGTAGTTTTTTGTGCATAGCAAATGGAGTTTTATGCCCCATCTCAGGAGTTTTATCTTTTGAGAGCCATTTTCCCCATTAGACCTTGCATGGTATATATATAAATTCATATTCCTACATGTGTAACTACTCCTATTATATGGGCATGTGTTCTAGTGACCTTTAAAGTTCATTATTTTTTCCTCTCTCAGAAATTCTGTAAGTAGCTACCATTTTGGCCATGTAATCAAAGACCACACCATGTATGGTGAAGCCCTAATGGTTTTAACATTGTAATTTGCCATAGAATAATAAATTTAGTCTATTTTAAATTCATATCTCATATTTTTAAAGTGTGTGAAGAGAGGTATAGTGAATAGCTAAGTGATATCAATCTATCCTTGTTTTCTCTCAATTCTTCCATATTTGATGCAAGTGATCTCAACCTAGTAGTTCATATAAAGTGTAGTTAATTATATGTATAATGAGCCTTAGTATCTAAAACTGATCTATGGTCTTACTTACCTTGAATAGTCTCTATGTATCTTACCTTCATATTGCAACACTAATATTAGTGCATTCTAAGACTCTTAAGCTATTGTTATAGGCATTATTTCTTTATGAAAGAAGTACAATGGTCATGTGAAAGAAATATTAGTGCATCACCCTTTTAGAATAGGTTTATTTCATGCAACATTTATCCCTTTCACCCCACAAGTAAATAGTTAGCATAGATGAAAACACTTCAAGATATATTCAGGGAGCTAGACCTTAAATCCAGAGGCTCACTTCCACCATAAGTACACCCACATACCTAGAAGAGTTCCCATGTTTCCCAAATATGGAAGAGGCTTAACACCCTCTTCTAGGGTGAAATATTTGGTGACAACACTAACCAGTCTTGATTATTCAAAAGATTTCTACATCTACTCAATCACCTCCAAACACACCATTTCTACCTGTCTCACTCAAATATTGGATTGAGAAAAACACCCCATGGCTTTTACAAGAACCAATTTGAAGGAATTAGAGCTAAGTTAATCCACATTGGAAAAACACACCTATGCTCTAATCAAAATAATGAATAAATTCAGGCACTATATTATTAGGAATTGATCTAGGTGGATCCATATATGCTTTGGAAAATAAATCACCAAATTGTGGATTGATCAATGTCATGGTGTAGAGATTTTTGGTGCAATTTGAATGGGTCAATTTTGAGCCTGTATGCACAAGATATCATGCATCAAAGATCAAACAGGGCAAGTAAAAAAATTGGTTTAGATGAAACATCCAGATGGGCATTGACAAGTGGCAATTGGTCGACAAGTGGTGAGTGGAGAGTAGTTCATGTTGTGGGTCCTCAAGCCACTACGTGGCTTGCCACCATTTAATTATTTTACCATCTATCCTTATGGTCCAATTTTGATAATCATTTAATTAGCTATATTAATTAATTAATTATCAAGACCATTGAAGACATCTAAAAAACCATATAACCTATCACTTCCACATGATAAATCCATGTCATAATAAATCTTCCATATACTTTCCATGTACATGCCACATGTCCAATGTTACATGCATGGTTCTAAACCTAGCATGCCATGTTTTAACCACTCAACATCCACATGCCACTGAAATCATGACATAACCCAAGATTAATGCCATCCACCTCATGTAATATGTCTCTAAAGGCGTTAACTACCATGAACTTCATGTTAATTTAATACCCAAGTTTTCACCCCCTTACCAATGTGGGAAAATAGATATGCATAGCCACTAAATATGTTGAGGAAGGATTCAAACCCTTATCCTCAAAATTAAAATGATAAGACAAAATCACTTGGGCTATAGGTTTAAATGGATATATAAATCTGAGACTTTGTATTTGAAATCATTAAAAAAAGCTTAGCATTCATTACTAAAGGCTATAGAAAAGGATCTCGTACAATTCGTAGAGGGAGTTAGAGGCAAATTGGGAAAAAGTCCAAAAGGAGACTTATGTTATTTTTTCAAAGGAATAACTTTGTATTTGATGAGATTTCATTTTGGAGACATTTTTAAGTATTTTTCAAGCATTTTATTAATATATCCATTGATAAAGGACCCAGAGATGTAGGCCATTGTGTCAAACTCTATTATCAATTATGTGATTGAATTTCTTGATTTCTTATTATAAAATTATTATTATTATTTAATTTGTAAGTCAAATTTTAAATTATTTCCATCAAATTATTATTGTAAAGTAAAATTAAATATGTAAGCATATTATTGCTTAAGTTTACAAATTAGGTTGGTATCAGAGTGGTTAGTGTGTTAGGCTAACTTTTGTGTAAACATTGCTCTGATATGTCAAGTTTGGTCTCAGAGCTAAGTTTGTGAGTGAATGTGTGATTTTATTGTTTAGCTAAACTAAACTATTATAAAACAATGGATCTAATACTAGCTTAAAATATAGTTATTACTGAATACCATTATCACTAAAATAATGTAATATATGTAATCCCAAGAGCAATATCAACAAGCGATAGAGTAATGATATGAGCAGTAAATGAAAAAGCTCCAATAAATCATTGATGCTCTATGGGTAGAATTACAACAAGAACATCAAAATAAGAAAAGGATGCATGGATATTCAAATAATTGTGGACATTATGCCTAGTGAGGTCATATTTTTGAATAATGTTGAATACTACATGCCAGTTACGCTCTATTATGGTTTAAAAGATAGAATGAGGAGAGAGGAAATACACCAGCCAAGTCTAGGATCAGTCAATTAATCCAACCAATATTATGTCATCAAGAAACTCTATGGTCTTTAATGCAATAGATGTTGCTAATGGAAGTGAAAGATATTATGTTATACTTTAAGGAAATTCAAAGGTAGAACTACACTATTATTGCTAAAGGGAAGTTCATGTAGATCTATTTTAACTAAAGTTCTGGAGCTAGTTATATTACTGAAGGTCTCACATAATGTTTGTAACTAAAGACTCTTCCATTAATTCACACTAAGACACTTGAAGGAGATGATGGCATAGTATGTGGACATACAACTCATTATAACATCATATATTTTAGCATTGGAGGGTTATTCTTTGATCAAGTAGCTCTTGACATAGTTCTAGGAGAAGTTAAAGAGATCACTTTGGGACATTATTAACTCACATCTCAACATGCCAGAAACACTACATAAAGAGAAGGAATCCAATTGATGACCAATCATACCTATGAGGTTTAGTTCAAAATAAGCTAGACAATAAAGGTACATTTTGGTTATAGCAGTGATTCCTCTAATTCATATACTCCTACTAGTCTTATCAATGAAAATGATGTTATAAGTCTAGAATAAAATAATGTTGTGATTATTAATGTGTCTCTTGATGTAAATTCTAAAGATCAAAATAATTAAATCAACTCTTCTGGCTATATTGATAATTTTAGGGATACTGAATGTGCTAACCCTAAACATTTATCAATTTCATGTGTTAATAAATTTGAAAATAACATAAAGGGAATAGGTTCTAAGTTTTTAGCTAAAATGGGATTCAAAGGAAAAGGCCTTGTCATTAATGGTCAAGGGATTCTCTAGCCTATCTAAGTGGTAAAGAGACCACTCCATACAGGATTAGGATATGGAGGTGAAGGATAAATATCCTAATAATCTAAGTTGAATGATAACTCAAGAATCAAGATAAAACACCCTAAAGAGCTAGAAGAAGTAATCTCCAAAGATGAAACAATTACATTAGATGAAGAATCTTCAAATGACTCATCAAGGTATGTAAAAAATAAATACTCGAATGTATTTTTTTATTATGCATAAGAGAATCCTAAAAATATGCTTAAGAAAAATATCAAAACAAGGTTATCTAAAGAAGATAGGAAAAGTTAGAAACAACCTAAAAAAAGGTTGTAAATGCAACTTTAGTCAAGTGATAGATAGAGTATTGTTAGTCAGAACCTGAGACAACATCAGTAAGGGAGATGACAGTCAATGATAAGCTGAAAGTTAAAAGTTTTTCACCCTAAAAAGGTAAGAAAAACTTATTCAAAAGAGTAATTATTAAGCATTCTAAGATAGATGCTATCTTTGATAAAAATTATCAAAATAATTTGATATCTGAAGATGTTATAGAAACCCTAGGTTTGAAAACTAAGCCACATTTCCAACCCTATTCTCTAGATAAGATAGATGATGGTAATAACATACATGTAAGTAAAACATGTAAACTAAGGTTTGTAATTGCCACAAACTTTTTAGATGAAGTTGAATTAGATGTGGTTCCCCTTCATTTTAGTGGTATTATCCTAGGTAAACCATATTTGTCTCTGAGAAAGGAAACTTTTTCCAAGAAGAAAAATCAATACAACATTGTAAAATATGGGATATAACATCTCATGTAAGCCTTAGATATGAACATTGCAAGGAAACATGAAGATGACATCATAAGAAGCATCAAGAATAGTTTAGAAGATAGGTTATTTTTTAAAATCTGTATGTTTTAGAATCTAAAAAAATATATACATATTTGTATGACCCAAGTATGGTAAATGTTTGTAATCATTATAGTGTTTATAAAGACCCAAGAAGGACAACATTTGTAAAATTTTGTTATTAGGTAAAACCTTAAGAGGGAAATTGTAAAATGGTGATTTTTATAACACTAGGTGACATGAAACATTTTCATAGTTCTAGATCTAAAGACCTAATGAAATAACTTCAATGATCATCAGAGGTAGAGCCATGAAAAGATCCTCATAAGGAGTACCTGGTTTAGTACTAGTTTTTTTAGGATAAAAAGCCTTCTTAGTGGGAGGATCAATCTAGGTGGATCCATATATGCTTTAGAAAATAAATCACTAAATTTTGGATTGGTCGATGTCATGGCATAGAGCTCATCAAGATCTTTCCAGCATAATTTTAAAAGTTCAATTTTGAGCCTATATATACAAGATATTATGCATCAAATATCAAATAGGGAAAGTAAAAAAATTTGTTTGGATGAAACATCCAGTTGGGCATTGATAAGTAGCAAGTAGTCAATAAGTGGTGAATGGAGAGTGGTCCACATGATGGGTCCTCAAACCACCATGTGGATTTCCACCATTTAATTATTTTACCATTTATCCCTATGGTCCAATTTTAATAGTCATTTAATTGACTATATTAATTAATTAATTATCAAGACCATTGAAGACATATAATAAACCATATAACCTATCACTTCCATGTGACACATCCACATCACAATGAATCTTCTATATAATTTCCACGTATATGCCACATGACCAATGTTCCATGCATCTAACATGTCATGTTCTAACCACTCAACATCCACATGCCATTGAAATCACCACATAGCCCAAGATTAATGCCAACCACTTCATGGAATATGCTTCAAGGCATTAAATACCATGAAATTTGTGGTAATTGAATACCCAATTTTCCACCCACTTACCAATGTGGGAAAATAGATATACATAGCCATCGAATACGTTGAGGAAGGATTCAAACCCTTATCCTCATGGGTAAAATGATAAGGCCCAACCGCTTGGGATATGGGTTTAAATGGAGATATAAATCTAGGAATTTTTATTTTAAATCATCAAAAAAAGCTTGGCAGCCATTGCTAAAGGCTATAGCAAAGGAGCTTGTGCAACGTGCAGAGGGAGTTAGAGGTAGAATTGGGAAAAAGTCTAAAAGAAGACTTATGTTATTTTTTTCCCAAGGAACAACTTTGCAATTGAAAAAAAACCATTTTGGAAATGTTTGTAAGTATTTTTCAAGTGTTTTCATAATATATTAGCTGATAGAGTACCCAAAGATGTAGGCCATTATGAACTTCATTATCAATTGTGTGGTTGAATTTCTTGATTTTTTCTTGTAAAATTATTATTATAATTTAATTTTTAAGTCAAATTTTAAATTATTTCCATCAAATTATTATTTTAAATCAAAATTAAATACGTAAGCATATTATTTCTTAAGCTTATGGATCAGGAATAAATTGCATGTAATCATGCTAGACACAACTATCAAGCTTATGTTGGGGTAGAACGAGCTAGGTAAGCACAAAGGTAGATGGATGACTAAGATGTAAGAGTATGACTTGGATATTAAGCATGTGAATCTAGTTTAACGGAAAGGTCTAACTTAGTTGGTAATTGAGATAAATTCAAGGAACATTATACATCAAGTAAACCAAGAGCAAGTGCTCTAGTAGAATTAGTACACCTCAATTTCTCATTACCTTCACTATCGAAACCCACCCCCTAGGTTGATCCAAACACATAAGAGATCCCTCAAGATGAAATCAACATAATATATGCTAAAAAAGGATTTCTTTTCAAGAAAAATCATGAATATATCTACCTTAGATGCCTATCATAAACTGAATCCAAAGAAATCATGGTTAATTTCCATGAAAATTTAGGTGTTGGTCATCTTGTAATGAATGAAATGGTAGAAAAGATACTTTATAATGAATACTATTGGCTAACCCTATTTAAATATATATATGCACGTATTAGGATGTACCATTAGTGCCAAATGTTTTCCAAAAGAGAAATCTATGTTGTAATGCCATTACAGCTAGCCATATAGGGAATGCCATTTTCCCAATAGGGACTAGATTTCATAGGAATCATTAATTATAACTCCTCAATAGGCCACAAGTTTATTCTCATGTCCACATACTATTTCATGAGATGGATAGAGGTAGTATAAATAAAAAATAGCACTACTAGTGATTTGATCAAGTTCATCGATAATAATGTGACTACATAATTTGGGACCCCTATCCCATTAGTTTATGATAATGGCTCTATATTTTAATCCATAGAATTCATTGAATGGGCATATGACAATGGAATCACATTAAGGTTCTCATTTAATAACTACCCATAATAAAATGGATTGGTGTAATCAAGTAAAAATAACTTGATCAAAGCCATCAAAAGGTTTGTAGAAGGGAGACCTTGAGAATTGCATTCACTACTGAAGTTTGCTCTTTGGGCTAATCACACTAGACACAAATAGGAACTTAATAGCTCACCATTTCTATTAGTCTATGGACTAAATCCAAGTATGAAAACTACACTCAAGCTACCTACTTATTAATTCATGCAATAGTATATGGAACATAATGAAAAGGTGAATTTTAGGCTTCTATACATTGTATAATTGGAAGAATCTCGAGATGAAGCCTTGAAAAACTTTAGCAAACATCAAAACACTATCAAGTGTTGGTTTAAAAATAAATCCAAGGTGAAGTCCTTTAAGATTTTAGCTTTAGTGTTATTATGCAACAAATCCTATGAGAATAAATGTCATCACTCTAAGTTAATCCACTTTGGATTGGCCCATACTAACTATCTTAATTACTAGGGTAGAATGCTTTGCTCCTTAAGGACTTATAAGGGAATGATCTTCCATTACTGGTGATTGGGAAATTCTTGAAGCACGGCTTCTTGATTTCCCCTTCAACCACATCTTTATAATACAATTCCCTAATTGGTTTGGTGATGTATAATGTACATAATAAGTTAGTCTCATATTTTCTAATGTTGCTTCCTTAGTTTAGCCCTCTAATTTTCTAGTTTATCCTAGTGTACTTTCATTTTAATTATAGATTTGTTTTATCCTTGACTCTTTGTTAAAATCCTCTTGGTATGTATTGATGTTCCAAATTTATCCTCACCATAACTCAATGTGAAAAATAATTAATCTAACTAAATTATCCCTATTTTTTATCAAAACAAATACAAATGCATGTGTTATGCAAACTAATTACCTAGTTATTACTAGATTCACTAGTCTGATTAAAAATTAATTATCAACCCTAGGTGTGTAAGTTTTTCAAGAGTGTCAACATTATATATGCATTATTGATTTATAAATTAACTTGCATTTCTAGTTTTAGTACAATTAATTTATGTTGAAATTACCAAATAGATATATATTTTATGAAACTACCATGATAGAATTATAGAACTATTTCACAATTATGTATCATATATGCATCACACTTATATAATCAAACTTAATAGTAAAATCAACTTACACAACACACTAATAATTACGAGGTTAAGATCTTCACATCAACTCATTTTAAGGGGGCCCTTCCTCGGTCAGAACTGAGTTCCAATCCCTCTTTGAAAGAATTCACAAACTTCTTACAAATTCAACTTTCTCATTACTCATTTCTGAATACAAAGGCTATAGTTTAAAACTTCTGCTATTATTTCCTCTAAATTATCTAACTCCTAGTCTGATCTAGGTTGTACCTTTAAATACAAAAGGTAGTTTGTTGACTCTTAACCAAAACACCAAACTAAGAAAAAATACAAATACTTAGAAACCACCCTAGTCAACCTTCAAGTAGTTAGTAACCGAAGTTACTTGTTTTAGGTTTGACTGGGTTAGAGACAAGGCATACTATCTTATTATTTTATTTGATTTTATCTTTTCTCATTATCCTTGTCTTTACCATCTTTGGTAGCATATTCAACGTCTCCTTACATGTAGGGAATCCATACAATAACTATGATTCTTCCCAATCATTCATTTGGTTTCCCAAGACAATTAGATGTGTCTACAAGATCTCCTCAATAATGACTTTGTTTTGCATACTGACTATAGGCACTCGATAGTAGCTACAGGCAACCTATATGTGAAACCTTTAGTTGTTGTAGGAATTTTTTAGTGGCTTTAGGAAACTTTTAGGTGAAGCCTACAGTGGATGTGGGTGATCTACATTGGTTGAAAATAACCAATAGGTGAAGCCTACAGTTATTGTGGGCAATCTATAGTGGTTATGGGCGACCTATAGGTGAAGCCTACAATTGCTATGGGTGATTGTAGTGGCTATGGGTAACTTATAGGTGAAGCCTATGGTTACTATAAGAAGCCTATAGTAGTTATGGCTTAATAAGATTCTATATCTTTACATGACCCTTCAAATGCTTGTTAGATAAAGTCACACCAATATAATTCAATCAAGAAAAAACATCAATAATTTATAACATAACACACACACAAACACACACACAAGTGCTCCCACACACACACACACACATATTAATATTAATGAAAATACAAAATCATAACTGCATTCATTAATTTGCATTAGTGATGGATAGTTATGGGATTTAAATAGAAAAATATATAGACTAAGCATGGATGAGGATATAAAAGTAATAAATTGGTAGCCTCATCACTCCCCCCTACTTAGCCTCTTGCTTGACCTGAAACAAGCCTTGGTTGCATTCTAAAACCATAAAATTTTCTAAAGTCTAGAGGTTTAGGACATCCTAACCCTTCCAAGATATAAAAACCTTTAGCATTCTCAATGTGTTTTCATCTTTCCTTCTCTACCTCTATCAAATAGAATATTTCCTTCCCAGTCAAAGATTGGGAACCAAAATATAAGGGGTTAAAACATCAATCCCAACCATTGCAATCTCAATTTTATAACAAGTTTAATATACAAGTATACTCTATAGATGGCCTCCCTAAAGTTTTGAGGGGAATATAGTTCCTTATTTTTCAAGGCATCTAACATTTATTCCCATCTATGAGAGCAGGCAATAAAAAATTATCTTCCATCTCCTTCCATGAGACTCAGATAGTGGTTTTAGACTTCCACCTATTTTATGACAACTCATTCCTGTAGAGAATTTGTGTTCATAAATAAGATCCATTCTTCTACTATAGCATCTGAATCTTTGGATTCACTCCTAATCATTAGGGTGGCTTCTTTCTCCTTTCTTTGATATCCTTCCATTTATTTTCTTATTTTAATTTCATTTAGAACATATGAAGAAAATGCATTTAACAGGACATCCCCAAATAGATGTTGAGATTCCATTTTTTATCTCTGGGAATAGCATATTGGTGAATGTAGAATTCACCTAGCTAGGCTTGAAGATTAAGATCATCATATATATACTCATTAAAGAAAGATCTTGGGTCACAGACCATATAAGATTGATCATTATAAATCTTATCATACCTGAATTTCAACCATTTTTCTTTCAAGCATACAACATATACTCTAGAAGTGGGTTTATACTCCATTAATAGCTTAGTAGTTTCATGCAATTTGCCAATCTTTTCCTTTAGATATCTAATCCTATTTTTAGAAAATTCCAATTTTTCTTGAAATTCATCATGTTGTTCTTTTGATTCAACATATCCCTTGAATCTCTACACCAATTCCTTATATTAGGATTCATTATTACTAAATTTTTCCTCCAAGAAAATCAAAATATCATCAGTCTCTATTGGAGTGGTGGTTGAGAAATCCACATCAATAACTTATTTTGCAGTGAGTGTTAGTGTAGTGGGAAATGGAGGAAATATTTGATATAAGGGTACCAACGCTAGATTATGTTATATTTTAGGGGATTTTTTGGCCAAGGTGGATGAGGATGTTGTAGGTTCCTCCACTTTCTTCTCTTTGTCCCTATAGGGTTCTACAAACTCTGTTGCTCCTAGAAGCATTTCAATTCCTCATTTTCCTTTTAGTTATGTTATCTCATTTATGAGTCTATATTTTCCTCCATAGCCTATTATAATAATGGAACTCCTGATCATGAGAAAAAAATTCTTGTTTTCTTTTTTTCCCATAACATCTTCTTCAACTAATTCTTCTTCTTTTGCATGTTGCTCTACCTCTCTCAATTCTTCCACTATGTATCCAATGTTTCTAAGAAGATCAATGTCCTCCTCAGTGAATCGAGATGGGAGAGGTGATCATTCTTCTTCTTATGCCTTAGTAGATCCTTCATCAGTAAACCATTCTTCTATTTCAAATCCATCATGTGTTTTCTTAAGCCTAGGCTTTTTCCTTGGTTTTTCATCATCACTGATGGCTATGGTTAAGGAGGTTGTAGTGGTGTTTTGTTTCTTAATCCTTTGATATCTCTTAATATGAGGTCTCTTTCTTTTTTACACTATGGTTTTCTTCCCCTTGGTTTTCATTTTCCTTACAGGAGGGGTGACTAATAGAGTTTGTGTTTTTGGGCATCAGTTAATAGGGGAACCTCTTCTTGTCCATCAGGAGATAGTGTGGAGGAATCAACCTATTGATGGTTAAAATTGAACTTTTGATTCTAACACCAACAATGGGAAGTTTCAAGAATGTGGGACTTGCAACTTGAAACAACCTCCATACTTTTAAGAAGCTGGTCTCTTCTTTATATCAAGCGTATACTGGGAAAAGGGATAGGAATTTTAATAGAAACATGAATGCAAAGAAAGAATTTCTAACTATGGTGATGCACCTGAATGTAATTTGACCCTTAATCTAAGCACAGTGAAACTATATGTAAGATTCAATTACATTTAATAGCAAACAAGGCATGATCAATGTAAAAGATGAAAATAATAGAAACAGAGGCTCATAACTTAGACTGCTTTTGCAGTCACATAGAAAATATCAACAAAGGCACAGGATTCAATCTCCTTATTAATTATCTAGTCACATAAGAGGCATAGAAACATGCATAGTTACATAAACTTTTCAACTCAAGAAAATAGAACAAAGGCAAATGATATTCCTAATCACAGCTCTAGAAAGTCTAAAACTCTTGACAACACAACTTAGACCACTTTTGCAATGACACAAAAAATATCAACAAAGGCACAGGATTCAATCTTCTCATTAATTCTCTAGTCACATAAGAGGCACATAAACATGCACAGTTACATAAACTTTCCAACTTAAGAAAATAGAACAAAGGCAAATGATATTCCTAATCACAGCTCTAGAAAGTCTAAAACTCTTGACAATTTCTCTCAAAAAATTCTAAGTATCTGATTATATCCCTCTGGTGATCTTTGCACCTCTATTTATAGCCTTGGATTCACTCCAATTTTTTTTTATGTTCCCAATCTAATGATCCAACTGAAATCTAACCGAACTGGAAGTGTCTAACAAAAGATTTTCTTAGATTCTGAAATGCTCTGTCTTCTGGTAGTTCATTGGCTGAAACAAATCATAGGACTCTCCCTTCTACTAAACAAAAAAGGACACTTGACCAATTCCTTGAAAACCATCTTATTACTTAGGAGACACTGGAGAATGACACTTGTCATGTTTTGCAACACTTATTGAAGACATGTGGCACTTTTTGCTTTACCTATACTCTTACTATATCTTTGTTCAAGAATGTTCTACCTTTGACACCTGTCACAATCTGCTTCTTCAAAAATTTAAAAACTTAATAGAAATAAGACCCACAGCATTTCTTTCCTGAGAAACTTTTAAAAAGGGGCATAGGGACATGTGGCAATCTCTGCTTGCCTCAACAAAGGACACCTGCTTTACTTAACTAGGGATATGTGGCAATCTCTGTTACTTTTAGCCACCTTTTGAGAAACTTACATAAGGTGACACGTAATGGTCTCCACATCACTCTATTTATCTTATAGAAACAATTGAGCCTCATTTCATATTTACACAGACAACGACACTTGGTAGCTTCTGCTTGCTTTAGAAATAAAACCTGAGACCCACCACAATCTTTACTATATCAGTGAAGCAAAAATGAAGATAATTTGGATCTCAACATGTGGTGGCTTCCACACTCTTCAGCTGGGATATGTGGCATCTTCCATCACTTTTAGAAAAGTAAATTGAAACCTTTCATGATTTACACTTGGTGCTTTCCACCTGATCTTGATACTTAGCTTGTTGAAGCCTTTTGCTAAAAAGAGATTTGAAACATGGATGCTGATATGAAACATAGATGCCGACACTTGTCACATTCCATTGAGTTTCTATGAGATACCTAGCATGTCTCAAAAAATTTATAAAAATTATGAAAGGTGCCTTGGCCAATGACACTTGGCAGCTTCCACTCGATTTTGACACTTAGACAAAAATGAATCAAAAGGAAATCAAGCATGCGCTCTATTTCAAAACTTCACCATCATGAACTAAAGTATGTAGGAACAAAAATTTTCAATGCACAACTAAAAATTAGAATGAAACGTAGATTATTTTTTACTCTATAGTTATTGGTGACCCCAAGGACTTTTGAGCGTACTCAAAAAGAAACCACAACTCCCACTAGATCAAAATTTCAAAATCACAACTTTAGCAATGTTGTTTGGTAGGCAGACCACTCATCGTCAAATAACCCCTATTTATTCTACAATTCATTGAAGGTTAAATCAAAGTTAATAATATCCTTGTGTAAAAAAAATTTCAAAATTTGAACCATAGACTTCAATTTGAATTTGAGCTAGGAAACAAGAACCAAGACAGCTTTTACTTTAGGGACTGATGAATCATCCCTTAAATCCTGAAAAACTGTCTGATCATTCTATTTGGCCAATAGCAAAGGTTAAATTTCATTAACAATTAGCATCATGTTGTCATCAGGAAATGGAGAAGGAAGACCTAATTACACTAGATCTTCAATATGTTGTTTCATTTCACTAATTCCTTCTTTCATGACATCTAAGAGCTCTCTACAATTAATGGCTACATAATTGCAATTGAGAACCTCATTCACTCGCTTAGCAGTGACCATTCTATTCTCAATTCTTGTTGCTAACAATATTGCATCCATTGCATCATAAAGCTTTTACAACAATGTTTCAGAGTCCATTACTCTCCCAAAAACTGTAGCTAGAGTGTTTACAACTAAATTCTCCACCTTTTTGCACAATTTTTATGCATTTATTAGGAAGGTGAGAGAAGGCCTAAGCTGAATAATCTTTGAAGAGATTTTTTTCCACATAGATTCATAAAGCTCCTTCACCAAACTTAACACTCTGACATTTTTTGGCCTATTGGCCAGCTCTAGTGTCAATTGTGTTGCTCTCTATTGCTCGACTTGAAATTGGACTTGTATAGCCATAGTATTATTCTATTCGGCTAGCAACTTCTATTGTAATTAAGTAACCTACAACAGGTGTTCCTCACATTTTTCTTGAAATGCTACCTTTTCACACCTTAAGGTCATTACTACATCCTTTACCTATGTTAGCCCTACTTTTAAGGAATCATTTTGGGCCTAGACTGCCCTGTGAGTCTGAAGAGAAATAGTATCCTGCAACTATTTATTCAGATTCTCTATTTCATTGTCTTTTCTATTGATTTTTGTGGTCAAATTGTTACAGTTGCCTTTTCCTTGGCTAAATCAGCCTCCATCTTCTATAGCCTCCTTGATGTCTTCAAGTAGTCTTTAGCAACTACAGAAGTGGA
Organism: Torreya grandis; assembly: GCA_037957365.1. Taxonomy (NCBI): domain Eukaryota; kingdom Viridiplantae; phylum Streptophyta; class Pinopsida; order Cupressales; family Taxaceae; genus Torreya; species Torreya grandis. Next base: position 604,661 of record JARHVA010001920.1, read on the forward strand.
TTCGGTTAGCAGCTCAATTTTGTCTTGTGGCCTGAATAGGGACATGTCTATGGCCACTGCATTCATTGTGTAGTCCTCTAGCTGCATCTACTCAATTGGCTTGATTACATTTGGTGACAAATGAGTCATCGTCAATTACTATTGAATGGGGTCAAATTGTGATCACAAATGGGGTGTAGCCAAGGCTTTATTTTCCTTGATCTTCTTTTTCTCTCTTCGGGCTTCCCTTGCCTTCCTAGCAGCATCTGCTTGGGTCTGAAAGGTAGAAGAAGAGGTAGTGTGCCCACCTGCGAAAGGATGTCCCTGTAGCAAACCATATTGAATAGCTAATTGTTGGCTATGGGAAATCTGAGGGGAAAGTTTCTTGGGAACAAAGGGGGAAAAGTGAGGTAATGTTAAATCTTGAGTGGGGATAGATGGGGTGAAGTGAGAAATGGGAACGACAAAGGTGACAGGGGAGGTCATCTAGCTAGATGGAATCATCATGCCAATAGGAGAAGAAAGAGATTAAGAAGGAGAAGGAGGAATAATACTTGAAGAGAAATTATAGTACTCTGTAATTGGCATTGTGGGGGGTCTACCTCCTCTTCTGAATCAAACTGAAACTACACCCTCTTTCACTTCTTAGGTGTCTCTTCTTCTGGTTTTGTTTGTTTTCCTTTCACATCTACTACTACTGTCAGTGATGCTTGTGGAGAACTAGGAATTTCAATAATCGATGTCGACAAGGATGCTTTTGGTGGTGAAGATACCACACTCTTTTGCTTTTCCATAACACTAAGAGATTGGGGCCAAACTGATACAGTTACTATAGCTATAGTTTACCCTGAGGCCTATGACTCTTGGCTTGATCCTGCTCTGGCTTCTGTCTCTACACCCTATGTCAGCAAATTGCTTGTGTCAGGGCTAGATACAGGGGATAGATGGCACTCATCTCATAGTTCTTCCCATCTCTCATATGTGTCTACATTCCCAAAAGAATGAGTTGTCTAACAAATTTCTTGCCTATATTTCCAATAGGCTTCAATTTTATTAGCATCCCAATCTTTATTCTTTAATACCCTTCTTAAGCCAGAAGTCATTCTGACTTTAGAGTCAAAATCCCTCTACTTAACATAGAATGTTTCCCAGGGTCTATTTTTTGTAAGGGGCAAATCTATTAATTTAACATAAAATTTAGGTTCATCTTCTCTAGGATTTTTCCTATTTTTCCAAAAAGAGTGGCCTTCATGTGTAATTCTGGTTACAACCCTATTATTCCTTATCTAAGAAGCTATGAAACCATTTGGGTCATATACCCATTTGTATTATATTAGAAGGAAACCTATAAAGGCTATCTTTCTAAGCAACACAATCTCAATGTCTCTGGTTTCCAAAACCATGTTGTTTGTCACCCATGGGAGGTCATACATTTTTCTCTTCCTCTTCCCAGAGCCATATTTATTGTCAACTGTAGATACCTATCTAGTGACCTCTAAGAATGCTAACCTAAGAGTCAAAATCTTAGGTAGCAACATTGGTTCCCCATAAAAACCATGGACTCTTATAATTGTATGGTGGGATCCAAAATAGAAATCACAAGGAATTGGGCAACTGGCCAAAAGGTTTGAAACACTTGGGAATAGTCTATTTAGAACTGGTTCAGGGTTGAGGTGATAAAAAGTAGGGGTAATAAATAATTCCCAAAATTCATATGGGTCACTAGTTTTTGACAAAATATGTGTCCATGCAGACACAGGAGTGGTCCTTTAGAGATCAAAACTTGGGTCATACATATCAAGATGCATATGTTGGGTAAAGATGTCAGAGTTTTGCTATAGCATGAGGTGAAACAAATAAGAAGAGTACCTAAAAACTCCTTTTGATTTGAACTGGGCCAATTATTCTGCCATTGAGTATGCAATTTATTCAAAAAAGTCAAGCTGATACTCCTGAGTTTTGTTGACAATTTTCAGCCTAAAGAGGATAGCCATTTGTTCTCCATAGACTGCCATATCATCCTTCATTCCAAAGATGAAAGCCATCATAGATAGTGCATATTGGCTAGCTTGTGCAAATTGGGCTCTTGTTGCAAGGAGTGTAGGCACAGTAGTGTCATCATTGCCCATTTCTAATTTGGATCTTAAGAATCTCAACTGAGTATTGATGTTTTCCCACATTCTTCACATTTTAGCAATAGTGGTAAATGTATCTATCTTATCATGATATAGGGATAACATATACCTGATAGCCTATAGTTTTATTTGCACTATGAATGGACCCCATTGTATAGTGTTTGAGGGTGCATGGAACAAGTCTGCGCATAATTTGACCAAGTCAGGGCATGGATGTACAGCTAGGACAATGAATTGTACCAGTTATGAAGTCCATATCCTCATGGAAAATGTCTCATATTGCCCTACTCTGGCCCTCTGAAGATGCCTTTGATGTACCCCTTCTCTAAAAGCTTTCCTACTAGCTCTTTGAAGAACTGGGTCCATGACTCCATCTTCATAATCTTTTAACTTTGTTGGGTCACTTGCTTGACCAACTTCAGGGATTCTGGTCCGTGGATAGGTATTTAATGGTTATGCGAGAGCTAAGCATATGACTTGCTCACAAGAAACTTGTCAAGGGATTCATACATCCAAGCTCCTTGTTGTGAAGACTATGTTCCCTCCATCTCTATATCTTTTCTATGATAACTGGTATGAACTTTCTCAAAATAGAAACACTTTCACTTAAACAAGTTTACTAAGAACTAAAAATACAAGTAGCAAGATATTTTCTCATAGATGAAGGAATGTTTGAGAATTTGTAAGCTTTAACTCTTACTAATAGGTATTTATGGACCTATCAAGTCTCAAAATGGCATTAAACTCGGATAACCGTTAGCAAATCTTACTCAATCCTTATGGGATGGTGAAATAGACACGTTATGAAAGTGGCAGTGCAAGGTACCTTAGGGATTTCTAAAGATTTGGAAGACATTCAATGTATTGAGGAATTTTGAAGATTTTGAAAAACTATCTGAGATATTAACTATGTGTTCAAAGAATACTTATTTAAAAGAAAAGCAAGAAAATGAAAATGGGAAAACAAAACAATAAAAAAAAGGGGAAACTATCTAACTATAATACATTAACCAAGTATCTTTATCTCCCTCCTGGATCAAAAGAAGAATTTCTAAAGTCTCCTTCATGACAAGCTAGTTTATATTGCCAAACAAGTCGTTAAATTGGATATAGCTCTGGTGACTTGCTCTCTATGTATTCCACATTAATTTGCCTACATTCGAGTGAGTCTGAGTCAAACATGTTTCCAATATATATAAACTCTTCTTGTCCTTGAAAGCTTGTCAAATGTCGGTTCTTGATATTGGCATGTTTTATCAAGAAATTAATGACTATTTGCTCATCAACAGAAGCCCTTTGATATATATCATTTATTGACTTATCTCCTTCTGCCTCAAACTCAGGTTCTATTGCATGATCATCCTTTTTAATAACTTTAAAATTACCAACCTCTTAAAAGGATAATTTTAAAAGTTTGCGATAATTTTGCATATGTAATTGAGTCTTAATGTTGTCTTGTTCATCTACAACTAGCTCACAATCTTCTTGAAAAATAGTATAACCTGACCCAATGATTTCAAACAAATCATTCAAATCATGATCAAGGAAATCTCCATGCTCCTCCACATCATCTTGCAAAGTAAGAAGAAAGTCAGAAATTATCTTTTCTTCATCAGAGATTAAGGCATACACTTGTGACTTCTCACTTGGAATATTGAATTCATGTTGAGAGACCTGAGGATTGATAGAAAAGGTATCTTTTGAATTTTCTTCCCTTAAAAAATTTGGGATTTTATGATCTTCCTCAAATATGATGTAAGTACCCAGACCCATGGAGTCATAATTTCCATATGGGTCACTTTGCATCATAGCAAATAAATGATCATTTTCCTCTTTTTGATCATGTTCAGTCCATTCAGCTAACTCCTCAACAAAAACCCTTTCTTCTTTATTTATCATAGCATGAGCTACCTCTACCTTTGTAATTGGTTCATTGGTGATGTGATCCTTATATAATGGCTTAGATAATATCTTCATCTCTGAACCATATTTGGTTCTAAAGATGAGGTGAGACCAATCAAGGGACATATATCCTCCTATCTTGGCTGTAAAGTCTCTAGATAAGCATAGGCCAAATACAAGAGGTATATCTATCACTACTACATCTTGATTTACAATTATATTGGGACAAGTATATAATTGTAATGGGAGTTGTTTAATTCTCCCTATTGTTTGTACTGCTTTGCATCTAGCTGCATGACTCCTTTAGTGAGTGGTTCATACTTAATTTTTAAAGCATTAGCTATCTGCTTAGGTATTACTATAGTACTATCCCTTGAATCAATCATTACATTATGCAGCAATTTCTTACCCACTATCAAAGTTAAATAGAAGGGATCCAGTTTGGATTTGCTTACCTCTGGTGCATTATTCACTAGGGCTATTCTTTGTAGATGAACTGTGTCTTTGAGCTTTTCTTTTTCAGCAGGTCCTTCTTTGATAATAGTACATTTGGGCACTACTTGGCCTTGTAGAGCTTCTTCTAGTAGTTTCTTCCATTCAAGAATAGCCAATATATCCCATATTGATACTTGTGCTGGAGTCTTCTTCAATTGATCCACCACATTTATTGGTCCCAGAGTCTGAGTTCTTTGAAAATAAGGATATCTTGTTTTTTATTGAATTTTTGTAGGAATCACTTGATTCTGCACTGATTGAAGCACTTCTTGTCTAAAAGTTGTGTTTCTTTGTCCTTGAAATGGAGGATTCTCCATGACTTGACTATTTACAACTTCAGGCTGTTCCACCATCCTTCTCTTTGATCTAGTATAATAATCAGATTGCAGCGCTAGTTTCTTAGAAGTGGAAGCTTCGTTCAAGAAAATTGATTCTTCATCTTCAACCCATGAGAACAAGGCATGTTTTAGGGTTATTTCTTTCTCTTTTTTCAAAGACATCCCTTGCATCTAAGCCATTAAGATTGAATTTTGCATACCAAAAGACTGGTAGGCTAAATTGTCATTGGAACTTACAAACTGTCCATCCATTCTTCTTTGCTCTACCACCTTTTGTTGTAGATTACCCATGGGACAATCTCTAGGTGTATGAGCATTATTGCAACAGAAACACTAGGCATTAGTGTTATCCACATAATTATTTTTCCCTAGAACAATCTCCCTATTCAAATTGGGGGAAATAGTTTGTGAGGGTGTAGGGAGTGCAACTAATTAATTTGTTGCCTGAGGATTATTTTGCCTTTGAGGACCCTAGTATTGGTTTGGCTATGATGAGAATCTATTTCCTTGATAGACTTGATATGGAGGCCTAGGGAAAGGATTTTGTTGTCTCTTTATATTAATCAGCTCATTAGAAAATGTCCTTAGGATATTCTTAATATCATCCAGCTTAGATGACTGGGCAAGGACAATTTCTTTAGCATGTGGTTGAGGATATGTGTACATAGACACAGGTGGGGCTATGGATTTAGAGGCTTCTTGAGGTAATGGCAAGGAAATCTCTAAGAACATGGGCATGGGAGGCCTTGGAGACAACTTTCCAGCATCTATCAAATTATTTTTAGCTCTGACTACATAGTCATAAGCCTCTGGAAGAGTCTAACCTCCAAGTGACTAAATCATAATAGATATGTCTGAATTTAAATCCTTAAGATAGAAAAATATAGCCATACCTAGTAATGGTCTAGATGTAGTAGGGGTTCTTTCCCAAGTCTTTTGAAATTTGGAATTGAAATCAGTCATTGCTTCTTGTGGTGCCATTTGGATGGTAATCAATTATTGTAATAAAGAAGACTTATCACCCTTCTCTTCAAATATTTCAAAGAAAATATCTCTAAGTTGATCCCATGTAGATATGGTATTTGGGGTCAAAGACCAATACCATTCTAGAGCTCTCCCTTTAAAAGAAGCTGCTAATAATCTTATGGCCACATTTTGCTATGTGACAACATGTATAGCACAGACATTTGATACATCCTACAAATGTTCTTCAGGTGTTTTGAAGTCTTTCCCACTAAATTTGGGTAGAGATTTCAAGGCATTCATTGGGATAGGGTCCCAAGTGGCTAGTGATATTGGTAGAATCAAAAGACTACTAGTGTTCCAACTTGCATAATTTCTTGGGGCTATAGGGGCTCCCATATTTGCTCTTGGTATTGGTATAAACTAGTTGACTCTTCTTCTTGGACTAGTTACCAAAGGTGGAAAAATAATACCCAAATTTATAGTAGACTGAGTTCTGGTTATTGGTCCATAGCTCTGACTCCTTGTAGCTCTCTGGTTCATATGATCTTGAAAGAAACTTCAATATAGGGTCCCACCAGGCATGCCAAAAACTGTTGATGGTTAAAATTTCACTTTTGATTCTAACACCAACAATGGGAAGTTTCAAGAATGTGGGACTTGTAACTTGAAACAACCTCCATATTTTTAAGAAGCTAGTCTCTTCTTTATATCAAGCGTATACTAGGAAAAGGGATAGGAATTTTAATAGAAACATGAATGCAAAGAAAGAAAATCTAACTATGGCGATGTGCCTGAATGTAATTCAACCCTTAATCTAAGCACAGTGAAACTATATGTAAGATTTAATTACATTTAAGATCATACAAGGCATGATCAATGTAAAAGATGAAAATAATAGAAATAGAGGCTCACAGCTTAGACTGCTTTTGCAGTGACATAGAAAATATCAACAAAGGAATAGGATTCAATCTCCTTATTAATTATAAAGTCACATAAGAGGCACAAAAACATGCATAGTTACATAAACTTTCCAACTCAATAAAATAAAACAAAGGCAAATGATATTCCTAATCACAGCTCTAGAAAGTCTAAAACTCTTGACAACATAGCTTAGACTACTTTTGCAATGACACAAAAAATATCAGCAAAGGCACAAGATTCAAACTTCTCATTCATTCTACAGTCACATAAGAGGCATAGAAACATGCACAGTTACATAAACTTTCCAACTTAAGAAAATAAAATAAAAGAAAATGATATTCCTAATCACAGCTCTAGAAAGTCTAAAACTCTTGAAAATTTGTCTTAGAAAATTCTCTCTAAGTATCTGATTATATCCCTCTGGTGATCTCTACACCTCTATTTATAGCCTTGGATTCACTCTAGATTCTCTGTATGTTCCCAATCTAATGACCCAATTGAAATCTAACCGAACTGGAAGTGTCTAATAGAAGATATTTCTTAGATTCTGAAATGCTCTGTCTTCCAATAGTTCATTGGCTGAAACAAATCACAAGACTCTCCCTTATACTAAATGGAAGAGGACACTTGGCTAATTCCTTGAAAACCTTCTTATTACTTAGGAGACACTAGAGAATGACACTTGGCATGTTCCATAACACTTATCGAAGACACGTGGCACTTTTTGCTTTACCTATACTCTTACTATATCTTTGCTCAGGAACGTTCCACCTTTGACACCTATCGCAATCCACTTCTTCAAAACTTTAACAACTTAATAGAAATAATACCCACAACATTTCTTGCCTAAGCAAATTTTAAAAAGGGGCATATGGATAGGTGGCAATCTTTTCTTGCCTCAACAAAGGACACTTGGCAATCTCCACTTTACCTAACTAGGGATATGTAGCAATCTCCATTGCTTTTAGCCACCTTTTGAGAAACCTATGGAAGGTGACACATGCTAGTCTCCACATCACTCTATTTATATTGAAACAATCAGGCCTCATTTCATATTTACACAAATAGTGACACTTGGTGGCTTCTGCTTGCTTCAAAAACAAAACCTGAGACCCACCACAATCTTTGCTATATCAGTGAAGTAAAAATGAAGATAATTTGGATCTCAACACGTGGTGGATTTCACTCTCTTAAGCTAGAATATGTGGCATCTTTCATCACTTTTAGAAAATTAAATTGAAACCTTCCACTATTGCCACTTGGCACTTTCTACCTGATCTTGATACTTAGCTTATTGAAACCTTTGACTAAAAAGAGATTTGAAATGTGGATGCCGATATGAAACACGGATGCTGACACTTGTTGCGTTCCACTAAGTTGTTATGAGATATATGGCATGTCTCAACCAACTTATAAAAATTATGAAAGGTGCCTCGACCGATGACACTTGGCAGCTTTCACTCAATTTTGACACTTAGACAAAAATGAATCAAAAGGAAATCAAGCCCGCACTCTGTTTCAAAACTTCTCCATCATGAACCAAAGTATGTGGGAACAAAATTTTACAGTGTGCAACTAAAAATTATAATGAAACATAGAGTATTTTTTACTCTACACAACCTAAGGTGAGGACATAATGCGAGAAGGGACATGTTATTTTGGGCTTTCCTCCTTTGTATTAGAACGAGATAAGACCAATCTTCTCCTCTTCTTATTTCCCATAGCAGTCTCACATGGACCTTCATTAGCTATGGGTTCACCAACATCACTATAGCCCTCAACATCTTTTTGAATAGTTTTTTGGGGTTGATCCTTAGGGGATTCCCTCTCATTAGTGCCTTCTTCTTGTTGGGGTTCAATATTTTATAGGGCTAAAAATTTCTCCCACACAAGGTCAAGTCTAATAGAAGTTATTCCTTGTATAATTATGAGCCATATGAGGTAGTGGTGAGATAAGGTTGTTTTAGTGCCCTTATGATATTCTTTGGACATTATTTTCAAGATATTCCATAAGAATTTGGGAACAATAATGACTCTATTATGTCTTAAATGATTTAAAATTTTTAACTATAGAGTGTAAATGAGAGAATATCTTCCCTCACAGGTCATTTACCTAATAATATATGATGTTATCTCTCTCCATTCTACAAGTAGACTAAGTCTTTATACACCTCCTTTATTTAATACTAATCTTTCATTTTCTTGATAAAACTACTACATGGCCTCTTGGCTATTGGGTCTATTTTGCCAATTTTCCCCCATGCTTGGTAGCCTGATTGCTTGGCTCACCAAGGTCTCAGTAATAGGAAATGTGATGCCACATATAGTGGCTTGGTTTCTATCAAAAGAACCTAAAAATTCTCTAGAAAGAGGCTTTGAAAAATGTTTTAACCATTCAAAATAGGTTGTCCAACCAAATTTGTGGAAGACATCCCAACTGGTTTGGTCTCCTTATAAGTGTTTGTGGTCAGAAGGCTCTCTCTGCATGACTAACCCTCCCATTTTAACTTCTCTATCAGTCCCTTCAACCAATAGTTAGTTACATACTCTTTGGAATTATGGAAATCTACTTGTAATAGGTTTGGTCTAATATGTCAAATACGGGGTTTGCAAGTTGTAGGGTTTGGTTCATAAATGGTGAATGTGAGGTTGTAGGTTGTAGGGTATGGCTCAATAATGGTGGATGTGAGGTTACAATTTATAATTTATGGCATATCAAGGGTTTCCATATTGCATGAGGTTTAACCTATAGCATTTTCCCCCCACTTGAGTTATCACATGTCCTCAGGTGATGTGGATTGAGTAAAAAGTATGGGATAAGACAGTCACTATGAGGGATAGAAGTGTGGATTTAGAGGTGATGTGATATAATTTTGAAAGAATGATGAAATTCATAATTATATATTATTTATTAATACCATACATGTTATATTAGAATAATGAATGACATTTTTAATGATGAAAGATATGGTGTACCTTTTAATAATAGTGTTCCAGATGTGATGCTTAGGAAGTCGCACATGTGTTGGCATAAAAATATTTGAATGTGAATGATTAATGGGAATAATGATTGGGTTGTAAATTGGAATTGGGGTGAAGTGCACCCTTTTTGAAGTGATTGGGAGATCATCAATGGTTAAGCATTGATGATGCATATAGCTCATGTGTATATGATGTAAGATAGTCTACATGGAACAAGGGTCTTAAGACTTGGAGGATACAAGATTGTTATCATCCCCTAATGTGTAAATTTCAAATTTGAGTGATCCAAGTGATGGACTATAATATCTAGAGCAAGTAGCTAAGGGCATTACTGCCTAGTGACCTTCATCTAGATGAACCAGTTGATAGGAGTCTAGATGTTACTTATGCCAAAGAGGTTTCATGCTTGGGGCTTGGCTATAGTAATCAATAGGGTATTAAACCTATAACCTATGTGCCAAACAAATTTAAGATCTCACTGGTCAACATAGTGAGGTGATCTTCATAAAATGACCATAACTAAAAATGAATCATTAGTGTCCCTGTAGGTAAAAATTCTAGTCTACAACATTTCCACATGAAAAGGGAAGTTGTATGCTTTATTATGGCTCTATAGATTAGTATTCATGGGTAGTTTTAGGAAATAGATATGACATTTTATTCCCCAATCTTCCTTCATTCTTCCAAAAGGTTGTCTAATGACTTTCATGCAATGCCTAAAAGCTAATAGCCAAACCATTAATGAGAGATGTAGGAGGATCTATGTTGTATGCTTTATAGAAAGATGAGAATAGGAATGAGAGGGTACCTATAGCTACATAATTTCCTATAGAAATCTAAAAAGTGATGGCCAACTATTTAGAAGGTGTCCATAGTATCTTTAAAAAACTTGTGTGAATAGTTGGGATTTGAGGGATTGACTTTTCTCTGCTTCCTTCTTCATGTTCCCTTATTTATTTATTTTTTACCCCTAAATAGCCTGTAAGATATTTTTATACTTAGGCCTTTTTTATAGATCTAGGTAGCCAGCAACAACACCCAAAAGCTACCAATAACACCCAAAAATGGGTTTTCATTGTTGTATTTTTTTAATTTTTTTACTCTAACTGTTATTTGTAGTAGAATGTTTATTAAGGGTCCTAGATAAGTCACTTAGAAATGTGACTTGTCAAGGAATAGTGTAAGGTATTATGAATCATGCCAAAGGAGGGAAAATATTTCCTCCTCTCCTTCTTCATTTGAGTGTGGACTGGTGCTCTCATTATTTGGTGGGGCAACATGCCTATATCTAACATCATTGTATCTATCTTGTAACTATTGGCATATGTGACTAGTAAATTATTCTTGAATAAGTGGCCTTTTGTATAACTTGAGTCTATAGACATTGACTAGAAAATGAAATCTCACAGGATCAATGGTTTGGAATTAAACTACTCAATTGTCAAAAACATGCTCAATGTCAAAGTGACCAAGCCTCCTGGTTTAGAGTTTAACCTTGTGGTCCTTGTGTTTAGAGTAAAAAATAAGGGTCCAATCTCTAGTATAGAATTGTCTGAACTTAATGTTCCTATCATGCCATCCAATCTATTTTTACTATACAAGTTCTATGTTTTTTAGTGCATGTTGTCTATATTCATCTAAGGTATTTAACTATAAAAGCCTTTCTTTCTAGGCTTTAGATATATCCATCCCAAGTTAGAGTGTTGTCTGTGAGGTCTTGTTCTTAAATTTGATGGGAAAGATAGGTTTTTTTCCATATACCAACTCATATGGAGTGAAACCTATAGTGGTCTTCCATGTGATTCTATAAGCCCACATAACTTCAAGAAGCCTAGCCTTCCAATCCTTACAAGATAGACTAATAGTCTTTGTCAAAATATTTTCTAACTCCCTATTGGTGACTTCCACCTATCTATTAGACTGTGGATGATATGGAGTTGATTTATTATGCCTAATCTCATATTGTTGGACTAAGGTAGTAATTAAATTAGTAGTGAATTGGGGTTCTTAATCAGTGACTATTTCACATGGTACACCATATCAAGTAGATATTTCTTCATAGAATAAAGCTACCACCTTCTCATCCTTGGCATGTGTAAGAGCCTTGAATTTTACCCATTTAATGACATAGTTAGTATAGACAAATATGTTCTCTTTGTTATTTTATTTTGGATCAAAAGGTCCTACAAAGTCTAGGCCCCACTTTTCAAATGGTTCAAGCACCATCTGAGGTTGCAAAGGCATTTCATTTGAATGTGTGGGTCTACCCATACATTGAAATTTATCAAAAAGTGTAGTATATCTTATTAATCTTTATGGAGTGAGGGCGAATAGTATCTTGTATTCAAAAATTTTACTATTGTGCACTTGGATATAAAGTGTCCTCCACAAGGTTCATCATGGTAGGCTTTAAGGATATCTAGAACTTCATCTTCTCTAAAACATCTTCTTATGATAGAGTCAGGCCTAGTGTAGAAAAGGAATCTAAAAAACCATGAATATTTGGCACTTTTGTGAATCAATGCTCTCCTTTGTTTGGGGAGGAAGTGATGTGGAAGTAACCATATTACAAGGTAGTTCACAATATCAGCATACCAGGGTGTGGTAAGGGAAAGAGAGAACAGGTGCTCATATTGACATGAGTCATCCACTATGGTATCCTCTTCAAGGGTTTGCAAGCATGATAAAAACTTAGTCATTACATTGTCCTTGTCAGGTTTATCTATAATGGTGATATCAAATTCTTATAATAAGAGAAACCATCTTATCACTCTAGCTAGAATAGTTGGGTTATTCATAAGGTACCAAATGGATAAATGGTCTATATGAATAAAGACCTGATACCCTATGATGTAGTGACAAAACTTGTTCATATCATAAACTACTGCCAAGACCTCTTTTTTAGTAATTATATAATTTAATTCTACCTGTAGGTTTTTGCTTATAAAATAGATGGCATAATTGAGTGCTTCATGTTTTTGGCCAAGCACAGCTCTGAGGGTAGTATCTAAAGCATTTGTGTGAATGTGGAAGGGAAGCTTCCAATTAGGATCATGAAAAATAAGGGTGGTCAATAATTCCTTTAATTATTTGAAGGTTAAATCATAAGGAGTCTAGATAAATTCAACATCTTTAGCCAGGAGGGTGAACAATGGTGTTGCTACTTTACTAAAACTGTTGATGAATCTCTTGTAGTAACTATCATGGCCTAAAAAACTTCTCACATCTTTTTTTAAGGAACAAGTAGGTTTTTGATGATGCTAATTTTTGAAGAGATAATATTAATTCCTAAAATAAATACATGGTGGCCTAAGATAATACCTTTTATCATAAGCATGTAGCATTTCTTGTGAATGAGAGATAGATGGTGCTATTGATAACATTGCATCACTTTTTCTAGGTTGTTGAGGCATTCATCAAATGTCTCTCCATAGACAGTGAAGTCATCCATATAGATTTTTACACATTCATTAGCCATATATATAAAGATACTCAAGATAACCCTCTAGAATGTGGTAGGAGTGTTACATATCCAAAAGGGTAATATAACATAATCATAAGTAACCCAGGGACAAGTAAAGTTGGTCTTTTCTTGGTCCTCAAGAGCAATTCTAATCTGGTTGTAACCACTGAAGCCATCTAGAAAGGCAAAATATTTCTTCCCTGCTAGTGTGTCAAACACTTGGTCAATGAAGGGTAGAGGAAAGTGATCCTTCTTGGTTGTTGTTTTTAGTTCCTTGTAATTGATTCATACATGCCATTCTCCATTTTTATATGGTACAATTACCAAAGGTGATAACCATTCACTATCATAGATAGGATATATAAATATAGTAGTCAAAAGTTTTTATAATTTTTTTGACTATTTCTTGAAGAGCTAGATTCATCCTACATTGTGGTTATCTGATTGGTTGGCACTCTTCTTTGATGTAAATATGATGTGTTCATGTTTTTGGGCTAATTCTTTGTATATCTTCATAATCTCATGCAAAAGCACATTGATTGGCATGCAACATGTTGACTAGGTGCTTTTCTTCATTTAACTCCAACTTCCTATTAATAAGTAATGTTTTCCCTAGAGAGATTTCAATTTATTGTGAGAGTGCTTTCATTATTTTCATATTTATAATGGATCTTATTTGGCTATAGCTATGAGGTAGCATCTGGTGAAATTTTTTCTGTACAGATGCATTAGAATTATCCAATTCTAGAAGATGGAAAAGAGGCACTCAACACATTGCAAGTGGTTGAGATCTATAAAAGGAGTTTGGTAATTATACTAAATAATATTGGAGAGAATGGTATCTTCTTCTTAATTAGTCAATGTGCATATAGGGTCTATGGTAAATACAAGAATCAAGGAAGGCTAATCTGCCTCATCTTCTTTAGTCCATAATGTAGGCTCTAGTATAAAAACCAATTATGCTAGGGGATAAATAACCAACTACTTAGTGTGGTATCCATTGGATATCATCATGTTACCTATTCTACAATTGATGAAGGCATCAATTGTGGCAAGCCAAGGTCATCCTAAGATAAGGGGGTATCCACCCAAATTAGACTTAGGCTATAGAATAATGAAATTCGCAAGATACTCCCAAGAATCTATAGTGATGACAAGATATTCAATGATTCCTTTTGGTCTAAATATAGACCTATCAACCATTTATAGTAGTGTAGATGTGGGATGGATATTATTCAACTATAGTTTGTGCATATTTTTGGTTATCATTACATTCATTATAGCCCTCAGGTTGATCAATGTGTTGGACAGCCACTAGTCATGGATCTAGAATATTACAAGGCATATAGGATCTGAATACTTCTTTGGTAGGGTGTTCCCCATCATGATGTCTACTAGCTGGCCAATTGCATGCACAATATTGGGATCTTTTTTCTTCCTTATTGGTTTTTGTAGATAGAGGTCTTTAATAACTTTGGAATATATGGGTACATCTTTGATGGCTTGGAATAAAGGGATTTTGATGCAAAGGTTCTTAAGTTATCCCATGAAATCAAGCTCAATTTAATTATATGGCATTGAAGGCTGAGGCATTATAGAAATGGGGGGTTATTTCATCAACATCTTTATTTGTTAGTTTATAGAGTTCTTGAGGTGATGGAGGTGGGTCAGCATGTTATTCTAGGGTTTTAACATCTAATTCCCTTATTATGGGAGGTGATAGGGGTGGTATAACCTTCTCAAAATGGAGGTGAACTTCATTTATGTTCACTATGTATGTCAAGTACTAAACAAGCTCAGTACTAAATGTGGATTACACTGACTTATTTATAGGACCCTATATGGGTTGGGTAGGTAACTATTTAGGCTTGGGTGAAGATTGTGTATTGGGCATAAGAGCAGGAGGTTGGTGTTTTTTTTGTGGAAGACATCCTCCTAGAGAGATACCCCATGGTTGGTTACGTCTCTAGGGCTATTACCACTAGTTTGTGAAGGGTGGGCCTTGGGGTGGTTACCAAGCTTGCATCCAAGATGGGGATACATATTGTGGAGGATACCAAGAAGTGGTGGGGTAGCTTGATTGAGGTGGTTACCATCTAGAATTAGGAGGTCAAATTTTCATCCAAGGGCTAGTCCAATTGGGAGTAGTATTTGCAAAGTATGATTTAAAAGAGGTAGAATTTTAAAAAGGGCAATTTTATCCCATACCTTCATAAGGTGGTCATTTGACCCATGGATTTCTTTGTGTAACATAGAAAAATTGGTCACTATCTCCTCCTACAATGTGTATATTTACTATTTTTGGTTCCTTAGCTGGGTTGTGAGCTACTTTAGCCTGAACCTCATGACATTTATAATCAACCTTTTTCTTCTTACAGTCTAGATAGTAAATGGTCAAGGTTTGATCTAAAGTTTTTAACCTGTGGCTTAAGTTTAGGATATCTAGTTAGGTTTCTAAATATATAATGATATCATGTTTCATGTCTTATAATAGGTTACTAACCTTAGTTTATGATAGGCTATTTGTAGCTGTTAATGGAAGTTTGTTTCTCATAACTTTGTTTATGGTAGATATAGAATAATTCTTGCTCAAATATTTAATATCTTAGAATGGTAAGTGAGAAATATCTCCTCCACTCATTAGGTCCAAGGCTTACAAACAATGTTCTCTAACTCCTTTTAGTAATATGAGTTCAATGGTTCTTCTCCAAGTGCACTTTGATTGAATTTTTATACACTAAACATGAATTATTCAACATAATCCTCTAATGATTCATCCCCTTCCTGAGTCATTCTGAAGATGTTATTTACTCTATAACTTCTTCCTCTACCATATTCTTGATATTTGGCCAAAAAAATCTTTTTCATGTCCTCCCAAGTGTAGACCAAATTACTACTCAGTTCCATAAACCAATGGAGTGCTGAGTCTTTGAGAGTAAATAGAAAAAGTATCAATTTTTGGGCATCTTGTTTGTAGTCATAACTTCTACAAAGGATATTAAATTTGAACAAGAATGTGTTTGGGTCTTTTGATAATGTACTTCTAAAATTCGGCAAGGCTAAGGATGGGATGTTTTTCATTTATGTTACGCTTATTACATCTGGAATAGGAAATTCAAAAGTAATTGTGTCTAGATTCCCATTGTCCTCCGTAAAATCTTCATCTCGGCTCATGATGGCTCTTCTTATGCTATGGATACCAAATTAACTCAAACTCTGTGTCAATCCCTTAGTCAGCATGATAATAAACATTTATCTATTGATCCTCAGTCTTTTTACTAGATGAAGGGTCCAAAGATTCTCTTAAGCTTCCTTTGATTTGATCAATAAACCCTTGCTAAAATGTTGTAAATATGTTACTCTCTAGATTATCTATTTTGTGTAGTTCCTCTCCTTCATTTCTTCTTACTAGCTTACTTAATGCTTCTTCTACTTCTATTTCCTTTTTCAGAGCCAATAGTGATTCTTCTACAAGCTACCTCCTTTGGTTTGTAGTGTTTTCTTCTTCAAGAGCCTTTTATCTTATGGTATATTCTTCAACAAGATTATTACTTGTTGTAGGTATTTTTGGTTTCTTCCCAGTAGCAATTTGTAGCTTGTTTAGCAAGAATCTCCCTCAAGAATCTCTTTCTCTTTGCATAAATGTTATGCCACTCCTACAGTTGTTCTGTCCTTTCCTACATATATTTAGTTTTTTTTCATTTTTTTGTGTTTCAAGGGGGTTGTTTCAGACCAAAAACTTTTTTAAATGTAGAAATAAAGGAATTTTGAAATCAAAATAATAGAAATTGAAATTCTACTTCTAAAAAGCAATAAAAATTAACTACTGAAAGTGGGAAAATTTATTCTAGAAAGTAGGAAATGAAAGTAGGAAAATTTTATTCTAGAAAGAAGGAAATGAAAGTATAAAAATTTAAGAGCACACTTTGTCAAAAATAAATCACTTTTACCAAAAATAAATTCTAGAAATAAGAATTAACTTATGCATTGTTTACTTCCAAAAACTCAGACATCTGGCATAAGACACCATAGTTCTCTCGCTTAACTTACCTAACTATAACTATATGTCTATGAACTTAGACATCTGGCATAAGACACCGCAATGTCCTCACTCAACTTACTTGGTTGGGTAAAACAGTGCATTAACCAAAAATAAATTTTTAATGAATGATTTTAGAAATAATAATTGACATCCTGCCTAAAAATGGTGCTAAAATGTTGTGCAGACTAATTACCCAATTACTACTAAATTCACTAGTCTGATTAAACATTAATTGTCAACCATAGGTGCATAAGCTTTTCAAGAGTGTCAGCACTATATATGCATTACTGATTTAGAAATCAACTTGCTTTTTTAGTTGTAGTACAATTAATTTATGTTAAATTTACCAAATATATATATATATATATATATTATGAAATTGTCATGACAAAATTATATAACTATTCCACACTTTTGTATTATACATGCATCACACTTATATAATCAAACTTAATAGTAAAATTAACTAACAAAACACACTAATAATTAAGAGGGTCAGGATATTTAGAATAGCTCATTCCAAGGGGGGCCTTCCTCATTCAAAACTGAGTTCCAATCCCACTCTGAGAGAATTCACAAACTTCTTACAAATTCAACTTTTTCATTACTTAATTCTAAATATAAAGGCGATAGTTCAAAAAAATTGCTATTATTTTCTCTAAATTATCTAACTCCTAGTCTGATCTAGGTTGTACTTTTAAATACAAAAGGTAGATTATTAACTCTTAACCAAAAACACTAAACTAGGAAAAAATACAAATACTTAGAAACTACCCCAGTCAACCTTCAAGTAGTTAGTAACTGAAGTTACTTGTTTTAGGTTTGAATAGGTTAGAGACAAGGCATACTATTTTTCTATTCTATTTCCTTTTATCTTTTCTCATTATCCTTGCCTTTACCATCTTTGGTATCACATTCAATGTCTTCTTGCATGTAGGGAATCTATACAACAACTATGATTCTTCCCAATCATTCATTTGGTTTCCCAATATAGCTAGATGTGTCTAAAAGATCTCCTAAGTAATGACTCTACTTTGGATAATGGTTGTAGGCACTCTATTGTAGCTACAGGCAACTTGTAGGTGAAACCTTCAATTGCTATGGGCATTTTATAGTGGTTACAAGCAACCTTTAGGTGAAGCCTATAGTTGCTATGGGTATTCTATAGTGGTTTCAGGCAACCTATAAATGAAGCTTATAGTTGTTGTGGGTACTCTATAATGGTTATGGACAACTTGTAGGTGAAGCCTATAGTTTTTATGGTCACTATACAATGGCTATGGGCAACCTATAGTGGCTATGGCTTAAGAAGATTTTACAACTTTACATGAACCTTCAAATGCACACACACACACACACACACACACACACACACACACACACACACACACACACACACACACACACACACACACACACACACACATATATATTAATGAACATAAAAATATAATAACTCCATTCATTCATTTGCATTAGTGATGGATAGTTATGGGATTTACATAGAAAAAAAACATAGACTAAGCATGGATGAGGCTATGAAAATAGGCAATTGGTGGCCTCATCAGCATGTCCAAGTGATGAAATTTGAATTTTCATGACAAATCTCTAAAATAACTTTAGTAAAATCTCTTGGGGTAATTCTTCCTATCATAAAGATAACATATATCAATGTATATTTCCCTTCAGCTCTCCTAAAATCTTGCTTGTAGGGGTCTAACTAATTTTCAAACATAGTCTTGCTTGAAAATCCTTGTAATTAATTTCTTTTATTTTTCCCTTTTCTTTTATTTTTTGCTTTTCATCATGTCCCTTTTTGTTATTTAAGTTTGTTTGCCACATGTTTTGTGTGTTTTGTTTTTATCATCATTTAGTTCATCCTCATCGTGCCCCTTTTTGAGTTAAATGGTTTTGTTTTGCTTTGAGGATTATCTTGCTTTATTAATAATTAATCAAATGAATGGTATGTTTGTGTTGAATATGACATTGGTGGCATCCTTAAGCCTAAGTAGAAATATTGCTTAAACATCCTATGCAAACTACTGTATTTATTTTTTTACATTTTTAGAGTTATTTTGGCCTATGATTATTAATGTGACACATGAATTTAGAAACATTAATTTCTCTATTTAAATTCATAAAATTCATTCAATATGAATTTGAAGTAGGCATATCCACTATCATTTATGATTTATCTCAATATGATCAAGGACTTTATGAATTTTCCTAAAACCCATGTCTTTCTCCCCAAACCTTAATGGAATAGACATAAAAAACCCTCCCAAAAGGGAAGAAAATAAAAGAGAATGAAGATAACATGTGAAATCCTAAGATCCTTAAAAGGGTGATTCAGACAACCTCCACCATGGGTTTTCTGGCTTAGTTGGCTATGGAGTAAGGTCTTAAAGGTGACTAAAGGTATCTCTATTGGGGATACAGATTCCTAGCTAGTAGTAGAGTAATTCCCATGCCATCTCCCCCTAATCTAAATTGCTAAATATTATTCCCATATAAATTTCAAATGGTTTGAGTTAATCCAAATTACTGTGTGAAAATATAGATTTGTAAATAAATTAATCACTTAAAACACACACTGATGTTCTTTAACAATGAAATATCTTAGTATGTAATATGTTTAAGTAGACTTTAGTGAACCACTTCTTTGGTTTTGTCTCAAATGTTTTCTTACATCTAACACTTGTGTTTGGATACATGAACCAAAAATTCTAAGTTCTCCAGATACTCTAGAGTATCTCCTAGAAGGAAGTCACCATTGTTGTTTCCTCCACCAAAACACCCCATTTTCAGTTATTCAAATAGGGACCCTCTCATTTTGATTCTACCTCTATTTTAAAAGGTTACTGGATGTAGATATTTGTTTTCTAAAGCTTCCCTGATACTAACCAAGTTTTTTAATCATATATTCATCATTGCATTTGATTGAAAAATCATATCTAGGGCTACCTTGATTTAAATCAAAATTTTACATATATATACTAAAACTTAGTCTTTTTTTTTGTTGTGTTTTATAACACATTTGAACCCTCTATTTAAACTATTTTACCTTAGGTATATACAAGTTATAACTATTTTAGAGTTCTTTATGACTTCTTTTCCTACATGATTTATTCCATTTCTGATTTAGTTTAATTCAAAATGACTAAAATTTCATACTATTTTATTCTTATGCTTAGTCCCTTTTTTATAAAATAGACTAAATTGAATTTTGTTTGAAGAAATTTTGATTTTATTTTATGAATATTTGATTTCATTTTGAGTTAAGTTTGTATACTTTTGTGTTTTCTTCTAGCTCTTTGCCATAGTCATTTATTGACATTTGACTTAGATATTTGTTTTCAATTTTACTTAGTCATTCTTTTTAATTTAAAGATTGTTGATTGTGTGTTTTGATTTTATTCCCATAGTTACTTAAGTTTAACCCAATGCCAGGTACTAGTCTCCCAGTGGCTCCAACCATTCAAAGAATTTTTAAAGATGTAGTAAATTTTCAAGGATTTTCCTGGTGGGTCTCCATATTAACAAAGATCTAAATGAGTGGGTTAGCATAATTCTATGAAGTTTTAAGATACCAACAACTCATTATCCTAGAGATGTTCATACCAATGCAAAGCCTTTGAACAATGGGTCATCAATATTACATCATGTGGTGCAATCCCAATTACCCACCATCCTAGAGGGATTTGTATTAAAATAATGATGTTAGTAAATCCCCAAGTGAGTTAGTGAGTGAGATGACACCATGTGACATCATCCTAGAGACACATTATCTTAAAGATGTTTTTATAAGATCAGTAAGCCCTAGGAAATCAAGTGAGTGGGATGTTACCACATTGAATCATCCTATCTTTTGTAACCTTGGGGTCATCCATGTAAGCCTAATAGCATGTTAGAGTAGTGGGTGAGAAATATTATTCCACATTGCATTATATTGCTTCATCATAGGGTTAATGGTTAGCATACATTTAAATCCTCAACTAATCAGTGAAGGAAAAGGAAGGGGAAGTTATGGTGTAGCCACATGGTAAGGACCTCATAATGAAAACACACATTTAAAATTTATGGTTTGTATACTCATGAAAGTTTTCAAATACCCCAAATGAATTAAGTGTGATGTCTACATAGCACAATTATATGTGGGAATTTTCTCACCAACTAAAAGGTCTAGAAGTAACATAATCCAAAGTGAGTAATGGCAAAATTCATCTTGAAGGTCCTATAGTCAAACTAGATAAACACACCCACTTGATCCATCTATGAATTAAATGTAAAGCCTACACAAGAATGATGGAAATGAAATCACAAGATATCCTATCTACATTTTTCTATTAATATTTGAATCTATTCATAATTATCCCCCATAATTTAATGTAAAACACTAAGCATCTCATTAGTCATTACTTGGCATGCACATTATAAGGAGTCATAAATTATAAAAAGCATAAAAGACAAGAATTTTCCTTAGAGAGGCATGGATTATAATTATAAATCATGTTCTAGTAATCAAATCTATCAAAATACCAAATTCATTCCCAAGAACCATTTGATTTTGTAACCACCCTAGTATTGGACTGTGTGAACCTTGTTAGAAATGAGAATACTTCTCAATTATCTGTTGATGTCTCTTAGTGTATCACAGGTGCTCTTAGTTTTTAAATAACACTTATCATTTTATAATTCAAATAATTTATAGCATGAGTTGTAGGTTGTGGTGATCTAGTCACCTATGATGAAAGAGTGGCAAAACAAGTAGACTGTTCCATAATATTTATAAGAATTGGTGGTTGGGAGCCACCTTGGTCCAGTTAACCAAATATATGCAAAGTATGAAGCATCTATGCTATTATTGGTGAATTATGATCAAAATTTGAACTAAATATTAATACATAATGAATATTTACAATGATTTTAAGCTATAGTCATCTGGTTTTAAAAATAAGTTAAAAGGAAAGGCAAGGCAGGAAGAAAGTATGTGATTGTTGATCTTTGTCTCAAACATCATTACAAGTTTTAAATTTCAAGTGAACATGAATTTAACCAATCAATAATTTAAAATAGGATATGATCAAATCCCACTACACATTAGGCAAGTATCTAAGGATAACATGAAGAAATATAAGTAAGAACTAGTTTTACTTCAAATATTTACTACTGCAATCAAATAACATATGCACATCCTTATGTAGAGTAAATAAAACTAAATTAAAGCCTAGAACATTTAACTAATCTAGCATTTTCATAAATTAGAAACCCTGTATTAAAGATACACATCCATAATTCTTGAAAACTCTTCAAATATAATACCTAGAATAGATAATTGAGAAATAAACTATGATAACAATTCACACAAACAATTGAGACAAACTTTGTAGTATTTATTGCTTGTATTAAATTTCTCCCAAAGTTACAAATTAATTTTATCTCTTAGAACTCCCTCATCTTGTACAATACACAATGATCTTTTTATAAGCTAAAGCAATCATGTCGGTTAGTTACATCAATTGACAAGTGTACAAGGTAAGGATAGTTGTCCCTTTTTACAAAGTTACTTAAAATACACTAAACTTTCCAAAGTAAGCTGACGTTTAGTCAACATGATAAAAAAATGCATGTGCCTTTACAAATAATAATCCATTTTTTAAATATTACAAAATTCATATAAAATATAATAATTCTAACTAGCTGGTGGGCCTTGTGTTGATGTGGTTACTTGCTTCTACTAAAGGATCTTCAGTCTATAGTGTTGTTCATTAGTAAACTAAAGATCAATTACAGGTTTCATGAAAAGATCATGTCCACGGTATTCTAAGTCCTTAAGGTCCGTCTCAACCTTTTCCATAGTTTGTTTTATGCCCCTAACGTTTCCTATTTTCTCCTTGAAGGAGAGAAGTAGACCCATGACATTGTTATTGCCCTCAACAATTTGGTTTTCCTTATTCTCTTACCTCTTGCATGAATTTCAATGTCATTTGTTTAAACTCTTCATCTCCAATGAGACCCAGTGGGTTGAGGGTTGTAGGTTGTTTGATCAAGATGTCTAGGATATGAGACATTTCACCTTCTAGTTGCTTGAAGTCTTTAGCGAGGTTTTTCGTATCCTTAGACCAGTTGTCCAGGTCATAAATTTTGTCACCTAATATGGCTATGGCCATATTCAAATGTGCCTTTATAATATCCCTAAAACTTAGGACTAGATTCTTAGATAGGGCCTAAATCATTTCCCTCACTTAGGAGATTGTAACCTTCCATTAGCCAACTTAGCATGTAGCTTTAGAGATTTGCATCCTTATTTCCTTTTGTCTTGCTCTGGTTGTCTTCAAACAGTTGACTAGTCCCACCATGACTTCTTCAAATTTCTTGAACCTATCTTCATGAATGGATGACACAGCAGCCTCATTTAAATTCTTTTTTTCCTATAGTATCCCCTTGATCATTGTTTACAACTGATCACTTTGAGCCTAGGCTACTTTGAGGATATTTTCTTCAAATATTTGGTCTTGTCTTGGTTTTTATCCAGCTATTGTAGTTAATCTGACAAATGGTTCAACCTTTTAGATTGTGAATTCTTCACCTCCTACCATAGCCTTTTTATCAATCACTCATTCCATACTAGAAAATTTTAGATTAAATCTAACTTCTAATGATGATTTAATTAATTTTGGAGTAGGTATCTCTACTTATGCCTCACTTGAAGTTATGGGAGTATCCATTTGAATACCACCTAATCCTCTAGGGGTAGTCATCTTTCTCTCTTTGTCTTATTTCTACAACTCTATAATCCAAGGTTTGAGTTCTTCATGAACATGAATGTTCACTAAATTTGTGATTTCCCACTTGTGGTGCATAGTTGGTATCTTTTGAAACTTTCCATATAGGAACCACCCAAGAATAGTTGGCCCATGGATTGGGTTCCCATCACTAAATATATTGACCTAACTCAATAGATGAGTGAAGGTCAGTCTAGGTTTCTTTGGTCTTGTAGAGACTAGTGTTAATTTAGCCTTTGTCTTCTATGGGAGAGCAATGAGAACTAGGTCCAATGTTACCTCCTTTCAGTTATCCTTTTCTACTTCTAATTTCTCCTTGATTTGGGGTTGAGTTTCTTCCACTTGTTCTCCTTCTTCATCTAACCTATAGGCACTTGCCAATGTTTGTAATGTATCTTCTACTATTTCACCTAGATCTAATGAAATTACATTTATATACTCAATAGGAAACTTTGGGATTTTAGGCTACACTGAAGATGATGCCCCTTCACCAAGTCTACTTTCCTAATGCCTCTATTCAATCTGCACTTCAGGATTTTATGAAATAAGTGTCTCAGTTTGTTGTGCTAGATTAGGTTTAGAGGATTGACCCCCAAGAGGTGGTACTATCTCAAATTGAGCTATCAAATGTGATTACTTCCCTTTAGATCCCTTATCAACCTTGCTTTTTGGTTGATGTTGAATTTCTTCCACCTTGTTAGGATTTCATATAAGGATGAAGCTTTTGTGTACATATTGTCATATTCACCTAGGTGATGCTCATAAGGCACATTTATTTGTTTGGCCTTCAAATGCTTTGTGACATTATCATTTGGGTCCCATTGCCTCAAGTCATCATGCTGAAATTTGGAAGAGGCTCTATGTCTAGTAGTTTCTTTAATGTTGTCCCAATACTACAAAATGGTCCTACCAATAGCCAAGGATAGAATATGCAACAATCCTTTCTTCTTCTCCCTGAAAACACCATCTATACCATTACATATTTGAAATTTAACTTCTTACTTAGTTAATTTAATCAAGACATGGATCAGTAACCTCAATGGAGTGCATTGGGTTCCCTTAATCTGGATGACTATGTTATCCAAGTAAATCCATATGTCCCTAATAGATCCAATGGATTTCTTTGCCAATACAATTATCCTTAGCATAGGGTTCCCTATTAAGGCCTCATTCAGATGAGGATAGATGAAATCACATATAAAATGAATATGTTCTTTGTATTTAAAGATATGTAACTTGGAGTAAAATTGGGACACTATCTGTGTCTTTTTAGGAGCCCATCCCTTAAAGTTAGGGATCTCAATTGTGACCAATAGGGCATCCATGAGGTAAGACATCTTATAGAATTCTTTCCTACTCCCTTTCTTGACTAAAAAGACCTATCTACATAGGAATGTGCTAATAAGCTCACCAATAGGAGGAGTCAACTCCTTTTCAATCATAAAATAGACCAAGGGCACCCATATATTGTCAACATAAGTGGTTTTAGGGCTGTTAGAGAGCTTGTTCATCAGGGTCATTATTACTCTAATTCTAGGTCAAAATTGGATGATGGGAATGTTCCCACTAGGGTTAGAAAATGCATGGTTTTTAGAATACAACCATGGTACCCGGATGTCTTTGAGGTCATTTTTATTATCCCATTCAATGAGTGTGCACACATCTACCTAGGGCTTGGTAATCTTATAATATCTCTCAAATGCAATGGGGACACATAGGTAATACATTTATGAGTACGCTCATTAATAAGCATGCCCTTTTCAATTTTACATTCCTTAAAAATAAGAATAAGGACATCTATATAGTGTAGTACCTCTGGTTTAGCTACTACTTGATGAAGGCTCAACATTTTTACTACAACTAGGTCATAATACCTCATCCTAAAGGATGCAATCTTCTCATCTTTTTTAGTTATGGGTTTTAGTTCCTCAATTATCCAAAATATCTTAGACTAATTATTCTCTCTAGTGTTTAAGGACATGGCATTGAGTATTGTGTCTTTAAAGACCCTTCCTTCTAATTTTTTGGTCAAATATAGCTCAATGTCTTATCTGTGTTGCCTCCAAGCTACCCTAACTATGAGTTTTACAAATTTTTAGTAGTGTTTTATATATTGTCTATAGATCAATTTGTACTTGCTTAGATGATAATTAGGTTCCTTTTGGCTTAACTATAGTTAATTTAGGATTGAATTAGGGCTTTAAGTAGAGGTTAGGGATTTTTTGTAGCTTTAATGGTGATGATTTACTTAGACTTAGGTGAATTCATGCCTTGGATTTTATTTAGACCTTTTGCATTTATATGTTTGCCTTTTTGAGCCCACAAAATCCCTTGTCTTGTCATCTTGTGCCCATGTGGCATCTTGTTGGTAGCTTTTATGGAACTTTTCATAATGATTTGAAATAAATAATCATTGGCCTTTTAAATTTTGACTTTTAATTTTCAATATCTAATTTTTGTGCATGGATCAATGCAAACCATTGATCTTGATCCTGAGACTTACATGATGTTGGTCCTTGTCTGCATCAGGGTTTAAGGTTGTGTTACATGGTAGTTCTATGGGCTTTCAAATATTTTCACATCACCAATATATGTGTTAACATAATTTTACCACATGGTGGTCTCATTCTTTCTCAAACCCTTATTGAAAATTCCATCCTAGTTTTGCACCATTTGGTCTTTCTTATGTGGATCAACATGAGCCATAGATCCTATAAATGTACATGAACTTTAATTAGTATCCAGACATAAGAAGGAACTTATGATAAATACTTTAGTCTATATTTATATTTTATGTTGATAAATATGAGATGAAATTTAGATCAAAGTATTTAGGCTAAGTTTAAAACACATTAAAAGGGGGCCTTGAATAACAAAGGATCTAATGTAATATTTTACCCTAGGGTTTTAACATGTTAAAAAACATGATAAAACTTTATATTAAAAGTTTTTTAAGATATTTTTTATGGTAATGGGACCTTTATTTAAACTAAGCTCATTAGGCTTAAAAGACCATAGGGCATATATATAGACTAAGGCTTGGGTCAATGTTTAAAAACATGACTAGATTCTAGCATGATATTCAAGATTAGCCTATGCAAATCTAAACTTAGTTATAAGGATCTTAAGTCTATCCATGGTTTCAAATAAACTAAATTAATCTATATAAGTCCAATTTTGACATTGAGATGTAAGTCTTAAGCATATTTATCTTCTGAGTGAGATTGGATCTTTAGCTAAATTTTGATAGTCTCATGGGCATCAATGATGGCCTCATGGTCATCAATGATGTTAATTCAAATGTCAAAATTAATCTCTAAAAACTTTTTATATGGGTCTAAATTTTGATGACCTCATGAATCTCAATGATGGCCTTGTGGTTATCATATGATGGGCATGAGAGCCTCAAATTTAAGTCCTAACCATAGTTGGTCCCACAAAATCTTGGGATAAATAAACTCCATCAAATTATCTCCTATGATTAAGTAAAAATCATATATCATGATCCAAATAGATGTACACTATTTTTTCTTAAGTCATAAAGTGGATTGAGTTAGCTTAGGGCCATATATAAAAATTAGACTAAGTCATAATCCTAAGTTTTGAAACATGATAAAATGATGACCCCTTGCATAATCAAAATCATAACATGAGATCTGATCCTAAGGTCCTTTTAATATTGATCTCAAATTTAGGAATTCCATGTGGCAACTCCCAAGGAGCCCTTGAGCTTTGACTCTATTAACACTATGAAGAGTCTACAAAGTATTGATCTCTACATGGGCTCTTGCAAGCCATTGATTGTGATCTTAGTGATCAAGCAAGATTGGCTCGATGGATCAAAGCTTTTCATCAGGTCTCTTTCACTCTATCTAATCAATGTCACCTAATGAAGTGTAAACCATCGATCCTATGTAGAAGCAAGATAATTAAGTTAGAGCTTGGGAAAACATAAAAACTAAGGCTAAAGTCTTAGGGATAAGGTCTCATTTATGTTAAAAAACATGAAAGGGGCCTTAGGATTAAGACATTAGGTTAAGTATTAAGAGGGACCATGAAACATAAAGTGAGGCCAAGCTAGGAAAGTAAAGGATCCTACAAACATGAAAGTTAGACCCAGTCTTAAAATAAAAGAGAACAAATGAGGGTGAAATATAAAGGAACCAAACATGATTTCTAGGCTAGGTCTTGGTTATATTAAAAAACATGATTAAGCCTTAGTATAAAAATTAAACTTAGTTCATTGCATTTTTTTAAGGTGCTCCCTCTAATTTTGCCCCTATGAAATTTGAATTTAAACTGAAGGATCTAAACAAGGTTTTTCAAAGGAGTGTTTTAAGGCACTCAAAAAATGGATTTAATCTTGAGTTCTCACAAACCATAGGCTAGTAAAACCTTGAATCAAGACTAATCTATAAAATTTAAGTGTAATCTACTTGATGAGGGTCCCATGAAACCTATAATTAAAACATGAAGATCCACTATTAGCAATATTAGGTGAAGTTAAATAAGGATCATGAATAAATAGGCCACCCTTATCAGGTGTGGATGATCTTTAAAGAACAATAATCTAAAAACATTTCAAGTTTTTAGTGTTAAGGTCCAGAGTTACACAAGGGTCCTCATTTTTCAAAAATTGGGGTATGTTGACCTCAACATTATCTAGGATCTCTCCTGCAAAACCATTACCACCTAAAAAAATCATAGACATTATGCACATAAACAATAATTATGCATAAGGTAATCTTGATTATTTTTTCAAGGAATAATACACAATCTATAAGCTTTCTCTCTCTTTAGAACTAGGATAGGATAAGTAATAGGAGTGCCTATTAAATAATCATAATAGGTTATTATGCACAACAAATAGTTTGTTTTGTGAAACCAATATTAGTTGATATGGAATATTTGCATTAAAAAATAGGTGTATAAATATTAGACATATAAAATGAATTAACTAATCCCTAATCAAGATTAACTCCATAAGTGAGTGTTAACACTCACTCCAACACCCTCCCTTAGGCATAAAATAGGGAGTAAGAAAAGAGAAAACAAAGATAGTGAATTGGTGCCATAAAAAAGGCTTGATCAGGTACCCATGTACAAATCACAGTTGAATATAAAGTGTTCCTATGGTAACTAATCCATCTTACTAGAGTGCATAGATTTCAATTCATTATAACCACCAAGTCAAATGGGAATTGGTATTCTATATGAGGCTCACTCTATAAAAAACATTGATCACAAACTAGGGAAAAAGAATTACCACAGATGAAATGTATCACTACAAGGTACCCAAAAACTAGTAGAACCATAGTGAAAGTGAAGAAGAGAACATATGTTTTAAGGCATCCTAAGAAGCATGACTCAAAAATATCAACATAATCTTATAATAAGTGCACTTGATGGAATGAATCCCATCAAATAAAAGATGCACTCAATCAACTACCTTAGAAATAAAATGTGGTGTGCCAAGGGCTAAAAATGAACACAACACCTAAATTAGTATGTGCACACCCCCCCCCCATAATGATGAAGTGGGTGTAGTGATTCAAAAACATATCTATATGAGTGGGTGAATCCCACTATAAAACACTAAAATATTGACACTAGGTTGCACCAAACTAGTTACTCTTTCAAGGGAGATCAAACTCCATAATAAATCTAAAGGAGATTGTCAAAATCAAAGATATAGATATAAATCTCTCAATAATATGTCCCTAGTTGTGATGGTATAGTCAAAAACTAAAGAGTAAAGTGCTTAATAGATAGAATATAAACATGAATAAAAGGTTCCATGACTCTCAGTGTGACTACAAATAAAGATCCCATAAAATAATAGTATCATCAAGTGACACATAAAATTCCATTATGCAATCAATGTGAAGTATATGACATATATGAAATGAGAGACGAAGGTTCCAAAAAACACATCTACCTACCAATGATCTCAAATAACCAAGGAGCATCAAAAATCAGGAAGAGCAATGTGTGGTCAAAGAATTTGAATGGTGGAGGAACCTCTCCTATAGAGTGTTCTCAAATAACATTATCTACACCACCAAGAATGATCAAAA
The DNA here is from genome assembly GCA_037957365.1 of Torreya grandis. Classification (NCBI taxonomy): domain Eukaryota; kingdom Viridiplantae; phylum Streptophyta; class Pinopsida; order Cupressales; family Taxaceae; genus Torreya; species Torreya grandis. Next base: position 634,746 of record JARHVA010001920.1, read on the forward strand.
ATCCACCCCAAATAAACAAAAATGGTGGATGAATATGCATGCATATGAGTGTATACAAATTCCACAATAGAAGTATGCAAGGTAACATCTAATGAAGTGTCGAGTAGATCATGTTTAACTAGTGTAGTCTCAACTTTCTCAAGCCTAAGTGAAGATGCAGAAGAGCTAATATTTAGCTCATAATCATCATGAAGAGTGGATAAAACAAACTATGGATCTATATCAAAAGATCCTAATGAATATGAATCACCTACATCATAACCAAGGCCATGCCAAGAAATCCACATAACAGGTTGAATAAGGTGAGTAATGCCCTGTAGATGCTTCCTAATGCCCATAAGTCTAGTAGTGTGACCTATGGAATGAATCATGTGAGAGCTAAATATAGTGGTATGCTTCTCAAAAGATGCAAGAATATATGTAGGTGGTTCTAGAGTGGGATGTGTAGAGTGTAAAACAACAATAGGCACAAAATTATCACTTATAATAAGAGAAGTAATAGGAACAATGGGCTACTCAGAATCTGGTAAATCACACTGTAAAAGTGCATCAAGTGGATGTGTACTAGATTTAATAACACAACATGATGGGATATTATATTGATGTGGTATATCATCTAGTTTCTTCTGTAAAGAACATATGAGGGCATCCTTTTTATGAATTAGGTAGTACAAAAGATAAATTTGCATCAAAATTTTCTTGTTTTCTTCTTGAAGTGCTATAAAAGAGGCCATATGATCAATGGGTTGTTTAGGACTTGGTAGGGTAATGTTAATAGTCATAAAAAAATAAAAAATAGGAGCACCAACCACTCTATCAAAATGTGCATTAGTTGGTGGAGAAGGTTAAGGTACCTCATCCAATTGATCACTAGTAATTAAATATACATCATGAGCAGTAGGAAAAGGTGGTATAAGTGTCTCATCCTCAAAAAATGTGTCCTCACTAATAATGGAAAGAGGATAGGAACTAATAGGAGGAGATGCATATGTCATAGAGTTCTTATGCAAGTCATCATTAAGAATTACACCCACACAAATGTGATAAGATGGTGGAGAAACATTATCATTGACATAAGAATCCTCATTCTAAGAGGAAGGAGAAGAAAGAGGGACATGTGGAGATGAATTAACCTCATCAAACAATGTTGAAATAATACCCCAAGCTCCTTTAAGTGATGTGGCATGCTCAATATGAGTTTGTAAACTATTATAAACATGGAGGTGAATAAACAAAAGTGCCTCCTTTTCCAAGGATGCAAGCCATATAATATTTTCCTTACCTATAAATGTGGAAAATTCGCCAATAACAACTTTCCACAATCCCTTCATCCGTAAGTGCATCTATATTTTGGTTTTTTAGGTGTATTTTAAAGCACTAAGGGGTTCAATCATATGAGAATCCATACCCAAAGATGGAAACCCCAATAATGGTGAAAAATGGCCAAAGAGGGACATTAGTTACCACCAAAAATACATCCATGAGTATAAAAATTGGTACAAAAGAGGATATAACACACTAAAATACGTTTTCAAACTCCATCAAAAATACATCCTATTTACAAATCACACCAAAAAAAGAAGTGTTTCTACAAGGGAGTCCAACCACATATCATATCGGACCTCACCCTCCAATATTTGACAAATGAGAGTGAATAAAATTTTAGTGCTAAATGTAAAAATGTCCTAATGATAGCACAAGAATGAGCTTCTCAAAAAGGTTTATAAAATAATGATAATAAATGACCATTTTACAAAAAGGTACACTTTTGTTTTAAATACAATGAACCTTCCCGTTATAAATTATTTTCTCCACCTTTTAATTAAAATATCACCCCACCAAAAAACCTTATTCAATAAAAAATTAACAAAATGATTCTTTGTGAGGTTGGTGGAAATTAACCCGCGACATTTTCTCCATTGAAATGTTTATCGAAATACTTGTAACTACTTTGGTTACATAGAATATTAAACATAGAAATGGAAAAGTTTCCTTTTCATAATTTATTTTATTCACTTTTTGAATTAAAAATATATATAAAACATTGCCCGATTAGGATTTGGACTCACTAAAAGGCTATGTGGAAGTGGTCCAATAAAAGCAGTGAGAGAGTAAGAACCCAAGTTTGTAAACCACCATTTAAGGAGGGTTTGAGATGCATTGGAACACATCAATATATGGAAATCATGAGTGATTAGGGAGATAACCTACCATGTTGCATTAATTTCATTATAATCCAAAGCCAAAACTGAACTTAGGACAAATTATAAATTTTCCATGGCCTCCCTCACCACTAGCCTACACAACCATCTCTACCTCAAATGTTTGGTTATGGATTGAATGTGGACATATCTATTGGGTAGAGTGGAGAAGAATATCATAGTTTAAAATGTCCCAAAATATTATGGGGATAAATTAAGACAAATGATTATCATCCAAATGATGTGAAATGAGTGGTAGATGATGAATAGGGTAGAACCAAACATGAGGCAGTACAATTGGCCAAGGTGTATAACAAGATGCTTCAAACCAATATCACATAGATATAAAGGATCTAAACCATTAAATATCACTTTATTAGCTTCAAATATGCTACATAGTTGTAATCCCAATCACTTGGAGACTAGCACATGAGGACTGTGTCATGGTAAGTGAGCCCTAATGAAGGCTCTTTGTCAAAGGTCAATTGTATTGGTGTTGGAAAGTCCCTAGCCAAGGATCATTCAATGTTGATCCAAATCCTCTGAAATAAATATACATCTTGACAAAATAACTATTATTGAATCCTCATAAGATACCAACCAAATATCTTGTGAAACTAAAGGATACCCAAATAGCTACAAGAGAAAAGTAACCCAAATTATTAAAGGAGATCTATAGAAGACTTAGGCTATGGATGGTAAGACATATGTTGGATAAACATACAGTCAAGAGTAGTAGCTATAGAATCCAAATAGATACCAAAATATAATATGAATCAATCACAATATTGGAAAATGTAAAATAGTGTCACACTATTGAGTTTGTTACAAATGTAATGGAAACCAAGTTGCATTGTGAGTGAATCCAAATACTATAAAACACTCTAATATAGATATGTCTAATGTTGGAAATTTTAAATAAAATTAGTTGTGACAATGGGAGATACATTGATATAAGATACAATCACAAATGAGCTGATTCAAGGGTGATAAAAGGGGATCCACTACCAACTGAGCTCAAAAAAATGTAAAGTATAATATACATGTGTGACATGTATAGATTCTATATCAGCACACTAGGCTTAGTAATAACTACATGGAGTAGCTCTGATACCATTTCATAAATGAGAATACTTCTCATTTATCTAGGATTTCTCCTATAAAACCATTACCATAGGAAAACATCTTAGACATTATGCACATAGATAAGAATTATGTACAAATAAGTCTCCATTATTTTCTAAAGGAATATACACAATCTATAATCTTTTTCTCTCTTCAGCACAAGGCTAGGAGAAGTAACAGGAGTGCTTATTAAATAGGCATAATATATTATTACACACAACAAATAATTTGTTGTGTGAAACATATATTAGATGATATGGAATATTTGCATGCACAAAATAGGTGTGAAAATATTCAACACATAACAACTAATTAACTAACTCTTAATCAAGCTTAACTCCATGAGTGAGTGTTATCACTCACTCAAACAAGACCCATGGATAAATATGTCAATACAATGGATGTTTTTATCCCTTTGAAAAGGTTGACACTTTTTGTAAAGAAAGGCTATCAAAACTATAATAGAACTTTATTTTTTTAGACTTTGTCTTCTGCTCACTAAATGTTATCCATCATTTCTAGTTATGGTTATTCCTATGCAAGATCATTAATCTTATTATTTATTATATAGCTTAATATAGTAATTACATTGTGTAATAACTAGTCTAATTCACTTCTAAATTATTTTCATTTCCTTTAGAACATTCTTTGATTTATGTGCTTACATCTATAAAATGAAAGCTCTATGTGCAATAGCTACATATCTTTTGCATTTATATTTAGTGAATTATTATTGATTTGTGTATTCATTTTATCCCTAGAATCTTTCCCATTATTCTTTTAAAAGCTTATGTAATCACTAAGCCTGAATATAGTGGTATAACGATGACTTGGCATACTTTATGTATTGAAGCACTGGTATTCATTTGGCTAGGAATCCTCTTTTCTAATTTCCTTTCCCTCTAATTTTTTATGTCTATTTTAGAATTGAACTGCATTCCCCTTATTTTATAAAGTGTAAAAGTGAAGCATTTTAACAGTAGCATCAAGATCAAAACATTTAATTGCAAGTTCAAACAAAATGTATTGAGCTTCTAGTGGTAGGGCTGCACCTCTTGGAAGCTATTATACATAGGCTATATCATGGAGCCACATACCTACAACCATGTCCTATATTTATCAATAATTGACCCTAAAATGGAGGATAATAGTCCCTTATTATCCCCACCTTTCTCTTAGGAACACTAAATCCCATGAGTGTGTCTAGAGTAGGATTTTGGATAAAACAACATATTCATAAGCAATTTAAGGCTAAAAATAAATTTTATAGTGAATTAAACATAAATTACACTTTAATAATGGAACCTTTCATAAAAAATACATGCATAAATGGTAAGAAATGCAATAATATCATGGTTGATGTACCTATTTAATTAATATACATAGTATCTCCTTTTGTATGTTTATTGAATATGGCATGGGAGATTTAGACAAGAGTTATTTACCTAAACACATCACATTAGGATCCTTTTATTTTAATATATATCTATATTAGTCTAAATATTTTTTTTTATAGTTCATTTTGTACACTCTTACCCTATATACTAGCTATATTAATAATCCCTTGGTTATAATCAATATATGCAATGATAAATGAGTCTTATCATCAAATTACATTTGATGTTTGAGTTAATCATGCTACCATTTACAAATATAGAACAACTCAAAATAAATAACACCATCCAAAATAACATATAGTTAATCTCAACAACTATCTAACTATACACATGGTACCAATAGTGATGAATACACTATATAAAAAATAAAATAATTCATATATATGGGAGAGTTTGATGTAGCTACATTGTGTTGGGTGAATATTTTGTCATCAACTAACTGATGACAAAATGGGGATATCAGCCACAGCATAAGGGAGATTTACCACCTTGAAAAGTATGGGTTTACCAGATCTAAACAAAGTAAATCTCTCCTCTCATCAAGGGGAGGTTCCCTATCAATATTTACGTGTCGGATATATAATTAATCAAAAAATAACACATGAGGGTGGTATAACAGCATCTACCCCTCTTTTTTCAAAGGTAATGTATGAAGGACAAAAGAGGAAAATCCTTGGTCTAAAGATAACAACACTCCTCTTCTTTCAGGAAGGGTATCAAACGAAGAGCAAGAGATTACCTGAAGTAACAAAGTTCACAAGAATGCTCACGCAAGCGCAAAGTCTTTCGTAGCTTCTCCACAGATCTGAAACAAGTACAACCATAGAGTAAAGTGAAGCACAAAGTCTTCACCTAAAACTACAAAAGATAAAAGAATATCAAAGGTAAAAGTAGCACAAAGTCTATTTTCTACCCTCAAGAAGTGCCCTCAGATAATAATAACACACCCACTTTGCTTATTAAATCAAATAAACAAGATGTTACCAGGAAAAAGACATAAGAATTATTTCCTAAATAACACAGATAATCTCAACACAAAGTCTGAAATAAACTGCTTCTCATTTATTTAATCAAAACATGATTTACAAGTTTGAGCACAAAGTCTCAAAAGTTGCTTCAATTTCAGCAGAGTGTTTGCTATTAACTTTTCCAAGATCATTTACAAATGAGGTCTCCACTATATATAGGGAGAAAATCCTCAAAAATAAAAAATAATAAAATATAAAATATCTTGGTCAAAGATGACTCATCTTTGACTTTTAGATATTTTCCAAAATATTTACATGTAAATACATATTACAAAATTGCATGCATTCTGCACAAAACAGAAATGCATAAGGATAAAAGAAGAGAGAAGGGGAGAGAGAGAGTCAATTCTTACTGCCAGACTTCTTCAGATGAGCATCGTACATGGTGATTGATGCCTGAATTCCTACATTGTCTGGCGCAACTACATTCTTGAAGATGACTCTTGCTCTAATCAGTGCATCTTTCAATGATGTGATGGCTTTAGAGTGGCCAGTTAACATAGATTTCAAATTCTCCAAAGTTAACTGAGCATCCAGAATGTTGTTCACCGAAGTCATTGAGAAAGACGCTCCTTCAAAATCTTTCTGGATCATCCCTTCGAAACTCTGAATCATTTCCTCTGCCAGAAGGAACTGATGGTCTTTGGAAGTCAAGTTGCATGGCAGCTCTTCTAACTTGTTCAGCAGGCTCAGGTCACTCTTTTCACTAGCTTCCTTGAAAGCTTTGAGATCATCAATTAGATCCTTGAGTACCTGAATCCTAAAGATCATTGACTCTTTGATCTCAACATAGGAATCTTTGTTGGGAATGACACCGATAGATATCAAGGTACTCTTTTTGAGATCCTTCATTTCCTTCCATCTGCTGAGATCTTTCTCTAAGCTGTCAATTTCTTGAGAGATAAGGGAGACAAAATCGTCTACCTGAGTTTTCAATCTCTTCATTTTACCTATTCTTTCCACAACTTCTGATAACAAAGAGACTCCCTGATTGTGCATCCTTTCAACATAATCCTCCATGACTTTCCCCTTTAAATAGGTCTTTTCAGCTTTTTGAATGACTGAATCATCCACAGAAAAGGCCTCTGGAGTTGTTGCCTCAGTCAGAATAGTGAACCTTTTGATTACTATTGTTAACTACTCAGCTTTGGCTTTATAATAATCCTTCATCTCCTTTTCCCTATCAAACTTTTGGACCATAATGTCCATTGCTGACTGAAGATCGCTCTTCGCACCTTCGTGAGTAACTTTGCCAAGTTCAACACGAGAGATGGAATAACTGCTCAATTCAAAACCCTCAAGGGTTGCGTTCTGAGGAGGCTTGGCAATTTCTAAAAAATTTTGCCCCTTTTATTTGACCAACTTGGAGAGGATTTTTGGCCTCTTAGGAGCCCTTGCTTTTGTCGGCACTATCTTGACAAAAGCGAATTCATTTGGGGAGATGGCCATTTTCTTTCTTTTAGGCATGAAAGCAGACATCCAAGGCAAGAAAGAAGTACCTATTGTAACAATAGTTGCCTCTGCCAGTGTCACTATAGCAACTTCCACACTACTGGTGGTGGCAGTAGTGGCAGTTGGAGTAACTGGTGAAACTGTATCAACTACTGATTCTAGCTCAGGTGTAGGGCTTGGTGGCAGGTTGAAAGATGGAGATGATAGACTCGGAATGGACCTAGAAGAGCGAGGGGAACCTACTGAAGGACCCTAAGGATCACCAAAAACAACCCTAGAAGGGGAAGCAGCTCTGGAAGAGGGAACACTGATTGGAGAGATAGGAGAAGCAGGCACCACAGGAGATTGAGGGGGAGAACGAGAGGCACTCTGGATCAGTTGTGCTTGTCCCAGTGAGATTGGAGACCCAACACTTGGTCGTTCTGAAGGTTGATCCTGTGTCTTCATAGGTTGAGCTGTCTGTTCCTCTGGGCTTTGACCTTTGGTTCCTTCAGCTACTGATTCAGGCTCTTGTGTTGACTTAGGCTTTTTAGACACAAAGATGATCCTAGGCTTGTGAGGCTTAGAAGGTGAAGGAATGTCACCTTTGTTTTTTGTTCGGTTTTCTGCCTTCCTCTTCAACTCTGCTTGGTATTTAGCCTCTGATCCTATGATGAATTCTTTTAAGGTGATCCCTTTGGCTGTTAACCAATCATTGGTGTTACCCAATATTAGTTCAAATCTTTTTCTCAGCGAGGTCAACTCCTTTTTAGACCACTAAACTGGAGGGAGAGGGGAACCAGCAACCTTTTTTGTCAGATATCTATTATTTATGATGTTCCCATCATCGACTAAATTAGAAGGGATCTCTGCAAGTCTGAGGTATTCTATCTGCTCCAGTGTGAGACAGCAATAGTCCATTTTTCTTATCTCATCGGTTGTCCTTAGGTCCACCCAGATATCCTCAATCATGGGTTCATGGAACTGAGTCTTTCTCCTAATCTTCTCTCTAACTCCCCTGTAGTCAAATTTCTCCCGTCTCTTGAATGGTTTGATGGTAACCATCTACATTGTTGTTTCCATAACCTTGGCTTTGGTTGATGTAGCAATTGAAAACCTGCCAATTTGGATAAAGAACTTGAAACTGGGTCTCTTAAGTTCCATCTACTTCGTGTGCACAACAACTAGTTGTCAGCAAAGCTCCATTAGGACTAACCTGTTTGAAGGGAATTTGGGGAGCATATAAGGGTATCCTTGGTAGAAACCCACCTGAAGATAGCAAAATGTAAGGAACTAGAGGAACATGCAGCCATAACTGTTCACCACTGTCCAGGCCTCGTTTGATATTCTCTTCTGCTCCAGCTAAGGATCAAAGAGACACAAGAATACGGTGAAGAATGCATCATTTACTCACCTAAAATGATGTGTTGACCCTTGAAGCATCAGTTGTGGATAGTATGAGTAGACTAGGGTGGTCTTTATATCTCCCTCTATTGTCAAACCCAGGAAAGATCGCATTGCGGCAGCTATATAGACCAGGTACAAGGTCATATAGAATTTGAAGGAGGTTTGTACCCTGGTCAATTGCTCATGGATAGCATTGCTAATCTATTCCCCCTAAAATATGGTTTGTTTACCTTGAAAGATGATCTTAATGAATGGATACATCCATTCATAGAATTGTGAAGAGGACAGGAGGCCCCGTACTCTGCTGAGGAGGGTGATTAAGTCACCAACTTCTTCGATGAAATCACTTCTGGGGAAGTTTTTGGGCCATTTAGAGAGACCGGTCCTCAGAGTCTTTAGCCATTTATAATTCATGACCCTTTTTGCCCTTTCTGGGTCTTTGTCGTACTCCTTTTATGCATTCTCAAAGTCAATTTGGGTTACTTTGGTAGCTGGCGAACATAGGAAAACTTTGTCGATAAAATCGGGGTCCAACCAAATTATCATGCCACCACTGGCGTCTGAGACCGATCTGGTCTCTTTGTTGTAAAAATGCGCACACTGGAGGACAAATTCTGCATGATGTGCTGCTACTGGAAAGGCAGCTACTAAGTGGATGTTGCTCTCAATGATTCTTTTTATCCCAGTCCTGGGATTTGTTGCCTTGGTTCGCTCCAAGAATTCGGCCATGTCTACGTGGCCGATCTCGGTATCTTGAATGTCATTGACATTCGAGGTGACTGATGTGGGCGGGAAGATGCCCTGGTACTTGTATTTCATGCTCTTCACCTTTGAGGGAGATGCTTCCATCATAGAGGATAGTCTTGATTGGACGGGAGCAGATGTATAGGAGCTCATTGAAGGTGTTGTTGCCATGATTACAGATGAAAGGAGAGTGAGCGAGAGAGGGAGAGTGCATTTTAAGTGACATGGGTTACTAGAAGTCACTTAAATAGGCCATGTCTAGCAAAGGAGCAAAAAATGATGAAGAAAAAGTGTGAAAGGGACAACTCAAAAAAAATTCTGAGAGTTAGCTAAAAATTAGAGAAAAATGCAGGGGCGGCGAAAATCGCCGCCCTTGCATAAATTAGAAGAAAAAGTAGGGGCGGCGATTTTCGCCGCCCTTGCAGGTAGGATGCAGGGGCGGTGATTTTTGCTACCCTTATAGAAAGAATGCAGGGGTGGCAATTATCACCACCCTTGCAGGAAAATTGTAGGGAGATGCAGGGGCAGCGATTTTTGCCGCCCTTACAGGAAAAAAGGCAAAAAAGTGCAGAGGTGGCAAAAATCATTGCCACTGCTCTTGACAAGGGGAGAGCGTGGAAGGGTGGCATTTTTTTTTCCTTTACATGAAAGCTTGAAAAAAGACATGGGTAGAAAAAATGCCGCTCGCATGAGGTCTTTGGCAGAAAAAACCGCAGGTAGGAGGGAGAAGAAAAGAAATAAGACTAAAATAATAAAATACTAAGCTAAAACCGAGAAAACAACATGAAATAAACATAAAAACAAACCCTATTTGAGAAAATGCACGTGCCACGAGGTCGAATCCATGATTTGGTGCTTCAAAATGTCATTTGAGGCACTCAAGTGCAAGAGGTAGGAGGAGAGGAGGAAGCAATGAGAAGAATGAGGCTCAAATTGGAATATATAGGGTGAAAAACCCACCCCAACAACCCATCGTGTGCGGCCATTAATGCCTTGCATGAAAATTGAGGCATGCAAGGGTGGCAAAAATCACCACCCTTGCATGTAGTCAGTCTCTTTATAGGGGCGGTGAATTTTGCCGCCCTTGCAAGTCGGAGTGCAGGGGTGGTGATTTTTGCCGCCCTTGCAGGAAACATGCAGAGATGGCGAAAATCACCGCCCTTGCATAGAAAAGAAGAGAAATGCAGAGGCGGCATTTTTCACCGCCCTTGCACAAAAAAGTAAAAAGAGACCAACTCTGGAAGGAGAAAAAAGGGGAAGGGAAAACTTGACCTGGACGAGATAGTAACCACTCCTCGTTCTAAGGACAAGATGAAAATGAATTATAAAATTTGTATCGAAAAATGAACTTAAAGAGATAAAAGATGAAATAGACAAGTTTTGTAGGGGGGTTGTTTTCAAAAATGAGCTAAGCTAATTTTGGAAACAACAGCTGGCTCCTATTGGGGAACTTCCATTTTAATCAAAATGATTAGCGGAAGCAGAATCCAGTCTCTAAGTGCCTTCATCCAAGCCATTGGGCTACGAAGTCAAGAGAAAAATGAGAAGAAAAATAGACAAAATATAAGGACTGTACATATTTTACAAATGGACTCCTCCGAGCTTCAAGGGTTGAAAAGCTTTAGATGCTACCCATTGTGAGGTAGTGTAAATGGTGTTCCATCTTTATACTCTAGCAAAAAACTGGCCTCACCACAGAGCTATTGAATGGTGAACAGACCCCTCCATAGGGAGTCAAATTTGCTGTGCATCCTTTTTGGTTCTCATCGCTTGTCCCATAACAAGACTTGATCTCTGACTTGGAAGTCACACACTCTAGCTCTCTTATCAAAAAGTGCTTTCACCCGGTCCTAATGTTCCTTGATCCGATCCACCACCATAACTCGTTGTTCGTTCAACTCGGTCAGACACATGATCCGCTTGTCAACTGAGCTTTCGAAGGTTGAGTCTTCGATTGCTCTGGTAAATTTGAGTGCTGGTAGTTCAAGGGTAATGGGAATTTCTGCATTTCATCCATATAGGAGTTGGAAAGGTGACATACCTATAGCTCTTTTAGGTGTTATCCTGTCTGCTCATAAAGCATCATACAAAGCTTTGTGCCATGTTCTCTGATTGTCGTCCACCAATTTCCTGATAATGGTGACCAGATTTCAGTTACTTGATTCTGCTTGTCCATTTCCTAGAGGGAAATAATCTGAAGTGTGAGATAAGGTAATCCCATAATGGAAACAAAATTGAGTAATTTCATGTGATGAAAAATAGGCCGCATTATCTGTCACAATTTTTAGTGGAACCCCAAACTTGGAGATGATATTTTCTTTGAGAAAGCTACATACTACTTCAGATGTAGCATGCTTGGTTGGTATGGCCTCCACCCACTTAGTAAAATAATCTGTCGCGGTGAGGACATAATCATGTCCAGCACTCGAAGATGAGTTAACTACACCAATGAAATCAATACCCCACTGCTGAAATGGTTCCTCGATCACAACTGGCTTGAGGGGAAAAGCAGGCAGCTTAGGCTTTCCAACGAATTGCTAACACAGCTCACACCTACGCACCCATTTGTAAGCATCCTGAAAAAGTGTGGGCCAATAGTACCTTACTCATAGAATTTTGTGTGCCGTCATCGGTGCAGAGAAATGTCCTGCACAGGCCAAATTGTGGAAAGATTCTAAAAGTCTTTCTTGTTGAGCTTTGTCAACACAACAAAGAAATGCCCCGTCCAAGTTTCTCTTATAAAGACTATTGTCCCACAGAACATAACCAACTACTTTCAATTTAACATTCTATTTTTCTTTCAAAGAAAGATGAGTAGGACACTCACCATATGTTAGGAAATGAGCAATGTTAGAATACCACTCATCAGTAGTGGTGATAAAGAGAACTGTGGGCATGCTCTTGATATCTTGTTCTTCACTTTTTAATTCATCTGGAATGTTGTTGGCGATCAATTGGCAGAGACCCCTTCCTCGTACAAGCTTGGTTGGTTTGATGTCCAGATCAAATTCCTGAGTTTTGGCAATCCAGTTACCTCTCTTTGTACCCAATTCTTGTTGAGTCAAAATAGATTTTATTGTTGTATCTAGTACAAGAACTTTGGTGTGAGAATTCAGGATATAAAACCTGAAATGCTTGATAGCCTTGACCATGGCGTATGCATGTTTCTCCATAAGGGAATATTTCAACTCGTGATCTTTGAGTGGGCAACTCATGAATGAAATAGGAGATTCTGCATTTTCTGAATTTGGTTGAACCAAAATAGCTGACAGTGTATGCTCAGAGGCGTAACTATATATCTTGAAACCTTTAGTATAGTCTGGACAGACCAAGACTGGTGCCCGAGCAATTGCTTATTCAATTTCATTGAACGCTGATTTGCCCTCGATAGTCCACCTAAATATGGCATTGCTCTTCATCATGTTGACAATGTGAAGGGTTTTCTCAGTGAATTCAGGAACAAATCTCCTAAGTAAATTCACCTTTCCAAAGAAAGAGTGAACTGCGGTCTTGCTGGTAGGTAGAGTAAGCTCCTAGATGGACCTAACTCTTTCTAAATCAATTTTGATGCCTTCTCGGGACACTGTGTCCGAGAAGTTTCCCTTCAGTCACTTCGAAGATAGATTTCTTTGGGTTTAATGAGATTTTGTTTTGATGGCAGCGCTCCAGTACCTTTTGCAAATGGTGAACATGCTCCGAATGCTATTTTGAAAAAACCATCTAATCATCCAGGTACACTACAATGAATTTTCCCATCAAATCTTTGAAAGCAAAATCCATAGCTCTTTGAAAAGTGGCACCTGTGTTTATCAGACTGAAAGGCATCCTGCGGTAAGCAAAAGTGCCCCAGGGTGTGGTGAACGTTGTTTTGTGTTGATCTGCTTTCTTGACCTCAACCTGATTGTACCCCAAAAAATCGTCAAGCATTGATAACATTTCTAAACTTGTTACCATCTGTAAGACTTGATCCATAATGGGAAGGGGGTAGTTATATTTTAAGGATAACTGATTTAAGTTCTTGAAATCTACACAGATTCAAATCTCACCATTTTTCTTTCTGATGGGTACTATGTTAGCAACCCATGTTGAGTGATGGATTGGAAAAATTATTCAAGCATCCAGCATCTTTTGTATCTCAGCTAAAATAGTGCCTGAGGTTTTTGGATTATATTGTCTGGATTTCTGTTTGTAGGGCACAGAGTTGGCTTTCAGGGGGATGTCATGATGGATGTCATGTGGCCTAAGAGATTTCAAGTCATCATAAGAATAGGCCAACACATCCCTATATTGGCAGAGTAAACTAGCAAGCTCCAACCTTTCTTTGGAAGTGCAGCATTTCCCGATGTTTACCATCTTAGGATTGTGCTTGGTCCCCAAGTTGACTTGATCAAAATCTTGAGAAGAAATTGAATCTGTTCGTTGTTATTTGACAAACCTATCATGGTTATCAAAAAGTTTTTCTAGGGAAACCAAACCTTTGAGAATTTTATTTCCTTTGAACTGTAGAAAATCCTCACTTGTATCGACCGAGGTTTTAGGGGTTAATCCACACTCCCGGGGCTCACTACCTTCAAAACACAGTTGTTTGAAAGTGTCCTTTTGCTCCAAGAAGGTGATGATTTGATCATCATTGTTAAACACTTGCCAGTGGTTGGCATTGTCTGGTACAGTTGGTCAGAAAACTAGCTCAATAGTATACTTATCTCCCTTAAAATCTAGGTGGGGAATCAGGAGGGTGGTAGAGATAGCCAATGCATCTGCTCGATCATTGAATTCCCTCAGAATGGTAGAGATATTGAAGGCATCAAAATTTTTGATCTGATCCCATACCAAATTATGATAATAGCGCAACCTCTCATTCTTGGTCTGATAGAGGTTCCTTACCTGACAAACTATCAACTCAGCATCTCCTTTAGCATGGAGTTTCTTAATGCCCTTTTTTTTGGTAGCCTGTAGTCCAAGCAACAGGTATTCATATTCAACCGTGTTGTTAGTACTGTTGAATTGCAATTTGTAGGAAAAAGGGGTAGTCTCTCCCTGAGGAGATACCAACACAACTTCGGCTCCTGATCTAGTAGAAGAGCAACTGTCGTCGAACTCCAAAGTCCATAGCTCATCAGGTATTACTTTTTCTATAAAAACTTTCTTGTTTTGGGAAAAGGGTTATTTCATATGTTCATTTTTCTTGGGCATTCCACCCTTTGCGTCAGCTGAAACCAAACCCAAATTACCACCCGTAGGAGTTTCATCTAATGCACCGTGGATCTCATCTGTAGATAAGAAATAAGTGCCCATGTCTGAAGACTCAAATAAAATTTGAGCTTCAGGCGCTGCGGAATGGGTAACTACATACCTAGCTTCTTTTTCAAGAAGTAATTTCTTCATGATGCCTTGGACTGGAATCCTTGCTTCTGATAGGTCCATGCTTAACTCGCCCCCAACATCCTTATAGAAATTTTGCCCAAGCAGGATGTCGTAAGATGCTGGAACATCGGCTACTAGAACCGTCATTTTTATCCGCTTTTCCAGAAAAGCTACAAAGGCGTATTGGGCATCTTTTATTTGGCCAAGGAGGGGAACTTGCTTGTTTTCCATGGAAAAACACCTCTCAAAAGTTTTGGTCAAAGTTAGGCTAAGAGAATCCGCCACTTTGGCAGGCATGACATTATCTGAAGCCCCAGAGTCTATAATACAATTACTCAGTTTGTAGCCATTTATAAGTAGAGAAACATAGAAAGG
The DNA here is from genome assembly GCA_037957365.1 of Torreya grandis. Classification (NCBI taxonomy): domain Eukaryota; kingdom Viridiplantae; phylum Streptophyta; class Pinopsida; order Cupressales; family Taxaceae; genus Torreya; species Torreya grandis. The sequence goes on from JARHVA010001920.1 coordinate 649,818, forward strand.
TTCTATTTTCTCGGGAGTGACAGGAGGAGTCACAACCAAATTGTTTTGGGCTGGTTTGTCTTTGGGGAGATCAGGAACAACTTTCAAAGAATCTTGTCCTACAGGGACAACTTTATTTTTAACATACTCTGCTCACCTATCAAACTGTTCTGGGTTAGCTCTTAAATAATCAACCTCTATCATCTAAATCTTAGTCTTTCTAGCATGATCAATTATATCAAATGATTGAAAAGTAGTTGCAATAGAAGAAGAAATTCCATCATCAGAGGCTTTGAAGGGTACTCCACTGGCCTGAGTAGTAGAAGAGGGGGATATCAGGTGATTGGGAGTACTTACTTTTTTATGAGTTACCTGATCTTTTGATTGCGGAGGTAATGGAGTCCCACATTTGGCAATGGAAACTGATGGCTGGGGTTCTTCATCTACCTTTCCTTTGTCAGTTTGTGAAGCCGACTGATTTTGAGATCTGGTAAAAATAGCGTAAGTTCCCTCTGAATCTTTCCTTTTACTCTCAGCTTCATCTTGATAATCCAGAAAACTGATATTGGAGTCGCTAGCTAATTCCTCATCTTGTTCATCAAAGAGGTTAGCATTTTCTTGTTGGTCTAGCTATGGTTGAAAGGAGTTATCGTGCTCAGCCTCTAGGTATCTGACCGCTGAATTAGTAGGTATTGCTTTAATGGCTAATCTTCCTGAAGGGGAGGTAGGCGGTTTGATTGCCCTTGCCTCCAGGCAGTATTACCTTGATATTGATGATTCTAGAATGTCCTCCTGGGTGCATCTCGATAAGTAGGATCGGACGTACCTTGGGCAATTTGTCTTTTCAAAGCTATCAGTTCATTTGTTAATTTTTGCACCATAAGATCTGTAGTGCCCGTAGAAGAGCTTTCAACAGATGAAGGGAATTTATTTTTACTAGACTCTTTCCTGATCTTGCCTGCTAAGATAAGATCGTCTTCAATCTCGGTAGCCAAACCTTGAGCCAAGGCTAGGTCCATAGGGCCAGCTCGTCTCAATAAGAAACTTACTTCGGGAAGCTGTGAGTTGATGAAAAAACACTTGAGATTTTCCGGTGTGGGCTGGGCCACAGTCAAAATTCGGTTCCTCAACTTGTTGAATTTAGCTATGAAATCCCTCATGGGCTCCTGGGATTCTTTCTTCAATTTTGTCAGCTACGCTAATAAAGCATGCGCATCCTTAGCGGGTTTAAATCTAGCTTCGAATTTGGACTTGAGCGTATCCCAGCTTGTTACTGACCCAGCCTGCAGGTGATAAAACCAATCCACGATAGCTCATTGTAAAGTTTCCATAAAGAGTCTTACTGCCACATCTTCAAATTTGACACCAATTACACCACATGCTATGGAGAAGGTGGCAATATGTTCGTCAGGATGAACCTTCCCATCACCAAAAAACTTAGGAAATTTTTTCCTAGAACTACGAGGTAGTTCATGCAAAGGTGGGGTCAAGTTAAGAGGGCCAAAGGAATTACCCCATGGGCCTTGATCCATTATGATAAGAGGATTAAAAGGTGGGATAACAAACCTTGGTGGAGTGTTTATAGGTAGGCGGCGATTAACAGCGGGAAAAGGAGTTCTACCTTGTGTTGGCGATCTGTCAAGGCTAGAAGGAAAAATCCTAGATCGTTGAATAGAGGTTGATGAAGGAAACAGATCAAAATTACTCTGTTGCGCTAACTCAAACACAGGGTCAACAATGCCTTTAGATCTTTGACTTTTGGTATAGCGTGGGGTTGCCAGGTTTTTAAAACAAAAATGGGACCGAAACTATTTCAAATTGAAGCTTGAGGCTTCAAAATGCACGTTCTTCCCAGCGGCTCTGGTTTCACAGACCAGATAATGTAATGTAGGTAGGTGGTAAGGCTAGAATGATAATGGGTAAGATATAGAATGGAGTCGCCAAACTATGCAATGGAGAAGGATAGGGACTGCTTCAATTTGAAACTTGAGGTTTCAGACTGCACATCCGGTCCCCAGTGGAGTCGCTAGAAACTATTGGGTGAATATTTTGTCGTCAACTAACTGATGACAAAATGGGGATATCAGCCATAGCATAAGGGAGATTTACCACCTTGAAAAGTATGGGTTTACCATATCTAAACAAATTAAATCTCTCCTCTCATCAAGGGGAGGTTCCCTATCAATATTTACGTGTCGGATATATAATTAAGTAGAAAATAACACATGAGGGTGGTATAACAGCACCTACCCCTCTTTTTTTAGAGGTAATGTATTAAGGACAAAAGAGAAAAATCCCTGGTCTAAAGCTAACAACACTCCTCTTCTTTCAAGAATGGTATCAAATGAAGAGCAAGAGATTACCTGAAGTAACAAAGTTTACAAGAACGCTCACGCAAGCGCAAAGTCTTCTGTAGCTTCTCCACAAATTTGGAACAAGTACAACCGTAGAGTAAAGTGAAGCATAAAGTCTTCACCTGAAACTAAAAAAGATAAAAGAATCTCAAAGGTAAAAGTAGCACAAAGTCTATTTTCTACCCTCAAGAAGTGCCCTCAGATAATAATAACACACCCACTTTGCTTATTAAATCAGATAAACAAGATGTTACCAGGAAAAAGACAAGAATTATTTCCTAAATAACACAGATAATCTCAACACAAAGTCTGAAATAAACTACTTCTCATTTATTTAATCAAAATATGATTTACAAGTTTGAGCACAAAGTCTCAAAAGTTGCTTCAATTTCAGCAGAGTGTTTGCTATTAACTTTTCCAAGATCATTTACAAATGAGGTCTCCACTATATATAGGGAGAAAATCCTCAAAAATAGAAAATAATAAAATATAAAATATCTTGGTCAAAGATGACTCATCTTTGACTTTTAGATATTTTCCAAAATATTTACATGTAATTACATATTATAAAATTGCATGCATTCTGCACAAAATAGAAATGCATAAGGATAGAAGAAGAGAGAAGGGGAGAGAGAGAGTCAATTCTTGCTGCCAGACTTCTTTAGATGAGCATCGTACATGGTGATTGATGCCTAAATTCCTACACTGTCTAGCACAACTGCATTCTTGAAGATGACTCTTGCTCTAATCAGCGCGTCTTTCAATACTGTGATGGCTTTAGAGTGGCCAGTTAACCAAGATTTCAAATTCTCCAAAGTTAACTGAGCATCCAGAATGTTGTTCACCAAAGTCATTGAGAAAGACGCTTCTTCAAAATCTTTCTGAATCATTCCTTCAAAACTCTAAATCATTTCCTCTACCGGAAGGAACTGATGGTCCTTGGAAGTCAAGTTCCATGGCAGCTCTTCTAACTTGTTCAACAAGCTCAGGTCACTCTTTTCACTAGCTTTCTTGAAAGCTTTGAGATCATCAATTAGATCCTTGAGTACCTGAATCCTAAAGATCATTGACTCCTTGATCTCAACATAGGAATCTTTGTTGGGGATGACACCGATAGATATCAGGGTACTCTTTTTGAGATCCTTCATTTCCTTCCATCTGTTGAGATCTTTCTCTAAGCTGTCAATTTCTTGAGAGATAAGGGAGACAAAATCGTCTACCTGAGTTTTCAATCTCTTCATTTTACCTATTCTTTCCACAACTTCTGATAGCAAAGAGACTCCCTGATTGTGCATCCTTTCAACATAATCCTCCATGACTTTCCCCTTTAAATAGGTCTTTTTAGCTTTCTAAATGACTGAATCATCTATGGAAAAGGCCTCTGGAGTCGTTGCCTCAGTCGAAATAGTGAACCTTTTGATTACTGTTATTAACTGCTCAGCTTTGGCTTTATAATAATCCTTCATCTCCTTTTCCCTGTCAAACTTTTGGACCATAATGTCCATTGCTAACTGAAGATCGCTCTTCGCACCTTCGTGAGTAACTTTGCCAAGTTCAACACGAGAGATGGAATAACTGCTCATTTCAAAACCCTCAAGGGTTGCGTCTTGAGGAGGCTTGGCAATTTCTAGAAATTTTTGCCCCTTTTCTTTGACCAACTTGGAGAGGATTTTTGGCCTCTTAAGAGCCCTTGCTTTTGTCGGCACTATCTTGCCAAAATCGAATTCATCTGGGGAGATGGCCATTTTCTTTCTTTTAGGCGTGAAAGTAGACATCCAAGGCAGGAGAGAAGTACACATTGTAACAATAGTTGCCTCTATCAGTGTCACTATAACACCTTTCACACTACTGGTGGTGGCAGTAGTGGTAGTTGGAGTAACTGGTGAAACTATATCAACTACTGATTCTGGCTCAGGTGCAGGGCTTGGTGGCAGGTTGAAAGACGGAGATGATAGACTCAGAATGGACCCAGAAGAGCGAGGAGAACCTATTGAAGGACCCTGAGGATCACCAAAAACAACCCTGGAAGGGGAAGCAGCTCCAGAAGAGGGAACACTGATTGGAGAGATAGGAGAAGTGGGTACCACAGGAGATTGAGGGGGAGAAGGAGAGGCACTCTGGATCGGCTGTGCTTGTCCCGGCAAGATTGGAGACCCAACACTTAGTCATTCTGAAGGTTGATCTTGTGTCTTCATAGGTTGAGCTATCTATTCCTTGAGGCTTTGACCTTTAGTTCCTTCAGCTGTTGATTCAGGCTCTTGTGTTGACTTAGGCTTTTTGGACACAAAGATGATCCTAGGCTTGTGAGGCTTAGAAGGCGAAGGAATGTCACCTTTGTTTTTTGTTCGGTTTTCTGCCTTCCTCTTCAACTCTACTTGGTATTCAGCCTCTGATCCTGTGATGAAATCTTTTAGGGTGATCCCTTTGGCTGCTAACCAATCATTGGTGTTAGCTAATATTGGTTCAAATCTTTTCCTCAGCGAGGTCAACTCCTTTTTAGACCATTGAACTGGAGGGAGAGGGGAACCAGCAACCTTTACTGTCAGATATCTATTGTTTATGATGTTTTTATCATCAACTAAATCAGAAGGGATCTCTACAAGTCTGAGGTATTCTATCTGCTCTAGTGTGAGATGGCAATAGTCCATTTTTCTTATCTCATCGGCCGTCCTCAGGTCCACCCAAATATCCTCAATCATGGGTTCGTGAAACTGAGTCTTTCTCCTAATCTTCTCTCTGACTCCCCTATAGTCAAATTTCTCCCATCTCTTGAATGGTTTGATGGTAACCATCTGCATTTCTATTTCCATAACCTTGACTTTGGTTGATGTAGCAATTGAAAACCTGCCAATCTGGATAGGGAACTTGAAACCGGGTCTCTTAAGTTCCATCTGCTTCGTGTGCACGACAACCAGTTGTCGGTAAAGCTCCATTAGGACTAACCTATCTGAAGGGAATTTGGGGAGAATATAAGGGTATCCTTGGTAGAAACCCACCCAAAGATAGCAAAACATAGGGAATTGGAGGAACATGCAGCCATAACCGTTCACCACTGTCCAGGCCTCGTCTGATATTCTCTTCTGCTCCAGCTGAGGATGAAGAGACACAAGAATACAGTGAAGAATGCATCATTTACTCACCTAAAATGACGTGTTGACCCTTGAAGCATCAGCTGTGGATAATATGAGTAGACCGGGGTGGTCTTTCTATCTCCCTCTATTGTCAAATCTAGGAAAGATCGTATTGCGGTAGCTATATAGACCAGGTACGAGGTCATGTAGAATTTGAAGGAGGTTTGTACCCTAGTCAGTTGTTTGTGGATAGCGTTGCTGATCTATTCCCCCCAAAAGATGGTTTGTTTATCTTGAAGGATGATCTTAATGAATGGATACATCCATTCATGGAATTGTGAAGAGGATGGGAGGCCCCGTACTCTGCTGAAGAGGGTGATTAAGTCACCAACTTCTTTGATGAAATCACTTCTGGGGAAGCTTTTCGGCCATCTAGAGAGACCGGTCCTCGGAGTCTTTAGCCATTTATAATTCATGACCTTTTTTGCCCTTTTTGGGTCTTTGCCGTACTCCTTTTATGCGTTCTCGAAGTCAATTTGGGTTACTTCGATTGCTGGCAGACACAGGAAAACTTTGTCGATAAAATTGGGGTCCAACTGAATTATCATGCCACCACTGGCATCTGAGACCGATCTGGTCTCTTTGTTGTAAAAATGTGTGCACTAGAGAACAAATTCTGCATGATGTGCTGCTACCAAAAAGGTGGCCACCAGGTGGATGTTACTCTCAATGATTCTTTTTATCCCAGTGCTAGGATTTGTTGCCTTAGTTCACTCCAGGAATTCGCCCATGTCTACGTGGCCAATCTCGGTATCTCGAATGCCATCGACATTCAAGGTGATTGATGTGGGCGGGAAGATGCCATGGTACTTGTATTTCATGCTCTTCGCCTTTGAGGAGGATGCTTCTGTCATAGAGGATAGTCTTGATTGGACAGGAGCAGATGTACAGGAGCTCGCTGAAGGTGTTGCTACCATGATTACAGACGAAAGGAGAATGAGCAAGAGAGGGAGAGCACATTTTAAGTGACATGGGTTACTGGAAGTCACTTAAATAGGCCATGTCTAGCAAAGGAGCAGAAAATGAGAAAGAAAAAGCGTGAAAGGTATAACTCAAAAAAAAATTTGGGAGTTAGCTAAAAATTAGAGAAAATGCAGGGACGGCAAAAATCGCCGCCCTTGCATAAATTGGAAGAAAAAGCAGGGGCGGCAATTTTTTCTGCCCTTATGGGTAGGACGCAGGGGCGGCAATTTTTGCCGCCCTTGCAGAAAGAATGCATGGGTGGCGATTATCGCCGCTCTTATAGGAAAATTGTAGGGAGATGCAGGGGCAGTGATTTTTGCTGCCCTTGCAGGAAAAAAGGCAAAAAAGTGCAGAGGCGGCAAAAATTGCCGCCACTGCTCTTGATAAGGGGAGAGCGTGGAAGGGCAGCATTTTTTTCTGCCTTTGCACGAAATCTTGAAAAAAGACATGGGCGGCAAAAATGCTGCTCGCATGAGGTCTTTGGTGGAAAAAACTGCAGGTAGGAGGGAGAAAAAAGAAATAAGACTAAAACAATAAAATACTAAGCTAAAACTGAGAAAACAACATGAAATAAACATAAAAACAAACCCTACCTAAAAAAATGTGCGTGCCACGAGGTCGGATCCGCGAGTTGGTGCTTCGAAACATCGCTTGAGGCGCTCAGGTGCAAGAGGTAGGAGGAGAGGAGGAAGCAATGAGAAGAATGAGGCTCAAATTGGAATATATAGGGTGAAAAACCCACCCCAACAACCCACCGCACGCGGCCATTAATGCTTTGCATGGAAACTGAGGTGTGTAAGGGCGGTGAAAATCATCGCCCTTGCATGTAATCGATCTCTTTGCAGGGGCAGTGAATTTTGCTGCCCTTGCAAGTCGGAGTACAGGGGTAGCGATTTTCACCACCCTTGCAGGAAACGTGCAGAGGCGGCGAAAATCGCCGCCCTTGCACAGAAAAGAAGAGAAATGCAGAGGTGGCATTTTTCACTACCCTTGCACAGAAAAGTAAAAAGAGACCAACTCTGGAAGGGGAAAAAAGGGGAAGGGAAAACTTGACCTGGACGAGATAGTAACCACTCCTCATTCCAAGGACAAGATGAAAACGAATTATAAAATTCGTATCAAAAAATGAACTTAGAGAGACAAAAGATGAAATGGACAAGTTTCATAGGGGGGTTGTTTTCAAAAATGAGCTAAGCTGATTTTGGAAACAACACATTGTATAGTGATTTATAGGTCCTTTAGAGTCATTTCTATGTTTCCTACCAAAATGGGAAATTCAAAGTTTTAATTGTTTTTAATTAAATTTAGGGTTTAAGATGTTTCAAAGGATTTGGTCCTATGGTAAGGGGTATTTAAGATATTTTCACATGTTATATAATTCTATCAATATGTTATTTATTCTAAACCTGTCCTAAGACCAATTTAGATGCATCCAATGTAGGTGGAAGACCAAAGTGGGCATGTTTAGATGAGATCTAAGGTGGTTGAGAGATAGTAGCTACATGAAACAAGAAGAGACCATGTTTAGGCATAATATAAAAAAATTATAAACCATAACCATCAAATTTTGAGGATAATAAATGTAATGAGGAGGGATAAAATCTTAGCATATTTTTAGAGGTAATTTTGTCATATGTATAGAGATATGTATGTAATTCTAAAAAATATGAATAAAAGAAACTTTTGTTAAGATTTTGGTTATAAATTAGTCTTAATTCATGCATTTAATTTAATATTAACTATTTAAAATAATTCTTTAATATGTTCTTGATGTTTCTCAAGGTTGCATAAAATTGAAATATGGTATTTGATGACACAGTCTAGGAAAGAAGGTATGATTTGTATCTTTTCATGATTGTTTAAGCTTATAAACCACTTGAAAAAGTTGATATAATATATAAGAGTCATAATACAATTGATGTGAGTCTTTTATTGATAATAAAACATGAGATTTTCTATTATTTTGCTCTCGGGTCCTATACAGTTTGTTAAACTGTAGGTTAGGGTTTAAGTCACTAAAATGTGAATAGCTTATAAATGAACCAACAAAATTCCCTAATTTTTATATATATGTGTTTGATAAGTTCCTTTTAAGATATTAAATTGGTTTTAGGGTTTGAATATATCTATTGAAATATATTTTGATGACTATGTGTATGCAGACCTTTAATTAGGCCTAGAATAGGGCTTAAAACTGTAGTTTTTCAAATTTTCTTGATTTTTCAAGTTCAAAAAGGTTAAAAACTTGTTAATTATATTATATAAGGTGAAATTTAATGTTTAAAATCATCTATATTACCTTTATAATCTGATTTTATACCATTGTTATTCATAAAATCGAAACAGACCTACAAATAAGATTACATTTATATCCCCTTAAGACAATCTTTTTAAAAATTAGGCCTTAAAGGACTCTCTTACACTAAAGTTGGTTATACATACCATACTAAGAATGTATAATATTATATTTATTGGAATGATATGTCACAATAAGTGGATGAATATATAAATTTCATTGATGATTACAACACATACAATGTAGACACACCACTTGTCAATCATGCCATGTATCCATTGTCATAGTGCATACATGATTATATCAATCATATTGATGATTTTAGATATTATATTTCTCATGATCATTTTTTATTCACATTGTGATATATTTACTAAAACTCTATAATTTATTATGACATTTTTACAAATTAATATAATACCTCCACTTGATCATCCCATGGATGGGATCATAGGTTAGCTCATATGTATTTTATTACACATAGTTTATTTTTCAATATATTTATCACCCATCCTACATTAAATTATTGATTATTATATTTTTATATGGATTTTTAATTACTATATTGATTTGATCATTCTTCTATACCTTGTATTTCATTTTATTGTGGTGTTTCTATAGACACATAAATTAACATTTAAGCTAAAATAATGCACTTGTTACCACTCATTTTAACATTTAGATTTGGAGTTATCTTAAGATCACTTTAGACTACCTTGCATGTAGAATAATCACTCTTCTAAGCTAATTTATGACCCCAAAATGCACTTATCCATCTTTTCATCATCCTTATCCATCATCCAAGCCATGCTAAACCCTTAACATTATTGTTTTACCTGTTTTACAATAGCACCCTATTGGATAGGATTATTCCACTCTCTTTTCCTATCCTAATCTATTGTCCTCCCACCAAATAATAACTAATTTAAAAAATTCAAAGCTATGGAAAGATTATCCTATGTCCCCAGTAACCCCCATTTGAATTAGTTTCAAATATATTATTATATAAACACATTTTAAACCATTTTTCATAGAGGATATTCCACACTAAAAAGCACCAAAATTATAATTTCACATTGAGATAAATTTCCCTATTTCTCTTAATTATGATTACATACAAACTTATTAGCCTAGAGATAAAGTCTAAATACATCTCTAAGGTCAAAATTAATGGTTAAATAAATTAATCACACTAGTATTACATAAACATATATCACTTTGCACTAGTTATTCACACATCACCATAGCATGGGAGAACTACATTCATATTGATCCCTCATCAGAGTATTGGTATGTAGGTAATGATCAACACATGAGGTATTGAGGTCATGCCCAAATTCAATTTTTAACCCTTAATTTCCCATTTATTTGTATTAGTATTCACATGTCCAGGAACTAGGATTTTCAAGGATAAAAAGTCATATAGTGGTCTCCATATCAGATTAGAATCTATTACATGGAATACATTACATACCAAAAAAAGGCAACAAAAACTAGAAATATCATATCTTTATTGTATATTGGATAAAAGTAACCTCACAGAGGATAAGATGCCCCTTTCCTATTGATATTATGTCACTTTTGTCTATGGATAATTTTAATTTTAGATCTAGTTTCATAGTCACTTGACCTATCCATTCTACCAATTTTATCTTCTAATTCATCATGTAGCACTATTTATGACTAAATTATAGTTTTCTATTACACTTTCCTTAGTAAGTTTCTAGATATATCATGTTTCAAATTAATAAATGATTAATATTTGTAGTATTATTATTCCTAATTTTACATAATAGTTTGTCACTTATGGTAATCTACATATTGCTACATTTACTCAAATTTGATAAAACATATTTATGAACCCCCTTATTATTGAGCATTACAAGCCCTAGTTTTCCCTAGGGTTTATTTCTAAAAAAATCCTCTTAGGGTTTCAAATTTTGATTTTGATTTCATTATCATGGTGGAGTGTTTTTTAGAATTTGCATGTCTCTGATGGAGAGTTGTCACTGATGTCTCCAAGGTGGCCAAGGATGTTGATGAGGTGTCATGTGTGTTAGAATGATAATGACAAAGTGCGCTTCAATGTTCTTACATGGTTTTTCAATTTTTGAATTATTAAGGTATTTGATGGATGTTATTTATGGTGGGGTAATTTTTTAGAGACCCTATGGGGTGTTATGATTTCTTGTGGAAGCTAAATTAATTCATCATAGTAATCATATGAATGTCTAGGATATCTTAATCATTTTAGCAAATCAAGATGAGTGAGCAGATTAGTGTCATCATAATTTAGATGTGTGGTAGTTTTATAAGGATTTGGTCACATGGGAATGTTTATTTTTTTCTCTAGTTTATATGTTCCAAGTTTTAGGTCATGAGGTTATTTTTAGCAAAAGATATCTAGGTGAAAAACTAGCATCCCAAGCAAATTACAGTGTTTCCCATACTTAGCCAAATTTACAATATCAAGTGACCATTATATGGGGATGACAAGTGTTTAAACCTTAATTAATTGGATAAAATATCTGATGTAAACTATTTAATTATGTAGATGATTATCTAGTGGCATGTGTTTAATCATGTAGATGAAGATCAATGGTGCAAATCAAGTCAATAAGCTCATAAGGCACATAGGATTTCCAAGTGGTGTAAACACATTAACCAAATGGAGATTGATATAAGAATACATATAAGGCATGTTTGGATTATAATTGGTGTAAATTAAATATAAACTTATGGTAGGGTATACAAAATTCACATAAGGATGCCAAGTGGCACAATCTCAAAAGACCAGATCAAATATCAATGGCCAGTGATTGAAATTAAAGACTAGGAGACTCCTGAGGAGATAAATAGAGAATATTTGATCAATAATATAGGGGGAATGATATGAAGACACATGTTTTAAGATTTTACATTACACAATGACTATTGAAATTTGAATTTTCAAATTAACAAAGGAAAACCTAACTGTATTGTTTGGGCTATATATTTTGATGTATGATGAATTTGAAGGTGGTATAAAATTAAAAGTTTGTAAAGGAATCAAATGGATATCTAAAAAAATTAGTTATAATGTTTGATTATTCATATATTTTTAGTTATTTAGCTTTGAATTTGACTATTTGTTCATTCATGGTGTTCTTGTATACAAGATAAATGTTTCAGTAAATTTTGTAAATGTAGACAAGTGTAGTGATGAATGTAATCACTTAAAGGTGTCTTATGGGTTTTGTGGAGTGTAAATATTCATTTTTAAGTGGTATTATTTTCTTAATTTTATTGGTGAAGTGATAAAGAGGTGAATAGATCTTCATGAAACCTATAAAGGCTACTACGGCCTATTTAAAATGTGTAGCTACTTAAGGGTGACTCATGGATGATATGAACAACATATGAAGGTGATATTAAGATATTTATTAGTGTGATATAATCATTAAATGTTAATACAAGTCTTATGGCCGACCAAGAAGATGATATTCATGAAGGCTCTATAAAGAGTGAAATCAAAGGTGATGGTTTCTAGAATTATGAGACAAATGAAAATGAGAGTGAGTGTGCCTAGTGGATGGATTGGAGAGAAGATCAGGATGAGGATTGTGTGTATGAATTGTATGTCATAATTTTGATAACATAATAGTGTACTTTAGTATTTAATATTGAGGATGAGCAAAGAGGTCTAGAGTGATCCAAAAGGGTGTTTTGGATGCATTGCTTGTGTACCCAAGATTGAGAGAGTGTGAAGGGTTAAAGAGATATGTTATACATTATTTATCCATCATATTTAAAGGTAATTATATTTTTTAAGCTACTCATTTCATAGGTGTTGTGTGAGTGCTCAACATCTATAATAAGTTGGTTCTTGTTCATGCTTAGGGGTGGGTGCTCCTTGTGAAGTGGGTGCTTCACTAAAGGGTCTCATGTTTATGATCATCTTATAGGATTATTAGTCCATGTGGTTTTAGGCTTGAGATTTGGTTTTATTCCCCATGAGAGTTTCTCAGATAATTCATGTGTTGTGTGCTTGATCTTGCATCATATTTCTAATTCATTATTATGAATGAATTATATGATTTATGAATGCTTATGGTGATTGATTAAGGGTTTGAAAGGATTGGAATTTAAGTTTGGATTATATTTCATCACTGATTCACCCCACCCCTCTCATTTATTATACCTCTAACACTCTCTCTTTACTTATTCTCATTTTAGTCTTTATGAAATTTAAAATGGATAAAATGAAATATCTTCCTCCTCCTAACACTCAAGGTTGTGATAGTTACTTTTCATTTAACCAAGTCTATGTTATCACTATAAAAAGAGGTAAGGTATTCCATCCTATAGTTTAAAAAGGATGTAACTAACTTATCCATCCTCCAGCCCACCCAACTCCCATATCTGCTCTTGATAGTGTATGTATGCATATTCAATTTGAAGTACCTAGGGTTTGTTCTTATGAATCTCTCAAGGATAAAATAATCATTATGGGAAAGTTAATATAAGGGTTTTAAAAAATAAAAAAAATTAGTGCAAAAATCACATCTTTAGAAAATCATATTACATATGGATAGAATCTAGAGTATGTTAGTGTTAATCATTTACTTGCATCTTCATCTAGAAATGTTGTTCCTAATAATATTTCATATCAAAATAATAATCTATAATGTAATTCATCTACAATAAGTGATTCTAAAATTATGAAAATGTATAATAAGAGTTCAAGTGAGATTCAGAGGGAAATGATTAGAAATAAGTTGATCCAACTACCTCCTCTACATACTATAAGGAGATAAAAATACTATTGTGCATATCATAGAATGCATGGGTTTCATATATATCATTTTTTGTATTTTAATAATAAAATACAAAAGATAATTTATAGTGGTGATCCTGCAACTGATACCTCAATCAAGCAAACCATAGAGAACAAGAGCAAGTAGAAAAAGTTATAAAAAAAAATAAGCACTAGTATAAAAATGGTTATCAAAGGACAAATAAGAGCAAGAAAAGGTTCAAAGGCATAATTAGAGAGATAAAAGGTTCAAAATTTACAATTAGAATAAGAAAAGACTCAACAAGCTAAATTAGAACAAGAAAGAGTACAAAAGACACAAGATTCAAAAGAAAATTACAAAGGGAAAAAAATGAAAATCAAATGTTACAACAAGAAAAATTGAAGTTACTATAGGATAAGTTACAAAATCAAATTCAAGATAAGAAAAAAAAAGCATTCTTAAAATATGGGTTTTACCAAAATAATTTCCAAAGAAATAAATGCCTACAAAATCCAATGATACAAGCATGGTTTCAAAGGATTCAACTAATAAGTGTTCATCATTCCTAGATCCTTTGATTCTTAATCCCCTTATCAATGGCAAGAAATGAACCAATGTTGTGATAAACAACACTATTGAAATGAATGTTAATAGTATGACACTCTTATAATTTCTTATATATGATGACGAACATTTGAAGAAGAGTAATCTATCTAAATTATTTATTGGATCCATTAAATTACCTTACATAGTTCGGCCAAAAATATGTAAAATGGTATTTTGTGTATGCCTAGTTCAACCTAATATAATGTTGAATTAGGAAGATCATGGAGGATATAAATGGGGGAAACAATGGGTAAACATGTTAACCATGTCACATTTTAATGTGAAAGTGAAATTATCATAGTTTCAAGAGAAAATACAATTTATTCAAATCAAAATCAGAAAATATAAATAATGTCTTTAACTATTACACACATAGATACAAATAATGGCATCACATTAAAGGAAATATACATAATACATATTGAAAATCATAAATCATAAAGATCAATACCACAATATGAGGCAACTTTATCAAAGGTATCTCAGAATAACATTTTTGTTAAATCTAGTATTACTAGAGAGAAAGAGGCACATTATATCAATCATTGCATATAAGAAAGCATGGATATTTAGTATAATAGTGGTAATCGTTATACAAAAGGAAATCAATACTAAAATTCAAAATTTAGTTCAATTTAGTCACCAAAACATAACCCTTTCCCTTCAAAAAATATTACCATTCATTTTCTCGACACAAGGCCTATTGATTGTGAGTCCCTTACATGACTTGTTGATTAATATTTATCTTTCACATTGTACATATTTTTTACATATATATGAAAAAATAGAAAAATAGTAAAATGCTCCAGAAAATACCAAAATCATGACCTATGCATGCTTACATGTACTTTGTCATACATCAATTCATTTGTGTACAGTTATTTGATACTTGTTTTAGCTAATTTTATATCATATATGCTTCACCATTGTAAATGAATGGCTATAGAATGCCATTTCCATACTCAATTAAAGGTAATATTGTTATTACACATTCATAAATTATAATTAGAAAATAGTATCCTATTGGACATGAGTGCCTTGCTCTAGTGTCCATCATCCCATTGTTGTCCTAGTGAGCCCAAACTATCGATGTTGGGTATAACATACCCCATTACTCAAAATCTCACATGGGGACCCTCTTGCTTTAACATACTTATTTCTTTTTTTTGTTCTTGATTACTTGGATGGTCACATTTATGAGTTTTGCATAAGTTATTTGATATGGATTCCCATCTTAAGGTTTCAAACTTATGAATGTTTTTGATGAAATTAAACAACCTTCAATTGAACATTATTCACAATGATTAGACAATCCTTATCTAGAGCTCAAAAAATAAAAATTGGCCCAATTTTCCCATTATCAATGTAAAGTATTCCATTGGTTATAAAACATTTGTCTTAGTTTTATAATATTACCTTATGGTGCTCATGATGTATTTATATGATTATTTTTAGCATTTGATCTTTAAAACATGAATACAACCTTTTTTAGGGGTTAAATTTGAAAGGGACCAATTTTAATAGTTTATTTTATTGAACCTTGGACTTCATTATTGAACCATTTCAATTGAATTATATTTTTTATTCATTCATATCTAGTTCAATCTGCAATTTAAATGGTCATATTATCAATTTGCATTTCTTGTTTTGACTATAAAAAAGTAGCTTAATCGATTTTGTAATATATTTTGCTTAGTTGAATTTACTTTTGTTTGAGTTTTTTTAAAGTATTTTGAATGGTTACTTGTTTTTTATTTATACTTTTATGGACTTATTTTTACCTTAATCACTTAAATGTAGCTTTGTCTATTCACTATGTCAGCTTTTTGATATTTTACTAACTTATTAATGGTTTGCTCGAGTCATTTTTGTACTGTCTTTGTTCATAGAGATATTTTGAAGTCTTCTAAGCCATATATCCTTGATATATGTCAAAATATAGGAATTTTGGCTCTAAAAAAGTGGCTCATTCAAAAATGGCTAAGTCTTTTGAGCCCTAAAATTTTAATATTGTGACACATGGTTGTATATCGGGAGTCAAATCTCAAAAGGAAGTAGTCAATAGGTCAAAGCTTCATGACCTCCTAACTTCTATGAGACATCCATGTGTTAATAGATTGAGTGATCTAAGTGAATTAAAATTCTATATTCATTCTAAATCCTAATATCATGCCATGTGGTATAATCTTAGAGAGTAGGGGAGTAAAATCTCAAAGAAAATATATAGAAGTTCTAAGGCCTGAAGCCTTGTAATGACATCATGTGGAATCATCATGGGAACTAAGGATTTATAGGGTTGATTTAGAGAATGCATACCTTTGATGGGGGATTTAATGCAAAATTTCCTTGTGTCATCATCAATGGTTCAGAACTCACCCAAAAATTTAAAGGAATAGATTGATTCCTATAAAATTGACTAAGTGTTGAAGGCATAAGAACTCCAAGATCATGCCACATGGCATGGTCTCATTCAAATCAAAGAAAATAAATTCTTGTAAAAATGGATAAGCTTAAAAGGATTATGAGTCCCAATTTTATGACACATGGTCATTACTCAGGGAGTCAAAGTTTGGAAAGGAGAGTACATTATAAATAGTTGAGAGATCCCTAGAGTCCCAATATTGTACCATGTTGCACAATCTTAGATACTCAGTCAGTGGAAGAAATAAGACCCAAAATGAATCCACAAAGACACTAGGTTCTATGGTTATGCCATGTTTCACTTTAGTGGGAGCTAGAACGTAGAAGACATAAAACATAGAGTAATTAAGAGATTATTTATCTAATTCCTAAGATTATGCCATGTGCCAAAATATCAGGGACTTGGACCACATAACACATCTAAAGGCATGTGAATCCCAAAATACCTCCCCAAAATATATATTTTGACATGTTTCAAAATCTCATGCATCTATAGTTAAAGAGAATGAAAATCAAAATTTCAAGACATGGCATCACCTTATGGAAAGAGATAGCTTCTACAAATAGAGACCCTAAATTTGACAGCTAAGTAAAGAGGATAAAGGATGGTTAAGTGATGATTTTATTATACTATAGTTATTAAACATGATAAAAGTTAAATTAATAATAATCAAATGTCAAGGCAAATTTTTTGGTCAAATGTATAAATTAAAATAGTTCAAATGGAAAAAGGCATAGACCTAGGAATGATCATGAACCATGTATTTGCAAGTATGGGAGAATTTTATTGATATATGGAATACATAATCAAAGGATATAGATCGAGTATAATCTATGAACCTAAGAATTTTTGTAGATTTACTAGAGCATAAAATAAATATTAGAAGATCTTGCATCAAGATTTAGTTCTAAAAAACCATTAGGATAACTAAGTGAGAGTCATAGTGGACAAAATTTGAATTTGGATTGAGAGTAAAATAAGATTTTGAAAGACGTTTATAGTATGAGATTTAGTATTTATATATTTTAATAATGTATTGTTCTAATTCTATCATTTTTTTGACATTTAATGGCAAAAAGGGGCATCTATAAGTAATTTTGTTGTCTTGAGTGTTGGTGTAGGCCTTTTTCCTATGGGTTTTGGCTACATAGTTGTATTAGATTGTTTAGGGCTCTAGAGGTCATGTTGGCTACTTAGGAAGATTAGTACCACATTCACTAGAATGTGTGATATCTTTCCCTCTCCAACTTATATATACACCTCTCTCCCTTTGTATTTATTATTGAGCTTCTTAGCTGTGAGTTGTAATAGTTTTGAGAGTTGTGAGAACTATAAACTTCATCTCTTTGTATTTATCATCATTCAATGAATACATTATGTTTAGTTTTTTATCTCTTCTATATTTCTTGATTCAACAATGGTGTGTGTTCACTCTACAGTCACCAGTCTTGGACATCTGATTCTAGAAAACATTTTTATGGTATCAGAGCTCTAGGTATCTTGTATCAAACACTATTATTTTATTTTGTTCATCATTGAAATTTATAGAGGTTTTCTATTTTGTATTCTCTGTCAATAGTTAAGAAATTTATAGATCTACATGTTCATCTACAATATTATTCTTAGCAACAACATTGGCATGATATTTGGCTATGAAATGCTAGTATAGTGTGCTTCAACATGATTAATTCATTGTGTTAAATCTGCCATCGACAACTCATTGTATATACAAGAATTGTTAGATTTATGATGCAAGTTTACTAACTTTGAAATTTATTTTGCATATTGGCATCCCTCTCACCATTTTTGGTCTTGGCATCATTTTTTCCAACCCATCTAACCTGGTGCTACATTTACATGGCTAATGGTTTTTTGCATTGGAATGAGACTATTGTCTCTTGTGGAGTAAAAAAGGTGTCATCTATTTTGATTGTTGCAATTTGAATTCTTTTGTTGGAGGAGACCAGACAATATGTTATCAGATCTAGACAAGAATCCTTTGTAAATCATTGAATGCCAAAAACATGGCATTGAATACTTTATTTATATACTTGCATTCCATTTTGTGGGAGGTAAAAAGAGTCTCCATTTGATTTACAAATCTAGCTATGTAAAGTTAGTGCAGAGCATCATTTTCTATGCTTGGCATCCCAGTCTACTACATTGAGTTTCACTTGTAGATATGCATTTTTGGATTCTCCTTTTCAAGGTGTCATTATCTATATGAAGCATTAAAATATCTACTACCAAGTGTAACCATTAAAGGAGATCTAGATTAGCATTTAGAGTCTGTAAGTTAGCATCTTTTTTCTATAGCTTGACATCTTTTTCTAGCTACTTGGCATCTTTTTTTAGTAGCTTGGCATCCCTTTCCTTACTTTGGAATTGATCTTCTTTATACTACATTAGATATGCTCTATGTTGGAGATTTTATTTCTACTGTGGCATCTTAAATCATTCTCATCTATATTTTTGGCTTCTATGTATTCTTTTTGACCTGCA
This sequence comes from Torreya grandis, assembly GCA_037957365.1. Classification (NCBI taxonomy): domain Eukaryota; kingdom Viridiplantae; phylum Streptophyta; class Pinopsida; order Cupressales; family Taxaceae; genus Torreya; species Torreya grandis. Next base: position 668,849 of record JARHVA010001920.1, read on the forward strand.
TTCCAAGGCCAAGACTTGAGCTACATCCTTATGATCTACAACTAAGGCATGGAGAGTGCATTGAAGGATCATTGGAGGGATTATATGGCATTAGAAGGAGTTTATAGCATATAAATATTTGATGCTATATTTTTTTGTTTTTTCTTCACCTTAAGATCCTACTACTAAGAGATCTAGCATGGACGTGGTGTTGTTATGGTTACATCTACAAGCATAGAAGATAGATAGGCTAGGATGTAGCACTATTATTTTTTAGAACTTTAGTGCTTCTAAAAATTTAAAACACCTTCCAAAAGAAACTAGATCTGATTTGATCAAGATTTATGCTAGGTTGGGTTTGGCGTTGGAAGTGAAGTGCTTAGTAGAGAGAATGGATGTTGGAACTTGTAGAAGCAAAAAGGTGCTGGCAAAGGAGACTCTTTGATAACCCAATAGGGTTAATACAATTTTACTCCACCTTATTTCCTCTTTACACAGCTGACACTTCATTTATTTTGCCTTGTTTTCTATATTTTTTGCCTAAAGAGGAAACCACAATTGCTTTCACATATACCAAGGCAATAGGGTAATTTTTTTTTCAATTCCATGGAATTTTTCAAATCCATGGTGAAATTTTGGTTCCAATTAGTGGTTGTAAGTATAGGTTACCCCTTAGCATCAGGCATATTTTAATCATTTAGTGCAATATTTATTAAAAATGGGCTATTGATAGGAATTTATTTTGTTAATATCTTATAAATGGTAGTTCAAAATTGAGCACCATATTTTTAAAAAGTGTGTATTTTTCAATTTCCCACATATCTAGCCCATTTACATTATAAAACACACTAAATTATAAACTATCAAAATTTGGTGGGGGGCGGGGGGGGTTGGGGGGAGGGGGTGCTGGGGGGTGTGGTTACCTAACTAGTTCACACATTTATTTTTCCTCATACGAGTGCATTATTGGTAAAGTATGATGTCCTCCTACTTATACTATTTTTTGTTTTAATTTGTGCTAATTTAGTGGATATTATACTAATTTCTCATGTTTATGGATGCATTATCAGCTGAGCCTAATGTCCATTCATTGAGACATGTTTTTTCACTGATGCATTGATTATTCTTACTTGTGTGGACCCATTTTAGCTAATTTCAACATCCATACTTAGAGCGTGCACTGGTACTCAATCATAATCATAGATTTCTCATTCCTTGAGTGTGATTTATTATTTCAAACATAAGGGGGGCTACCTATTGATTGTTTCTAAGAAGTTGTTATGGCCCTGCATTCTCTCTTGTATATACTTAGTTTTTTTGTAACTTTTATTTATGCCCATTTAGTGACTACTTGCATAGATTGCTCTTGTATTCCTATATGCATTGTTAGTAGATCTTGACATCCATTTGAGCATGCATTATCACTTATGCACTGATTTCTCTTATTTGATTGAACTCATTTTTGGCGCAGTCTAAAATCCATATCTAAAGCATGTGATATTACTCCAGATGAGGAGATTTTTTTCATCTCAAGTGATCCTTCTTGGGAAGGATAATTATGCTTTATGGTGTGCTTATATGAAACACTTGCTCATATGCAAGAATCATATTACATTTCTATATGGACCGATTCTTGCACCCACTGATCCTATTTGGTTTAAAAAGTGGGATAATACTTGTGACAAGCTTTTTGCCACTCTAGTACTACATGTTTCCATAGATATTCATTGTCATGTGGAACATACAGAGTGCCCATGCACCATTTATAAGATCCTATAGTCTATTTTTGGGGATCCTACTAAGACTTACATCACTCCTCCACTACCCATTATCTCTTGTGAGATTGTTTTACTCTCTCACCATGCTTTTGTTTCTTGTGATGAGATATCCATGGTGGATAGTGCTCTTCCTTTTGTCAAGCCCCCACTATAGAATGATATTTTCTAGACCTCAATTATCCTATTGAAAATTCTACTTCCATTCCTATGCCAATTATTATTCTTCCAAAGCCTTCACAGACTTTCATTTTAGAGGACTTTACTGATTTTAGTGAGAGTAAACACGTTGAGAGTATTGGCAACTCATATGTCCTTATAGACATTCATCTTGTAGATATGAGTGCTTCATCTATAGAATAGTCTTTAGTTTCAATATTTGTTGATTTTTTCTCTCCTATTCCCATGGACATTCTTTCAGCAAATGTTCCATGTCATTCTTCTGACTGGTTCACTTCAGTGGTATTACTTTCAAATTCTATGTACATTCTTACCAGACTTATGCCATAAATATGATTTGGATGACATTTAGATATATTCATACTATTGTCTGCATCTTCCATTGTGGAATGGGAAGACTTTTAGTACACACATCAGGTTCTTCCTTCACCAAAGGGAAGAAACATTGTTTGATTCAGATGGAGCTTTTACAGTCTACAAGCAGACGATCTCATCATTGAACTTCATCATGTTATGAGTTGTACTTGGAGTACTAATTACTTCAACATCATCTTTAAGATAGGCCTTTTAGCCTCTTCACTTCTTCTATGTCTCAGTTTTGGGGGGAGTTTTTTCCCATTGGGTTTTCTCCTTGTTTCTACTTTATGAGATATTGCATTGTACATGGGTACCTCAACAAGCCTTGTTGCTAGGATCCAATTTTTGTATCATCACCTACCTAAGTTGTGCTTATGCGGGGGGGGTGGGGGGGTGTTAGTGTAGGCCTTTTTCTTATGGGTTTTAGCTACACAGTTGTATTAGCTTGCTAAGGGATCTAGAGGTTATGTTGGTTACTTGGGAAGATTAGTACCACATTGACTAAAATGTGTGATATCTTTCCCTCTCCAACCTATATATACACCTCTCTCCCTTTGTATTTATTATTGAACTTATTAATTGTGAGATGTGATAGATTTGAGATTTATGAGAGATATGAACTTCATCTCTTTATATTCAACATCATTCAGTGAATACATTGTATTTAGTTTTTACTCTCTTCTATATATTTTTATTCAATAGTTGTGTGTATTTTCTCTGTAGTCACCGGTTTTGGATGTCTAATTCTAGACAACTCTTTTATTGAGGACAAACATAATACATTGAGAATAGACAAGCTAAAACATGAACCATGGTATCCCATCATTAAAATCTATTTACCATGATATGGATTTTTCCTATTTGGGTCATTGATTACCTAGTGAAAATAATTAAATATGTACAGATGTTTGGTCACTTGAAGATTGAATTAAATTCAATACTTGGCCCTATTCATTTAATATTTATATAAGTTATTTTAATCTAGGAATTGTGCCATGATTTATTCTTATATTTTTTTATGTGTTATCTCAAGAAGTTGAGCTATAATCAATTACCATGTTTAATTTTGGGTAACAGGCCATTAAATTTTGGTTTTGCATCAAGGCATTAGGTTTGATTGCCTTTCCTATATATTAATAATGTTTTCCATTTTAAAGGGTCATTATTTAATTGCACCAAAGTTATATTGGAATTGTGTTAGGATTATGCCCATTTTTGCTCTCTATTTTATTCCCTTGATTTCTTGCTAGGAGATATTGATTATAACATAATACTTCTAAGGACGATAAATATAGATTCTCATTATTATTTCTCTCACTTAATTTTCAACATTATTTTGATTTGAGATAATTAATTTGTGCTAAGAAGCTGCTTGGATTTTTGGTTTTGAAATAGACATGTAGTCCAATTATGTAGTATCTAGTTTGATTGATTTTGATTTATTATTCTAATTATCTTGAAGTTTTCATTAAGCCATTATGTGTTATATCTATAGCCTTGTAATTTGGTTTATTTTTATTAAGTATTATAAATAATATGTTCACTTAATTTCCTTACACTCTTTCCTATTGTGTATTTAGTTTTGTGCATTAGCTAATCCTAATATCCAGTAGTATGATTGTAGCCAACTATTCCCATTTCTTAGTATCAAAAGATTTAATCTCAGTCAAGCAAAACCTATATTTTCTTCCCTACCTTACCTTATATTTTTCATTTTTTTTACAACATATTGCCTTAGGTTAGTGTGACATGGAATGTAATGAATTAGAGCCTAATTTTTTTATCAGGTAGACAATAAAACTTAGACAATGGACTACCAAGAGACCAATAAAACCTTTGGTGGTAACAATTATTGGTCACCCAACTAAACTTTATAGAAATTTATCAACCCTTGGATCCAAAATAAAATATTAAACATGAGGTGACATTTGTCCCATGAGATGTAGACTCCTTTTATCCTCTTAGGTCAACTAATTCAATAGTTACAATCTGAATGGGTCATAAATTAATCCCAACAATCACTACTCAATTCTAGACCACACAAAGGCTTTCTAAAACATGTACATTAATCAACCAAATGGGGGCATATTATTTATCCTTATTTGGATACCTTATCTTACTCACACATTAATTCTTTACATAACATTATATCTTTTGATATTACTCACTCACTAAAATCTTGAAATACTACTGGTTATCTCAATTACTAAATCTAATCATATTAAAACTTAGCTATTGTTGATCAATCACATATTATCATGTATACTTTTCATGTTGTTTTCCTAGATTTGTGGTTGTATGCACTCTTTCTTTGCCATTAAGGAAATTTGAATGTGTCTTTTGCATGTGTCTCTAAGCCCTTGTTTCTTGTTTCTATACATGTGAGGATATTTTAACATGTTCTTGTGTGTGATTTTATTTAAGTGAGTGTTATTTTAGCATGTCCATTATATATGGCCCTTTGGCCTTCTATTTTTTTCTTTGTGTGCTTTGCACATACTCTTTTATTATGTGCATCATGTCCATGACACCTTGTTTGCTTCTTTGCTCATATTTTAATGCCATGATGGGAATCACGAAGGCATGTTGCCCTTCCCATACCATTATCGATATCATGAATTCCTCCCTAGTTAGTTATATTCAATTTTATCACTTATATGTGTTCTTAAATGCTAACATCTATCTAGACACTCTTATTATGAATGCTTGTTCCTACATGCATCTCAAATTACTAATATGCTCAATTTATCTATATGGTGATGCTATGATTCTCCATTTTATCATTATTACTCATATTTATATCTTTATGTCATAACAATCTACTGCATAATTTTTTATTTTGATTCAATTTACTTCACAGACTCAACAAGTCAACTCAAAATAAGGTCATTCATAAAGGTTTATCCAAGAGACTAGATCTCCCATATCAACACACAAATAAAATTTGGAAGCTATTACATAGTTAACATAATTTTAGTCTTATAAAATACACAAAACATGATTTTTTATAGGATCACCCTATTATAAAAGAGAGAACTACTCTCATATCCTTCCCACTACTATTTTCTAAATGCTTAAAAAATATTTCCATAATTTATTAGAATCTCAGTTTACACAAGACAATATGTTATAATTTTTTAGTATCAATATCTAGAATTACTTAGTTTTGTATTAGATTTACTCAATTTTGGGGCATCATGCACAATATGCTATAGGTTAACAAAGCTTTTATTAGAATCAAATTTTTTATTACTCAATGTCATAATTTATATATGCCATACATCAATTTGGGGGATGTGCATGGCACATGGATTCATAATTACCTCATTTTGGCACTAGTTTCATAGATGTAATGGAAAATCCATGTCACCATCTATGTTGTATATAATAGACCTAGATTATACTTAATTTTTGCATCAGTTTTGCACCATAATTGAACCTTATTCCATTTACAGTGGTTAGTTTTCTATTTGTGCTAGTTTTTACACTAGGAAAACATAATGGTTCATGTACCCAATTAGGGGTATTTTATCCTTGTCATTCTCTAGTTATTTTTATTTTTATTTTTTATATTCATCTTAAGTAAAGATTGATATTACATATGTTTCATTATAGGTTTGCATGAATCACAGTTCAGTGATTTGACCTACATTTAGGACTACACTTCATAGGTAAGTTTAGGTACACATATTTCCTTTTACTCTAGTAATTTCACTTTGTTTCACTACAAGAATAAAAGGGGAAAAATTTAGACACATAAATTAACATTTAAAATTAAAAAAATCACTTGTGACCACACCTTTACAAACTTAGCTTTGGACCTATCATAGGGTCCTTTTGATCACTTTCAACCACCTTATGCATGTAATATTCATTCTTATAAGTTTATTGATGACCCCAAAATACACATATGCATCATGTTATCAGCCTCATCCATCATACAAGCCACACTAGACCCTTATCATTATTATTTTCTCCTCTTGGACAAAATCACCCTTGTAGACACTCCATTTTTATCACTTATACGTCAAGTTTCAAGATGGAATGACTTCCAATAATTTCACACAATCTAGTCCAAAATCAATTGTTAATATAATATACATGTTCAAACTCACCTTAGGGCATCTCTATGTGAGAAATTCATCATATTAGATATATTCAATTATCATTTTTTAGTCAATATCTTTTTTTAATTATCATTCTTTAGTTAATTTATCTATTTAATTATCATTATTGGTCAATTTATCTATTCATTTATCTTATTTTAGTCAATTTAATAATCCCCCTTTCTCTGATCAATTAATGTTATTAATTCTCATTCTCTAAATCATTCTTCTAATTATATTTCTATTGTAAATAGAATTATAATTATCTTAAAATTAATTAAATCCTCTTTTCCCCTCCAAGTGGGCATCTTCATGAAAATAAAGAATATTGAGATCCTCTTGAATATTCTTTTGTGAGATAATTAAACTAATAAGTTAATTAATATACAAGATTATTCTTCACCCTTCATCTTGGATACAAGATGAAGGGCCCATAATGAATCTTGTGTGAAAGCATTCTCAACCCTTCATCTTGGAAAAAATATGAAGGGCCCACATTGGTGATCCATGTGTTTTATTGGGAATAACTCTCTACCCTTCATCTTGAAAGTAAAATTAATGGCTTATATTAACTCTCATTTGATATTTTCAAATATCATTCTCCACCCTTAATTTTTATTGAGATGAAGGGATCACATTAGCAATCCATGTGTTGATCCTTGTGCATTTTGATGACTCATTTGTAACCATTCATATTGATTTCAATATGAAGGGTCCTCACTGATCTAGATTCATTATAAATATATTTTTTTGCATCATAATTCAACATGCTCAATTTAGATAATGAAGTATTGTTAAATCCTTAAGTCTGTTTATGCATCATTTATCCAAATTCTTGATCAAATTTAACATGGTGCATAGTTTTAATGGATATGTCTCACATAGTTGGCATTGACAAAGATCATTTAAAGCTACATCCAAGCCACATCCCATATAAAGATGTTTTTGATGGAGTTTCACATGTTTCTATTTTGAATTTAATGCATTATTGAATAACCTTTGTATTGCTCATGAGGTCTTATGCTCTAATATTGCTTTCATTTATTTATGTTATTGATTGACTAAACTTAATAATTATGAAAATATAGTTAAGAGAGATTCCTAATGACCACCATATGACATGTTCAGTGTGACTAGTAACCCATAAATTTGTTTTGAACCTATTTTACAGCCTTTCTTTGAATAATATCTAAATATTTTCTCTCTTTTCTATTCTATTTTTCTACCATTTTCTATTTTCTACATTTCAGTGTATTCATTCACGAAAATGGAAAATTCATTATCTTTATTCTACTAATCAGTGAAATTGTCCAATAATCAAGGAAATCATCATTGTATTCTATTCTCTATTCTCTATTTTATATGAAAAAAATTGAAATTGGTGAAATCATTCAATTTATCAATGAAATGGTTACTTTCATTAGTGAAATCAATTATTTATCAATGAAATTATCCATAGAATCAATTAAATCAACATTACTATTTGTGAAATCGACATTATTATTGGTGAAAATAAATTTATTATCAATGAAATCATTTATGTTCATTATTTCTCATCTCTAGTATGTCTGTCAAAATTTCTTTTATCAGTGAAATTATTAAATAGATCAAAAAAATTCTCTTTATCAATGAAATTATCCTTAGGTATCTCTCTGTCTAGTTTTTGTTCATTAGTGAAATTATCTTTAGTGAATTTATCTTACTATCAGTGAAATTGTTCTGTTAATCGATGAAATTATCTAGTAATCAAAGAAATCATTCTCTATCTGTATTTTTATGTGTTTTCTTTTCTATTGTTTGTAGGTTTTTTGAAATCAATGAAATTATTTCCTTCTAAATGGTGAGTTTATTTTTATGTCAAAATATGAGAGTTGTAAAAATATCAAAAATCAACCTCCTTCACTTGCCAAACACCCACTAAGCAAAATTACTCACCTTCTTTGCTTGCAGGTTCTAAAAATGGGGTGATCTATTCAAAAATCACATTTTCTATTCACATTTCATTTTGAATTCATAACAATAAATTCACATTTAATTTTGAGCACTTAAAAATCAAGTCACATTTAATTTTTGGTTGTAAGAAAACTTGCTTATTTTTCAAAGCTTTTTCATTCTGTGCAAGTATCCTTTGTTGCTTCTTATTACTTGAGTGTTTTGTGGGGATATTTTTCACATATGATCTCCCCTTTGGGTGACTCAAAAACACAAAAATATTATTTGTTTTAAATACTAAATATTTTCCTATTAGGATATTCTCTCACCCTTAGTGGGAGTTGTGTGAATCATAATGATAATACCTTATTTTTTATTTTAGCTTTGTGTTTAGTGTTTTATTACCTTCTTGTGAGTCCTTAGGGTTAATTCACTAAGACATCATTATCCAACACTGTACCAACCCCATTATCTAATGGGCAATGAAAATTAAGGATATGTCAATGGTATATTAGTTGGTTGTCCCTCAGAGCTTGATTGCACCACTAGTACTTCACTAAAACCCTTATGACTAAAATGGTTGTGAAGGGACTAGACCCTTTGAAAAATGGCCCATAATATCTTGCATCCAATTTATGGATAGTTATAGAGTGCCCATGTACCAAAAGGTAAATTGGACCATCTATAAAACCCATGAAAACTTTATCTTAAGACTCTTCGGCCATGAAACATTCATTGATTTAGAGATGCAAAGGTTAATATCCCCCAAATATATTTTTTATGTACAAATATTTTGAGAGAAGGGGGCCTTAAAAACCCTACCAATAAATGCAATAATTTATTTAATGAATCTTAAATTTTATCTTACTTCAAGGAAAGTATATCAAAAGACTTGATGAATGTGGAGTGATCCCATATCAGTCATTAAAATAGGGTCGCTATATTAAGTGTATACTTAATTGATTATGGTTTCAAAACATTATCATAATTTGCATATGCCTACACAAAGATGTGTTACTTTTTCTATGTTCTTGGTCCAAATTTGTTCAAACTCATACATTCCATACCAACTTTGTGTGAAATTATACCATTACTCTATCTGTGTTCTTGGTCCAAATTTGTTCAAACTTGTTCATGTCATACCTTATTTATGTGAAATTGTATCATTACTCTATTTGTGTTCTTGGTCCAAAATTATTCAAAATCATAAATTTCATACCTTCTTTCTGTGAAACTTTACTGTTACTCTATCCACATTGCAAGTCCAAATTGTTCCTTTATACTAACTTGTGTCCAAATTATGTCTCAAACCACACCTCTCTTATTTTAAATCATAATGTTAATCTATCCACATGATTTTTAACCTATTCAAGTCTTTTTCCTAAGTTCTTAATTCTAAGGTCATTTCCAATCAAGACTCCATACTATTACATTGTGTTCAATTCAACTCTTTCCAAAATGCAAAGTTTTTATTGTGTTGGTTTTCAAACATCATTATTTTACCATTCCCATCTATATCCATTCCAAATTTCATGTCTAATATTCCTCACTACACATTAATTATTATGGCTTATAATATTGCTTATGAGGATTATTGGACTCAATACAAAACTTATCCATTAAAACATCAATCTACTTTTCCCCATGATCAAGAGGATTTCATGAATCCAAATGATGTGGAAATTCACTAAAACATGTACTAGGAAGTGCCACCGATGTATAATCCATTTCAAACCCAATTTGAGAAACATTTTTTTAATAATAAATAAGATGTATTTGTGCATTTATTAGAGATGGTTGTCAAAGCTCCTCATGATTTTCCCATAGAAAAAATACATCAAATATCACCACCACCAAATATTGTCTAAATTATTGAATGGAAAGATGATGTACCATCTAGTCATGATCCCCAAATTGTGCAAATGTCAAAAAATATAAAAACATCTAGGAAAGGGAAGGAGATAATTATAGCCTCATCCTAATTCTTGGCTAATGTCTTAGCCCCGGTATGACAACTGAGTAAAATGTTCAATAACCTTTCCATTTTGGTACTTAATTCAAGAATTAATCCACTACTTAGACATCAAAAAGAGAATACATTGGTTGAGCCATTACCCAATGTTGAGATAGTGATTACTCCCAAGCAATATATACCTAAATACTCTTTATAAATAGCTCTATAAGATCTCAAAAAAATGAATCCCAATCCTCACCAAGTTCCTAATAATCTCATGTGTCAGATTCCATGTAAAAAATTTCCCTCTAAATAGTTACAAAGTTCAATTTCTCTCCAACAAGTTCCTATGGAGATAAATAACATTATTTCTAATTCACATGCTCCCCAACATAAGTATGCTAACATTTCCTCTAAAACACAATAATGAGATCCCTTAGTTCAATGGGTTGCTTCTACTCAAAAACAAATCTCTTTCACTCAACAACAAGTCCTTAGTCAAACATAATATCTTCCTCTTACACAATAGTGTATTTCCATCCCATAGTATAATTGCAATCACTACTAGTTTCCTCCTACACAACAACATGTATCCATTCCTTCTCCTAACCTAAACCAATACCAAATTATGTCTAGCTAATCAAACCCTATAATTAGATATAATACTTCTAATTGGTTAGACAAAGAGTTCCCATAAATCTAACAAACTCCCAATTCCATTCTCAACCAAATAATCCCCAACGTAATTATTAAAATACTACCTTTTCTTAGGTATTACATGCTATTAAAGATGCAATATCGAGATTACAAGCTAGAAATCAAAGTCAAAAATATAAACTAGATCATATTTATTCACATTTGTTTGATTCAATTATTTTTTAGATACCACTTCCATCTCATTTTAAGATTCTAAAGTTTGATAAATATAAAGGAAATGGTGACCCAAAATAACACCTTAGTATATTCTTTGTTTCTTGTCAAGAGGTCATCTATAAATTTAGTTTCCTACTTCAATTATTCTCACAAATTTTGACTGATTTTGCCTTAGAGTGATATACACATCTCCTAAAAGGTTTTGTTACAACTTTTGATGACTTACTAGAGAATTTCATTAAACACTTTTGTTATAAAATTGAGAATGTGTTAATCATGTTTGAAATGTGTGATATTAAACAAAGAGGAGAGAGATTTTTTACATATCTTCAAAGATGGTGAGTATTAGCTAGTATATTCCCCCATGTGCTTCTTAACATTGAGATGGTAAACATTTTTATGATAATTTTGAATTTAAAACTAGAATTAGTCATATATTATAGTGTATATAAACTTTTTATGATGTCATTATTAAACGTGTTCAAATAAATAAGGATCTAATTAATAAAGGATTTATTAAAATCTATTCATAAAGTCAAAATCAACCTTAAAATTAGTCTCGAAGTTAAAACTAGAATCAAAACCAATAGGCTACTCCAAATCTATTAATTGTGGTAGATAAGCCCAAGACTTTCAATCGTAATAAGAATATGGTTGGGAATGGATTTACTAAGGCTAGACATGTTCAAACCATACAGCTACCACTAGTTTAAAAACCTCATAAAATGTAACCTATTACTTTGTAAATATAATATCCTCAAAGAAATTAGTTTACTAAATGATTCTTTGTTAATCTAGGAGAGCTTCTCAAGAATGTGTTTTGAAAAATAATTATGAATAGGATTGGATACCAAAATAAAAAACCTTTTTATGAGATTCAAACTAAACAAAAATTATATAAGGATAATGAATACTATGATTATCATCGAATCAAAAGATATGCAATTCACATATGTGCACAATTGTATCATCTCATTCAAAACATGCTATAAAGAGAAGAAACTAAGTTTAACAATGCTTTGTCCTTTGATTCTAGTTAAAATGTGGTTATTTAAAAAAACCCTTTCCCTAAACAAAATAACAATGGTCATTAGTATTAGCTTCATCAACCAAATAACAATTGTAATTAGAACAAGGATTCATGGGCTCATAACATTGATTACCATGCTACCCCCTATGATTAAAATGTAGAGGGACATATCACGTAAAATCACATAACAACAATCATGATCAATCCCCATTCTCAAAAATTATTAACAAGAAAATACTTCTAATTTGTGATGGGGTCTATCTATTTTGGAATTTTCTCCTCATGATTCTCATTCTAGAATTACTATTCCAAGACCTATCTATTCTACTTCAAATTCTGGTATTTGTTTTCCCAATCATTATTATTCTATTACAATGTCACATGCTAAGATCAGCCTTCAAGGTCTTATGCCTTATTCTATTGATCCTAATACACCTTATCATTCAAATCTTGTTCTAGATCAATAAAAACCTATATATGCACCTATCAAGAAGCAATATGATCTTGCAGATCACCTGAATAAAAAGTTAGCATAGATTTCCATTTTGGATATATTATTGTACCTCTCAACTATACAAATATGTCTTATATGATATTTTTAGCCAATCGTAGGTGCTAACTAATGTTTTATTAGATAAATTTCAAGCAATGGTTGGACACTTATCTTTTGGTTCATAATTTATGTTTGATCAAAATGATTTAACATATTTGGGGTCTTCCCACACTAATCCTCTATACATTCAGGTTATAATTTTTCCCCACAAGATCAAGCAAGTACTTATCAATAATGGAGTAGGTCTTAATATTGTTCCATTGAAGCAAGTTCACCATCTAGGCTATACTTCAATGGATCTCAAGAATGATACTATTACTATCAAGGGGTATGATAATTTTGAATACCAATCAGTAAGAATGATTCCCTTGCCCATTCAGTTGGGCTATATCATCCATAGTACCTTGTTCCATGTAATTAATCTTGATTTACTATATAATATCCTTCTTGGTGGTCTGTGGATTCATGAGATGCATACATTCTCTTTTATACTCCATCAATGCATTAAATTTCCTCATGCTAGAATGGAGGTTACTATTCCTAGAGATCTACAATCATACCAATATTTTAAACATTTGGAAGTATAAGGTTTCCAATATACTTATTGTCTTAGTGATATCAATCCCATCAAAAAGGAAAAACAAATAATCTCTAAGCGACCTCCATTTAATTATGTATATTTTGATACCCTTGCTTCTTCTTCTAAATCACATTTCCCCTCATTAAATTCCTCCCATTTCATTTTCCATCACAAAGGTTTTGGTATATATAGTATGTAAGATGATTGTCATGTGGCCAAATTACCTAGATCACCTAAGTCCTATGGCTGACCCAAGATGGAGTGGCATAAGAAAGGGACATCTTCTCTTATGAAACCTCTTATATTTGTTCCAATAAATTCTTTTAGTCAAGAAGATTTGAAACTATAAGATGAGTCATGGTTTTACAATGAGGATCTAGCTCCTTATTTTTAGAGTAAAAATTACCCTATTACTAATATAATAATGGCCCATAATGCTTAACAAGGCAAGGTATTGGGGGTAAAAGAGCAAAGTTGACTTGATCATACTATTCCTATGAAATATTCAAAGAAACAAGGTTTTGGATACAAACTACCTAGGATAGTCCCTAAACATCCTAAAAGTGGTTTAACATGTGTGATAAACGATGGTTTTCTTAGAAATGACATAGAGTCCTATTATAGTATATACGATGAGTTTGACAACACTAACTTGTTCAATTCCTTCTCTTTTCTCACAATTTTCATTGTTCCCACCATTCCCCTTATCCTAAAATATCCTAACCTTATCGATTGGGACTAGAAAGGCAATGATATTACTTTTGATGAATTTTCCAATGAAGAAGCACTATCAAAGTTCTTGAACCTAAGAGATGATTTATCGATAGGTGACCACAAATAGGGATTTGTCTTCACTTTGGATCCTATGATCTAATTTGGGAGTAAGATAACTTCCTAATTCAAAATAAAAATTAAACATCAAGATCCTTAAGCTAAAACATTTTTGAGGTGATTTTGGATTAGGGAAAAAGTAAAGATAAAGATGAGTCCTTTGGTGAAAACTTGTTTTAGGTACCATTGGATGAGGAAGTTTGCTCTCCTTCATTATAATTTCATGAGTCCACAATTCCTCATCTATCATATAGTGCTGAAATCAATCCCAAATATAATGATGAATTTTAGCGTATGGTTTTAGAGAATCCATACTTGCTAGCTCATTAGCCATTGCCTGAGGGGAACAATTTTGATTCTTCCTACATGGGTCCATATGAGAGTTCACATTCTGAGTCCAATGATCAATGGCCTTATTTTACTATAATTTTGGATGATGATTTCACTCTTCTTATGTAAGACATGATAGAAGTCAATAGTATTGCATATGATGATTTGAATATAATAAATCTTAGTGTGTCCCTCACTACAAAGGAATGTGAATTAATTTTCACCATTCTCATGGATTTCATTAACATATTTTCTTAGGCCTAATCATATATGCTAGATCTATATCCATCATTAATTTTTCATCATTTGGTTATGCATCTAGATACCAAATCTATTAAGCAAAAGATAAGAAATATGCATCTAAAGATTGCACTCCTAGTCAAAGTTGAGCTAGAAAAGTTACTAGAAATAGGTTTTATCAAACCTATTCCATATGAAATTACATTTTTAACATCTTTACTATGATCAAGAAACTATTTATCATATGAATCTACATGGATTTTAGAGAAATAAAAAATGACTATCCTCAAGATGACTTTCCACTTCAGAATACGGATGTGATTGTGTATTTAAAAATGGCTTACAAGAGGCTATCTCTTATGGATGTATTTTTAGGATATAATTAGATTAAGATTACTTAAGAGGATCAAGTCAAGATAACATTTACAAACCCTTGGAGAAAATTATGTAATCACGTCATGTCATTTGGCTTGAAAAATGCTAGATACACTTACATATGAGCAATTATTGTCATCTTTCATGATCTCATTCAAGATATTTTCAAAGATTATGTTGATGATATCTTAGGAAAATATAAAAATCATGCAGAGTATCCAATAGTGCTATGAACAACTTTCGAATGGCTTTAGAGTATAAAGTGTGTTTTAATCCTAGGAAATGTGTTTTTGGGGTTATGTCTAGTAAATTGTTAGGATTCATTGTCTTGCATTGAGGTATTGAAGTTGATCTAGCCAAAGTTTAAGCTATCAATGAAATGCCGTCTCCTTCCAATATGAATCAACTTTTTAGTAAATAGGGTAAAAACTAGGCTATTAGATGCTTCATCTCTCAAAAAATTTATCATTATCATCCATTCACACATTTACTAAAGAAAGCCATTACATTTCAATGGAATGCAGAATGTCAAGAGGAGTTTGAGAAATTTAAGAAATATTTATAAAATCCTCCTATACTTGTTCCATCTATTCCAACATTTCCTTTATTATTGTACCTTTATACAATTGATAGTGATAGGGGGGAACTCATAGCTTAGCATGAAGATCAAGTGAATGAATGAGATGTTTATTATCTAAGTAGAATAATAGTTTATTATGAACAGAACTATAGTTCAATCAAAAAAGCATTTCTTGCATTAGTTTTCACTTCCTAGAATCTTAGACATTACATGTTTAATAACAAGACATTGTTGATTTCTAAAGTGGATCCCTTGAAGTATCTATTAGTAAAATCATCTCTCATAGGTTGAATTGAAAAATGGGCCATGTTGCTTAGTGATTTTTATATTGATTACACACATTAGAAATCAATTAAAGGACAAGTATTAGCTAATAAACTAGCTGAAGCACCTCTTCAAGATTATATTCCTATCACAATACAATTTCTTGATGAGTCTATTATGAATCTAACTAAAGATAAAGAATGGAAGCTCTATTTTTATGGTTCTTTCACATCAAATGGTTTAGGAGTAAGACCATTATTCATCATGTCATAGGGCATTCTTATTACAAAATCTTTTTGCATTTAATTTCCATGCATAAATATTATAGCTGAATATGAAGCTTTGCTTGTGGGACTGTATTTTTTTGCAATGGGATATTCAAAATTTACAAGTGTATGGTTATTCACAACTTATTATCAATCAGGTCACTAATTAATATAAAATAAAGGATGAAAATCCATTATTTTACAAAACTATGGTAGATGCTCTCAAACTCAAGTTTGAAACCATTTAGTTTGAGTAGATTCTTAGAGCCAATAATAAGTTTGTTGATGATATGGTTACTATTAGTTCAATGATTGCCCTTTCTTATTTTATCCTAGAGTATGATTTTCTCATTGAACATATTCTTGTTTAAACTTACAACTATTCACATTCTGAGATGATGTGTTATTGATGGTGCCAATTCCCCTTGGTACCATGACATATTTTCCTATCTTCAAAATCATGTCCTTCCACCTAATCTATCTCATAATAAAATATATATATTTATCCAAAACACTTCCCATCACACTATAATTGGTAGTTTTATATATCATAGAGCTTATGATTTAAATCTGCTTTGTTGTTTAAATACAAGATAATCGGACTTATCACTTAGGGAAGTCCACAAAGGGATTTATAGGGTACACACTAGAAGTATGGTCCTAGATAAGAATTTATTTCATATTGGTTATTATTAGCCTACCATTACATTAGATGTGTGTGCTTAGGTAAATAAATGTCTAGCATGTGAAAAACATGGTGATATAGTTCATGATCTAGGACAAGCACTACAACTAGTCACAACTCCTTGGCCATTTTTAACATGGGGGCTTGATCTCATAATTAGGATTAAACTTACTTCTTCAGATGGTCATGAACATATCCTTACTGCTACTAAATATTTTACCAAATAGGTAAAGGCAATCCCTCTAAATTACATAACTGGTAAGTTGATTTAAAAATTCATCTTGAATCACATCATTTACTATTACGACATCCCTTCTACCATCATCTTAGATAATGGTACATCCTTTAAAAATAAGGATGTTACCACCTTCTATTTTGAGTTCCACATCAAGCATAATTTTTTCACCCCTTATTACCCTCAAGGTAATGGCTAGGCAGAAACCTCCAATAAAATGTTGATCAAAATCCTCAAAAGGATTGTCAATACCTTTGGGCATGATTAGCACATGAAAATATTCCTATTTGTATGGTCACATCATACCAATGTTTGCACTCCTACTTTTATAACTCCTTATTCCATAATTTATGGCTTTGAAGTCATTTTACCTATTTAGATTAAGATACCCTCATTACACATTTCACTACAAGGTATCCTTGATGAAGAAGATTACTAAGTGGCTATATTAGTAAAGTTATATATTCTAGATGAAAAATGGCTAGCCACCTTAAATCACCTCAATTCTTATCAAAATTGGATACATTAGGGATATATTAAGATAATTATCTCTTGATATTTTTATCTTGGTGATCTTGTACTCAAAGAGAATCAAAATAATACTAATGTTGAATAGGAAAACAAAAGTAATCTCAAACTAAACTAGTTAGTCCCCTTTGTTATTACAACTATTTATGGGTCTGGTGCATATATATTGCCTACTCCAGAAGGTGATGAATTAGATGACCCAATGAATAATATGCATCTTACACACTTTCATGATTAAAAGTGCCATATTATAGTCTATAATTATTCCTATTTAGGGGCATCTCTATTTTGTTTTGTCTTTCCATATTCTTTTCATCCCTTGCTTGGGGGTATCCTTTCACTATTCCTCACTTCCATTCCCTATTACCATCTTGATCTGATTATGATTATATAGGTACCATAGGTAAATTAGATCAATATTTAGTAAGATCAAATAAAAAATATAGGATGGATTTTATGTCATAATCTCTTGACAAAAGAAGCGTCACACTTTGGAACATCATTGGTTATACATCATGATTTTTATTATTTCATTAAGTTTCTAACAATTCCTAAGTAGGTTCCTTAATTAATTCACTCCTATTTCATCTCTAATTCATCATTGAAAAATCGTAAATTGTATCATATTCCAAATTATTTTTGAGTGGTCCTAGTTTACTTGTATATGGATAACCCCTTCCTATTCCATGTTCACTATATAGTTCATGCACCCACAATCCTCCTTTCCTTTAATAGGTGTTTCTAGAGTTGTTTATTCTCATTATTTTAATTATTTGGTTGAAAGAATCTTGTTCATATCCTATTTGAAAAATACCTACATATTTCAAAAATTCCTAAAATCCTTAAATAGTTTAAATATTCTAAAAATCCCTAAACATCTAAATATTCCCTTATGTTGAAAACCCTAAAAATTTGAATGACTTTATATCCTAAAATTTCCCCATTTTGTACCCATATCTAATGTCTCACATTGATTATTTGATATATTTTTACTCAACTTAAGTTTCATTTGATTATATTTAGGTGACACATACTAAAGTACCTCATTAGTGATTTTCATCTCCTTGTGAGCATGACATTTCAAAAAGTGGGACCAACTTTCCACACTTTCATTATTTTTTGAGTTATCAATTTTATGCTCTCATCATTTTTTGAGTTATCAATTTCAGACTCTCACCATTTTACGAGCTTAATAATTCTATCTTAAATTATTCATGTTCATATCCTTGATCATACTTATCATTTTTATGCTCACTTTATGTTCAAACTATAATGGATTGAGGTCCAATTAGACTATGTAGGCAATGCTCAATTTTTTGAGGTCAGATCAACCATCCCTTGTCCCATGTGTTCAACATTTTGAAAGTATAATCCTTGCCATTTTGACAAACCTATTCCTTGTATACTCTAGCCATTTTATGAACCCCTATTCCTATTTTTCTTCTATAATATATCTTCTTACTTGTCATTAATTTTTCTTCAATCTCAAATCCTTGGGAGAACTACATTTGGCCTAAAGTATATACAACTATGTATTCAACATCCACTTACATGGAAAAATTGGAGTTATCTTGGCCACCCCTTCCTTATTATTCTATTTCCCCCTTGGTCATGATTGTTTTGTCATACCCTTGGTCTCAAAGAGTAATGTCTTAATGTCACACACACTATTTTATGAATTGATAATTTAATTACTCTCACTTATGTTTTTGTGTGTTGATTTTTGGTGTGCTTATTAGTATGTTGTTTGTTATTTGAGGACCTTATTTTAGTAAATAATGTTTTCCACTTTAATCTTGATTATTCATATCATGATTTCTAGTTTTGAACAATTGTATCTAAATTAGAATTGATTTAAGTGAATTATGTTGTATATTTAGATCTTGGTTTTTAATATATTATTTTAAGTTGTATACATTTGCATTTTAAATTCAAATTATTACATATTTTGAAAAATGAATGTTAACATAGTCCTTCCTATATTATGATGCATGTTATCGTGTGTACTATAAAAAATCAAGTTTAAAAATGGTTACCATGTCAATACCATCAATCACATACATATCTATTTATTTGATCAAATAATCTAGGCTAACAAACATCATGATCATCTCATCTATACTAATAGAAAAAACATTTATAGATCAAAAAAATCAAATGACATAAGCACATAAAATAAACAATCAAATGAGATAACATTGAATATCATAACCTATAATTTATATCAAAGATTATAATGTATATATACATCTAAATAATGTGGCATATACATCAAGAGATAATACACTTACATATTAGATCACCTAAGTACATCATGTAACATCAGTACATATAATGAATCAAAAAAATTAGCACTGTCTAAAAGAAGTCAACTCTTGTAATGATTGTCTCTATCAGATATATCCTATGGATATGCCTACTAAGAAATATCTCTTATCCTATCAGGTAGTGGAGGTGGTTGTGCTAGAGGACCCATGGTAGATAATTAAGGAGGAAGTTGTGTTATGGATCTAGTTGATGTAGAGGTACTAGATGATTGAGAGGATATAGTAGCTAACCTTTATACACTATAATTATAAAATGTAGGCCTCCTACCTACCACTAGCATGGCTACCTCATATAAACTCATGTAATAATAAATATCATCCTTAGCTTGAAGGTTCTTCTCATAGACAAACACCAAACCTCTCTCGTTCACCTCTCATGCCTCATTCATCTTTATATAACATGGCCATCCTTGCCTATGTTGTATCCCTCTCATCCCATGCCAAATCCCATAATGGTATATTTATGTCTCTTTATGCCATAATATATGCCTATCCTTATACTATATCATCCCTATTTGATCTAGTAGAGTCCCTCTCTAAAGTGAGCTACCCCTATATATAAATCATCCTGGCTATCTATACCCATAGTTTATGCATCTCTATCTAATCTACTCATGTGTTGAGGATAGATACGGTGATCAGTGGTCCAACATAGTCTATTTACATATGAGTTCATTCACCCTATCACTAACCTCCTATCCCAATATATAATAAGTGCTTGAGTATATCATATGTCTTAAAAGAGCTAGCATGCCCTACATCCCCTATATACCCTAATCAACTCTTGTAAAATATACCTCATCCATCTCCTCATCAATGCCTATATCCACATCCTCCTCCACATAATCTATCTCCACATCATCTCCATCCTCTACCTCACACACATCAAATCATCCCTCCTCCTCTCCACCCTCCTCAACTACTCCTTTATCATATACCTTAGCTACAATAATCATTCACATTATTCATATTAGAACCTATCTCGATTGACCTCTCACAACCTATCCCTCATCTCCACATATTGGATTAGTTAATCTCAAAGGCTAATGTTGGGCCCACCATGTAGCATATGCCTATATCACTCATACATATTCTATCCCACCTACATACACCTAGGAACCTATGGTACCAAGCTAAATCTTACTCTACCCTTAGCCTAGTCAAGGGAATATGTTCCCCATTGATGCCTCTCTCTCAAAGCATGCCCAAATTAGTGAGGACCTAGTGGTACATCTTGATACAATCCAAAATTATGATAGACCCTATCTAAGATGTAGTGATCAATTTTATCCTCTTGTTAACCTAAATTTTAATGTACAATATTCATATAATCCATGTCTTCTAACCATTGAAACTAAATATCTTAATATGGCCTCCAAGTCAAGTCAGCATCAGTCATATCATATATCACTCATATATAATGTATGAGATCTCTTTTATGAATCTTATGCCCTAGTCTCACCTAATACCAAACATATGCCATCATCTCATCTATACCCTTCTATTAATTATATCTACCAACATGTCACTCAATAGATATATGCTCCCATGCCCACACCTAGAGTAGTGTTGATGGCCAACATTGCATCCACCTCAGTGAACCACATAATGAAGATCATGATATAACTATACAAAAATATATAGTCCTTAGGAAAAAATTACTATATCTAAAAACATACCCCTAACCACACCACACCCCTAAACCCATGTGAAATAACTACCCACTCTTATCAAGTAGTAGAATGCCAATGACAATAGCTATGAGGACTAGCACTACTCAATCAAAGATAATAAGTACATGAATAACCTACTCCATATCCTCATATTTTGGTATGTCCATCACCAAATCAATCTCATCAATGTCAACATATCCTCCTTACACCATTATAATATCCAAAGGTCCAATCAGATCCTCTAGTACCACCTATTTATCCCTCAAAGTTAGCCAATATAGTAGGCCCCTTCTAATTATCACTCGTACTATGTGCCATACATATTCAAAAGTGACTATAAATTCTCTTTTCAATATCCAAAAGGTATATTTGTTTGACCTTCATCACTCTAATAAGGCACTAAGTAGCACACAATCTACTCGAATGGATGGCATACTCACTATGTGTAGTAGACCAATAGTATCAAAGAACACTAACATTTCTCTTGTCTACATAATAGACTATCACAAAAATATTATCATCACTCAATATTTATTAGCACATCCACTCACTCCTATAATTTAGTTAAGGTCACTCTCATCATGCATTTATTACCAATTCTAATAACATTTCAACATTCTAATCACAACTAATTTTATAATAGAATCATGTCATCTATTCCTTTTCAATTTTGATGGTCATTTTTCTTGTCTCTCTATTTAATTTTTGTTCATTTGATTAATTAGTACATTTTCACCATTTCTATGATAAATTCATCATTTAAGGCCCATTTCATCATTTTTATAATGAATTCATCATTAAACAATCTCTAGATAATTTCACTATTTTTATGATGATTTCAATGATATCATGGGCCATTTCACCATTCTCTATTCAATTTCACCATTTGATTAACATCAATTTTTCCCAAATATTTTCACTATTAGGATGATAAATTCACCATTCAAGAGGATCAATTTGTCATTTGGGAGGGACCAATTCTTGGCTTTGGAAAAATTTATCTATGCCATTTTGATGTTTAGTAATTTCACCATTTTTGTGGACCAAATCATCTATCACCTATACCATTTTGCTAATATTTTGACAAATTAACCATTTTTTATGATAAATTCATCATTTATGTGGTCAAATTCACTAATTTCAAAATGATGGATTTGTCAATTTCCTAATTTTAACATGAAATAAATTATAATAAATGCAAACTTAATAAAAAGGTACAAATTAGTGGTCCCATGCCTTGTGGTCATTTGTACTCTTGAACCCAATTTGGAAGTGACCTCAGTCATGGTCTGCGAGCCATTTTATGTAGGTCACTCATGTGTAAAATCTCATAGGTTAATTTTGAAATGAGAGGATGAAATGAACCAAATTTTCACCCCAATATGAATCTATAGTCTTTTATTTCAAATATTTTCCCCCACAATATGTTGGTTCTCTTTATTAAAGGCTTATTTGTAGCCCCAAGATCTAATTTTATTTCCAATTTTCACCCATCTCTATCATTTTTTATCCCCTTTTGTCATTTTTACATTATTATTTAATCATTTTGAGGGTTCACTTATACAAAAAAATTCCTACTCTCCCCTCAAGGGGGCATCCAAGGCTTACCAAGCATCAATTTCATGCATATTTGAACCCATATGCTAGTATTTTTAGAAAAATTAGTCAAAAATAATATCTATTAATTTTCTTTTATGATCATTTTTACTAATTTTTATTCTTTAAAAATTCATTGATTCATCTAAATCTCACAACACCTTCTCAAATAGGGGAAAATGTAGACACTCAATTTTTATCACTTTCACGTCAAGTTGTAAAATGGAAAGACTTCCCACATTTTCACACAATCTAGTCTGAAATCATCTATTCATCTAATATACGTGTTCAAACTCACCTTAGTACATCTCTAGGTGAGCCAATTCACCATATTAGATCTGTTAAATTATCAATCTATGGTTAGTTTCTCTATTCAATTATCATTCTCTGGTTAATTTCTCTATTTAATTATCATTCTCTAGTCAATTTCTCTATCTAATTATCATTCTTTAGTCAATTTCTCTATTTAGTTATCCTATTATGGTTAATTAAATAATCCCCTTTCTCTAATCAATTAATTCTATTAATTCCCCTTATCTAAATCATTCTCCTAAATATATTTCTATTGCAAATACAATTATGATTATCTTGCAATTAGTTAATTCCTCTTTTTCCCTCCAAGTGGGCATCTTCATGCAAAGAAATAATCTTGAGATCCACTAGAATATTCTTTTGTGAGCTAATTAAATTGATAAATGAATTAATATACAATATTATTCTTCACCCTTCATATTGGAGATAATATTAAGGGCCCATAATGAATCTTGTGTAAGAGCATTCTCAACCCCTCATCTTGGAAACAAGATGAAGGGACCACATTGGTGATCCATGTATTTTATTAGGAATAAATCTCCACCCTTCATGTTGGAAACAAGATGAAGGGATTATATTAACTCTCATTTTATATTTTCAAAAATCATCCTCCACCTTCATCTTGATTGAGATCAACAAGCTCATGTTAGTGATCAATGTGCACATTTGAGGACTCATTTTCAACTGTTCATATTGATTTTAAGATGAAAGTCCTCATTGATTCAAATTCATTGTAAATATACTTTTTTTCATTAAAATTAAACATGCTCAATTTAGACAATGAAGTGTTGTCAAATCCTCAAGTCTCTTTGTACATTACCTTCCCAAATTCTTGATCAAATTCACCATGGTCCATAGTTTCAATGGATATGTCCTCACATAATTGGTATTTACAAATATAATTCAAAGCTACATCTAAGCCACATCCAATGTAAAGATGTTTCTAAAGGAGGTTTGCACATTTCTAATTTGAATTTAATGCATTATTGACTAACCTTTATATTGTGCATGAGGTATGAGGATCTAAACTTTATTTTATTTATTTTTATGTTCTTGACTAACTAAAACTAACAATTATGAAAATATAACTAAGTGATATTCCTAACGAAACATCCATATTAGATAGGAACACCCTATTCTTTGTCCAATCCCCTCTCTTATCCTCCTACCAAATAATGACTAATTTGAGAAATTCAAAATTATGGAAAGGTTGACATGTGTCCCTAATAACCCCATTCGAATAAATGTAAAATATATGAATATATAAACACATTTCAAAACATTTAGCATATAGGAGGCTTCTACACTGAAAAACACCAAAATTTTAATTGCACATTGAGAGTAAATTCCCTATTTCTCCCAATTCCGATTACATTCAACCCTTATAACCTATATATAAAGTCTAAATACATCTCCAAAGTCAAAATTCATAGTTAATGCACTTAATCACACTAGTATTGTACCAACATCTATTATTTTTCACTAGTTATTCACATACCACAGTAGCATGGGAAAACTACATGAAGTTTGATACCTCTTTAAAGTATTAATATGTAGGCAACACTTAGCACATGGAGTATTAAGGTAACTCCAAACTTCAACCATTGACCCATTTTTATCGCATTGATTTGAATTGGTATTCACATGTCAAGGAGATAGGTTTTTGAAGGAAAAATAATCATACAATGGTATCTGTAGTTGATCAAAATCTCTGACACAAAACATATAACATATAGATGAATATGAATAGAGCTTAGAAATCTCAAATCTTTATTATTTTTTAGATAGGACCATTCTCACCTCTTATATTATTTTAGTTAATTATTTTCTAAAGTTCATTTTAGTTGCATATCTAGTTACACAGTCACCATACCCAACCAATATGCCAATTTCAGCTTCTGATTCTTCTTGTAACACTCTTTTCTAACTAAGTTGTAAATTTATATTTCATATTTTTTATTTAGTAAGTTTCCATATTTATAAATTTTCAAATCAATGAATGCTTGATATTTTTACTATTGTTATTCCTTATTTTACACAGTAGTTTGTCACTCAAGGTAATATAATATCGATAGGTTTCCCCAATTTTGATAAAATAATTTCATAATCTCTTACCTTTGATATATTTTAATGATATGTACATTCAAAATACCTATCCTATGATGACACATGCATTTGTAATCATATAAAATGTCACTTGAGTGTAATGAGTTTAACTTGAAACCACCCATCCCTAGCTTAGCCTTAAACCTATATTAGGGCCTCTTTTGACCCTTATTTAGCTTTCATGTGGGTAATACACATATTTAGACATCCTATATTAAGTCTTACACCTTTTCTTAGGGATCCAAGCCCTTGTTGCCCCAATTTCTACCACCTAGATAGTAACATAGTTATTTGGACACTAACACACTACACTAGTGACCAAGGGATCTTGCTTGTGTCCCTTACCTAATTTCAACCCCAATAGATATGTTTTAAATTCCTAAGACACCTAGGGTTGACCTAGACCTATTTCAAACATTGAACAAGCACTAGATCAATATAAATACATTAATTTTATCCCTTTATCAACTATATGGAAATTAGATGCAAAATACATAAGTAAATTCAAAAGTAGTGGAGAATCAAGATCATTCATCCCTATTATGCCCTACTTCTACATATAGTCATTTATAGCCACCCCAATCTCAAAATACACATATTTCCAATTTCAAACCTCATTTAAAGTAATAAATTCAACACTCATACTATCATTCACTTGCACTTGAACCATAACTTATATTGGGATAACTACATTGGGATTCATCCCCTCTCAAGATATTGGTATGTAGGAAACTCTCAACATAGTAGGGTGTTGAGGAAATTTGTCATACCCAGCTAACATCACACTTTTACTACTTATGATTCTTAAATACCCTAACAAAATGAATATCTAGGGTTTGGATGCAAAATTAGTCCAAATCAAGTCAAAAATAGTAAATCAAATTTCATCTACATAGGAATAGGCCTATCAAAATCAGACACAACTACTTCCAAACATTCATATCAGTCCTTGAAAAAGGATACTAGTGATAAATAATAGGATAATATCATAATGCACTAAATTCCAAGGAATCACACTACTATCCATGAGGATTTATGACACTTGGATCCTATTAATGACACCTTGATCAACTTCTATGCCAATTTTCAGCCTCTAGATCATCCTTCTCAGTTAGTTTCTATCTAAGTTCTTATTTGTGTCCATTACTATTTCTATAAATATTAGATTAGGTCAATTATTATACATATCAGTGGGTGTATTTATTGAATATCTATCCCCTAATTTACTATACTTAGACCCTTTAAAACCTAGGGTATACATTCCATAAACCCTTAAAAGCTAAATCATTTTGTAAACTTGAGTTACTTCAAATACTACCCAAACCTTATCCATATATGCTACTAGGGTTTTTATCCTTATTTATCCTATTTCCCTTGGTTGTGTTAATATTTTCATATTTTATTTTAGCAGTACTATTTCATTTTATTTATTATATGCCATCTGAAAAAGTTAAATCTCTTAATTTAATAAGAAGTGTTAAGCTTAGTGGAAATCTTATTGAGCATACTCATACTCCTTATGTTTGAGCTTATACCATGGACAAAGTACTAATTACAACCCCCTTCATTTATCCTTCACACCTTGAATATATGGACTTTAATGATACTACATCTGAACATGAGTAATATAATCAATATCAAGATGATACACAAGATGGGAATCAAGACACACTTACCTTACTTGATAATAAAAATATTATAGTTGATAAGGATGAGATTTTACAAATTTATAGAGATACACTTCAATAATATCCCCATGGTCATGCACAAATTCTAAAATTCATAATGGAAATAAAGAACAAATCTAGTAATGGTCAATCTTCTACTCCTCTAGATGCCAATATTATTACACCTACTATGGAATCAACTTAGATTTTAGAACAGCCTGTTCTAACTTAGAAACTTTCAACAATGGTAACACCTCCTATGTATAGTACCATTCATCATCTCTAGATGTATAATCCCTTATGCATGATATCCATTATCTATAAGCTAAGGTGTTACATCTTCAACATGGTGCCACTAGACCATCTCAAGCCTTGGATTCTCATGTTCATTACATATACCTTTGGCACAACATATAGCATCAACTCCTTTGCCATATATATTTGTGGAACATAATATTTCTTTGTATAATGGTGAGGGTAACTTGGAGCACCATCTATGAGATTTATATGTATCATGTTTGTACTACATGTGTCTATAAAAGCATCCAATATATTGGTAGGTATGTTTTTGGCACACTTTAAAATCAACATTGGGGATAAGGTTTCATATGTTCAAGTTTCAAAATTTTAAAAAAAAATATAATGAGCCAATAGATGAATATTTATTTCGATATAAAACTATATTGGAAAAGATGACTAGCCCCATGGTAGATAGAGAACTCTAAATCATATTCAAGTAGAGTTTATTATCGACATTACATGAAGATATCATATTCAATAAGTTTCCATCATTCACATATCTTTGCTATATAGTGAAATAATGAGAAGTCAAGCTTTTATCCATGGGAAAAATAATGTACACAACTAAATCAAATTAAACTACTAAGAGTTATAATAACCCTCCATACAAGGTGAAACCCAATGAGAATAAGAATGATTGAAAAAAGTAGTTAATGTAGCTTTAGAGCCACCTCTTCACATGGTTTTATGAAATCCTCCAAGGAGACCATTTATGATTCTTCCTCAATCACCAACATGGGTTCTACAAGAACTCTTGGAATGTAATGTCATATCTCTCCCTCCCATCAAAGATATTGATAAGACTAGGCCTCTTTCAAGGAATTATGATGTCAATGCATTCTACAACTATCATAGGGCACCAATCCATACTAAAAATAGATGTATTAGCTTATGACATAAGATACAAGTTTTGATAGAAGCTAATATCATTGATGCCAATAGTCCTATAGAGGCACCTAGACCACAACCTACAAAATTAAAAGCATTGAAAATATTTTTAGATCTATGTCTAAAACATATAACTAATGAGACAACATGCACTTTAGGTGTTCATTATACATATCAAGCATAACCACCACCAACATATTATTAGACACATGAAGTGGATCCACATCCTTAACATAATATCATTAGGGTGTATCATATTATAGTGCTAGCTAGACCTCTTATCACTTTTTTTAGATCAATAAATAGCTCACGATGACACATATTTCTACATACTCTTTTTATAAGCCTAATTTGATCATCATCTTATTCAGAGTGTCATGGTTAATAATGGATCAAGTGCTAACATGTGTATTATCATATTTCTACATCATTTTGGTTATTTAGAGTAAGATATTTCTAAGATAAATAAGATAAATATAGTTATTTGTGGCTTTAGTGGGCATGTATACAGTTCCATTGGAGAGATTTTACTTCCATTATAGGTTGGGATCACACATGTGGCCACCAGATTCATATTATTATGTAGTGTAGGTGCATTTAATATGTTATTAGTTATGCCTTAGATATATCATCTTCTAGCCATTCCATCCATTATACGCATATATCTCAAGTATATACATGATAAATAGGTGGTCATAGTTGAGGTCCTTCCATATGAGTCTAATTTACCTATTCCACAACTACTTATATAGCAGTCACCAGTTATAGTTCTAGGCACAAATTTTATTAGCATGCCTAAGATGTTATTTGATCCACCAGTATAAATTAGATCTACTCTTGCAAATAGTATCACATATGCATACTCTCCCATAGAGACCTTTATTAAAGAGACCCTTGTGTTAGAGACATGTTGTGGATTCTAAAGGGACTCTCTCTCCACCACCACCACACAAATTAGTGTTATAACAAATAGCATCCACACTATTTATTAATTCTTCTACCAAGTGGGTTCCCTAATGCACTATAGTTCACAATCTAGTTCAATCGGCTTCATAGATTAATAGCCCTACTCCATAGGTATATTTAGCTAGAAATCACTCAATACATCTAATTCTCAGATTCTAGATACCTCATAACATATAACACATTATCACTCTTCCTCTATTTGTTATAAGCCATATTGATTGTGAGTCTATTATGAGACTCATTGGGTAGTATGTTCCTCTATACTTGTACATAGATTCTCTTACCTTGATCATTATATATAGTTTCATTTTCATGATTGCCTATACATAGCTTATATACTCAGAAAATAAAAAATAGTATAATATGTTCAAGACACAAAAACATTCAAATATTTCTCAAAAAATCAAAATTTAGATTGTTTGCATATCCATGTTTACATTATTTATACTTGTCAGGTACTACCTCTTAGTATAGTCAATTTTATCATACATATTTCACTTGTTCTTTTCAATTTTTCAAATATTCTAACAAGACTCAGGTCTTCTATACATTTTTATATTTACTAATATCTACCCATTGGGGGCATCATACTGTATAGATTCTAGTTTTTTAGGTTACATATTTTTATACTCTATATCATAGATTTAACATTGTTTATATCTTGATATTGATCATCCTATATTAATATTTTTCCCAACTAATACTACTATATACTCAACCTATGTAAATTTATGCTCCTATATAGATTTATACCACATGTTCATGCATACTTTCATTTATAGTTTTCTTACTTTAGACTTGATTATATCTCTTTACTTATACATCTATATGAAGTCATTTTAATATGCCATTGTTCTATGACTCTACACTAATTCCTTTCATTATATGTATGATTTAGACATGTTCCCATGTCCTTGTGTGTGCTTTATTGATTATGTATGTAGACATTTAAACATGTCCTTCCATGTGTCTCTAAGCCAACCTTGTTATTTGTGTATATGGACATTTGAACATCTCATTGTATGTATTACTTTCTCAAATTTAGTGACATGTTCCCATGTCCCTTGTATTGTGGCCCCTAGGCCTATTTTACATGACTCATGTGTTTTTATGTATGTTTTAATGTATGGTCATAACCATGACACCTATCTCTTGATTATTACATTTATAATCAATTTTTGATGTCATGTATACACATTATATTGGTTTATTATGCATATATCATATATACTTAGTCTAACACAAATCATGTAAATATTTTATTTTGAGGATAATTATTATACAGATACAAAAACTACACTCAAAAGAGGGGGAATTTATAAGGGTTTTTCATAGAGATCAAACCATCTAAGTGCACTTAGAGTACATTTTTCAACATGTAGACATAAATTACAAACCTCAGATTTAGGAAAAACATAATGAAAAGTAGTCAGATAGTGATCAAAGATAGTTTGGTAGAAAAATAACATAGAGGACACTACCATGGCACAAAGGACACTAGAATGGTGTGATATTATCCAAGGAACTGTAATACTATCTAATAGCCCTATAAATAGGAAAATCCATATTTATCAAAAGAAGATAATAGTTACAGTCTAGATTTACATAGTTATTGTCATAGGTTATCAAATTTGATTTGTTTATGCTCAATTTTGTAGAGAATCATATCAGGTTTCCTTAGATTGTGGGAATCATACATGACATGATCACTCCCATTTAATTTTTATATATACGTAGACACATATTGCTACAACTTAGTCTAGAATCCATGTGTATAGATATCAAAATTGGGGGCATGTGTGTGGTACATTATTTTCACATGATAAATTTTTCACTAGTTCATCTTAGTTGGAATGACAAATCCATGTAATTATCTTCATTGTATACTTCAAACACCATTTATACTAGGTTCCACACTAGGTTTATGCCTTATTTCATCTATAATGGTTGGCATTTCTATTTAGTCCTTGAGCTATATTCTTGAGTGCCTGAGAGGCCTCTTGCTTGTTTTACATTTTAGATTTTCTAAGTGGCCCTAGAGCCATCCTAAAAAGTTTTAGTTACATCATAAAATTATAGTCATAGATGCATCTACTACACATGGGTAGGCAATGATGGATTCAAAGCCTACTTGAATTCTTGAGCCACCTACATAGGAGGGTTAGACAAGTCATCAATCTATTAAAAGTGATTCACATTATATGATCCATTGATTAGGAATGGGAAATAATGGAATCAAAACCAAATTGATTTTTTGAGCCACCCACACATGGGGATTGAGCAATCCATCAGTTTGGTCCAAGATATTCACCATTTGATCACTAGTTACACACACAAGACGTCACTAGGTTTTTGCATACCTAGTGAAGTGTATTCATTCCTATCCTCTCTCTCTTATCTCTTTATTTAGTTTTGTCTTTGATTTTGATATTCCTTAAGTAAGTACAGATTCATCCATGTTTCATTTTTAGGATATATAATGGAGCATGCTTCACTTACTCAGACCCACATTCATGGGATTTTCCTCACAGGTAAGTCAAGGTATGCTTATTTTTCCTTTATCCTAGTCATTTCACTTTGATACATTTATATAATAAAGGGGGGACATAGTCATGTAAAATGTCACTTAAGTGCAATGAGTGTCACTTTAAACCACCCATCCCTAACTTAGACCTAAACCTATCTTAGGGCCTCTTTTGACCCTTATCTAGCTTTCATGTGGGTATTACACATCCCTAGACATCTAAAATTCAATCATAGACCTTCCCCTAGGGATCCAGATCCCTAGTGCCATAGGTTTTGCCACCTAGACACTAGCACAATTCTTTAGACACTAACACATTGTGCTAGTGACCAAGGGACTACACTAGTGTCCTTTGCCTAATTTTAACTGCAACATATATGTTTTTTTATTCATAAGACACAATTATAATAGACCTATTTCATGCTCTATATAAGTAAAAGATCAATATAAATAAATGACTTTTATCTCTTTATCCACTAGATGGAAATTAGATGAAAATACATAAACAAACTCAAAACAAGTAGTGCACAATCAAGGTCATTTATCCTTATTCTACCCTACTTCTATATAAAGTCATATATAGCCACCCAAAGCTCAGAATACATAGATTTACAATCTCAAGACTCATTCAAATCACTCAATTTGACACTCATATAAGCATTCACTTGCACTTATACCAACACTTAGATTGGTAGAACTTCATCGGTCTTGATCCCCTCTCAAGGTATTGGTATGTAGGCAAATCTCAATATATTGAGGTGCTGAGGGTGTTAGCCTACCCAACTAACATCACACTTTTGATACTTGTGCTTAT
The DNA here is from genome assembly GCA_037957365.1 of Torreya grandis. Classification (NCBI taxonomy): domain Eukaryota; kingdom Viridiplantae; phylum Streptophyta; class Pinopsida; order Cupressales; family Taxaceae; genus Torreya; species Torreya grandis. Next base: position 701,675 of record JARHVA010001920.1, read on the forward strand.
TAAATACCATAACACCATGGATATCTAGGGTTTGCATACAAAATCAATCTAAAATAGGTAATAGACAACAAAGCATGTTTCATCTACATAATAATAGGCCTATTAAACTTGGACACAACTACTTCCCAAATTTCACATTAGTCCTTAAAAAATAAACTTACACTAAACATGAGGAAACTAGTATAATGTATTACTATCTAAGAGGATTTTGGACACTTGGATCCTATTCATGACACCTTGATCAACTCATGTGTTAGTTTTCATCCTCCAGATCATTTATCTCAGTTAGTTTCTAGCTAAGTACTTATTTATTTCATTCATTTTTATTTTTAGAAATATCATATTAGTTCAATTCTTATATAAATTAGTCATTATATTTATTGCATATCTCTCCCCTAATTTACTATACCTAGTGTAGACACTAGAAAATCATACACTATAGTTTTAAATGTCACACTGACCTTTAGACCACCCCTTGACCCCCTAGGGACCACTTCCAGACCATTAACCCACCAATCATTAGAATAAATGGCTAAACTTATCCATTTTTTATTATAACCTTGACCATCAATAGTTGACCCTTAAAGATCGATGATTATCCTCAACCACTAACAATTGACCTTTAACTACCTCAAGGGTTAACTAACACTCAACTACAACTTTCTCTTTTTATTTTTAGCTATTTGATCTGTGTGCATAATAAATGCATGTTAATGCTAAAATTAGATAGCTTGTTGAACCTATTATTGAACCTCTTGTTTCACCATTCCCTTTTCCCTATATAAAGAGAAGAGGAAGAGGTGAAATAAGGGGATAAATCATCAATCATAAAATTCTTATGCATTAGATATTCTTGTGCAGGTGTTCCTTTTGCTCCCAGTGAGTCCAAAAAGGCTTCCAATGAACCATCAACCACGATAGAGATCAAAAGTGTTGTTACTCATCAATCATTAGCCAAGGCATTGTCACTATATCATAATTATTCTAGGGCCCACAAATAAATTTTTCAACCACTCAAGTCAATGTTCTTCAGACTAAAAACAAAGCTAAGTACCCATTTTTAGTAATTAAATCCTTTGTTTCTCTCCCAACTCACCCTCCAAGACTTCTCTCTACACTTCCCAACCAAACTTATTTTTACCCAAGCCAAATCTGAAAATAACCATTAATGGTTACCTAACCACCGATGATTTTCCCTAACCACCAATGGTCACCTAATTGTTGGTGATCACCTAATAGCAAATGGTCACACCCAATTATTGATGGTCACTATGTGTCAATTTCAATAGCAAATCTATTTGACCTATTGGACCCTAACCGAATCCCACTTTATAAATTTTTGCCTGATCATAGAATATCACTCTATTGTTTGAACCATGTCTGATTTATTTAGCATTAATATCTAATCATTTATTGTTATCATTATTCAAATTCATCTCTTTTCAATAACTTCTTGTATTTAATTTTAGTAGCTTCTATTATTTATGCAAGTAATTTATCTTTCACTTTTAGAATTTAACTATTTAAAAGTGTGGATTGATAGACTCTTAGGAAGTCTGTGCTTCTTAGATCTAGCTGACACTAGGAAATCTACCCTAATATCAAACTAATCAACCATTTTTTTAGTGCTTTCTTATCTATAGGTCATCCTCCCCAAATAAAGAAGAGTCTCCACAATCATCTGGATCAACACGTACACAACATATCGAGTTCTACTAACCTCACCCTTATTTCAAGTTTTACAACTTTAATTCTAAGAAAATAAAGTAAAATTTATGTGAAACATTCTGACATGCTCAGTGGGACTCTTGAGTCTTTTTTTGGGTTCATAATTGCATCTAGGTGCTTCTTCTTATTTTTGGCTCATACAATGAAATAAAAATTTCATTTTGGTCTTAAAATTAATTGCATACATTATTTTCTTGATTATTTTAGCTCACATGACTTAATTAATCTAGTTAATTAATCGTATCTTCACTCTTATCACACACAAAAGACCAAACCATTTACACCTAATCAAGCATAAAAACATTAACATAATTCCCGACTGGGATTTCATCACCTAGTAGTCACCTTTCCTCAGTTATCCTATTTAGATTTCACCACTAAGGGAAGAACCAACTTATTACATTGGTTGAGTATAATCTCTAGTAACTTGATATATCTTGGTTAAGCACCTGATACCCTTATCACTATGGTGTGTGAACTGAGGGAGTAGGCCAAATTTCTAGTACAAAACTAAGATCCTTTAAATACCTAAAACTATCCTTAGATATCTTCTTCTAGTACCTGCTCTACAAACCCAAGTTGGTCTTCATAACTTATTTAAAATTGAGGCATAAGCCTAAAAAGAGATAATAAAGTATCCTAGGATTTTAACGCACGTATGCATTACTTTCTTTGAGATATTTGTATTTTGATTACTTATCTTTTAAGTTATGAGTTTGCTTGTATCTTCAATTTTCCCTTTTTACATGGTTTTAACTAGCAACAACTAAGAAACCAAGTAAATCAGGATCCACCTCCTAATCATCCATCTTCCTCTTCTCCTTCATCCATGGAGTATATCTTGAATGCAAAGATTTCTCCCCATCCTTATCAAAGTCCTAGTATCCCTCGAATGGTTTCCCAAGGTGATACATATTTCACCACCTTTTTTGATAATAACCCCATAGCCCTCCAACATTACCTTAGCACCATATCCCATTATACCCCTGCTTCAATTCCACTTACTAACTTTCCCTATGGTATGTCATCCCACCTTATGGGTAGTACCTCTACTACCTCCACCCAACCCTTAGTCACCCAAGCATCCTCATATACCATTAATCCATCCAATACCACTGACAAAAACTAACCAACCAATACCCAAACACATTCCACCCCAATCCATAACTCTTTAAACATAGGAAAAGCCCAACCTTTAGACACCCATACCCTACTTCCCATTGGCACACCTTCTACTAGTGTTTCCACCCTTCCTCTTGTTTACAACCCACCTACCTCCACTCCATTCCAAAGCCTAGTGGTTACCATACCTTCTACCTTTCCACCCATTATTACTAAGATTAATACCCATCCTCAACCTACCAACCCAACCATACCTTTGACCTAACCCATGACAATTCTTCAACAAGTTCCTATTGCACCCAACCCAAGCTATATTATAAACCCATAGGGGTATATGGCTCCATCCTCTACCCAGCCTCCTATATATACCTAACCATTCACAATGTGCTCCCAACCACCCATGTCCACACATCAATATGTGATAACCTCCTAACCTTCCACTAGCTATCCATATGTCATAGCTACCCAAACCCAACATAATCTACCCTATAACTATGGGGGTGCACAACCACAAATAGATCTAATAAATATGTTGATGGATAAAATGACTACTTTGGAGTCATCTATTTTTGGTGCCCATAACCTCTTATCATACAACCAAATCTACAATAAACCAATTCATCTATCTATCCCCATTTGACCTTATCCTCCTCAATGGGAACTTATGAAAGTTTCAAAATTTTAGAGAAATTAAGACCCTCAACAACATCTCATATGATTTAGGCATTCTTTCTATTTGATTACCTATGATTATTCTCTCCTTCGCACCTTTCCCATGTCTCTATCTGTTCTAGCACTACATTGGTACAATGTCATTACTAAGCACTCCCTCTTTTTTTTGTCCAACTATCTCAAAGTTTCTTAGATCACTTTTCCATAAACGTCTATAAGAAATCTTCCATCACTGATATTTACTCCATCTAGAAATTTGATGACGAGTCCATTGTTGACTTCATAGCCCATTAGAGAAGCTTGATAAATCAACTCTCTTTCTCTTTTCCCCAACCTGAGCTAATTTAGCTCTTTGCTCGAGCTTGTGCCAAACACACTACCTCTACTTTGTGGGTTCATACTTTTAGGACCTTTGATGAAGATTTCACCATGGCACAAAAGTTAGAGAATAGATCCATTGATGAGGGGAAGTTAAAATTGAGAAACAAGAATTCCACCTTCAAATCAAATAAGGATCCCTCCACCAAACCTAACAATCAAACCAACCCTACCAACAAAAATAAGGGAACCACAAATTTAGTTGTCCTTAAAACCACCCTTCCATTAGTTGTTAGCCAGCCTAACTCTTCTAATTCTACCAACTAAAACACTAGAAACCAAAAACATAACAACCAAAATCAATTTACACCACTAGGGGAGTCATATTCTTTGGTCTTAGAAAAAATTTTAAAATCAAATATCATACAACACCCACCAATCAAACATCCATGGAAATTGATTCCTCTCACCTTGTACCTAGTTGGTATAAGGAGAATGAATTATGTGCCTTCCACTATGTCATTGGGAATGATGTTAGTAGATGCAACACTTTCAAAAATGTTGTCCAAAGTTTGATTGATAATGGGGAACTTGTGTTGGATAACCCAAATGCACCCCCAAATCAATCACTTGACATCTTTAAATAGCCATTCCCCAACCATGCTCCTTATGTGTATAGTGAAAATAATAGAGTGGAATTTTCTCATAACCATGAGGTCCATACTATTAACATAATTCTTAGTGAACTTATTTATGAAGAAACCATTTCCCAAACCACCTTTTATTCCCCTCCACTTATTGAGGTAGTGGAGTCACTTTTTATTCCTTTGAAAGACATACCAAAATAAGTAGCCATTACCACCATATCCTTCTCTTCCATCATACAACAATCCACTCTTCCTTTAGAAAGGTTGAAGTCACTCTACCTACCTCTCCTATAGAAGACTCATCTTCCCAAACCTTGGACCCTTTGATTAAGGAAAAGGATGACATAACCACTCCTCTCTCTCCACCCATGGGTTTTTCCTTTGATATCAATATCAAAGGGAATAAAACCCATATATAATCCTTTATTTCGACTAGTTTAAAACTTGAATTACTTATCCCAACCCAACATAGATCATGCCACATTTTGGCACCATTTCCAGCTTCCTTACCCAACCAATCAAGAGCCTCCAACCACACCATTATCAACCCAACCTTCTGCTTCCACTATTGAACCCACCATCACCCCAACCAAACCTTTAGAAACATATACCCCTCAAGTTTTAGTTGAACTAACCAAATCAACTCCACTCAAAATAGCCCAAGTGGTTTCCCCCATCATAACCAAACTTGTCAAAAACCTAGGCATGCTCCCTACTCAAAGCTTTACTCACCCTCCACTAAAGTCAGGTTTAGCACCACCTATCCCATCAAAGGAACCCTAAATCAAGCCAACCAAGAAGGAGAAACCACCTAAGATACCAATAGTTATAACCTTACCACTTGTTTCTACCTTTCCTTCCATTTTGAGACCACATCCTTCTTCCCTCCTAGAAACTCATCCTTCGATTAAGAAATCAAATTTCCCAAAGATAACCCAACCTCCTCCTTTAGTTATGCCTCTACCTATTCTTTCTATGCCCTTATCCTCCAAACCCTCCACCACCAAATATCCTACTTTTAACCCTTCTATTTTCAAACCACCCACTATCAAGCCTATTATATCTAAAAATTTAGCCTCTAAGCCACTGACCACCAAGAGTACTCCACTACCCAAAACTCCTGTTACTAAGCCTAATCCTAAGAAATGTTTCACCCTAAAATTTAAAACTCCAACATCCTTTCCACCTTTACCTAAGTCTTACTCAACCATCCTATAGAGGTTATTATAAGCTTCTTGTTTTCCTTTATCTCCCATCAAACCATTTAACCTCTATAGTCCTAAGCCATCTTTGTTTGAGGATAACCTAGTTTTCTCATACCATAGAACTTCAAGACATGATATGAATAATTGTAAATCTCTCCAAGTCTTAGTCCATTAGATATATATTGATGATGACCTATTATTAGAAGATCCACCCATAACCCCATGGCCACTCCAAGAACCACACCATATCACCCCAAACCTACCTACTCTCACACTCTCATCTAAGAGTGAGGAGGAACCGAAGCAATCCTCTAACCTAAATCCTCCCCAAATATATACCATCCATGTAGTCACATGATAACAAGTCCAAAAAAATTATAAGGGGAAGGCAAAGGTGTCCATTCTATGGGCATACCCTTCTTCTACCACCCAATCACTCAAACAAACCCAAAAACCCACATCTTCTCCCAAACCAAAGATATCTATCTTGGGTACTTCTCAATCCAACCCTTCCAAGTCAATCCAAAGAGTGGTTCTAAAGTGACTTCACCAAACACTGATGAAGATGAATTTATACAAATTAATCAATACCTCACCCCATCACCACCAGGCAATGATAGAAGCTTTGTAATATATATAGGTTCAACCAAATGATCTATAACATCTAGTGGCCTTTATTAGATCCCTTCAGATTTTCACCCTTGTTGCCTTCAAAGACTCAAAAATACCCTTCATTTATCCCCAAGATCTGAACCCTCTTATCTTCATTATCACATACATTAACCAAACATACATCAAAAGGGTTATGATTAATGTGGGGGCTAGCATCAACATTATCTCCTCCCATGCATATGACCAGCTAAAACTATCAGAGAACATTATGTCAAAAACCATAGTAGTACTTCATTCCTTCAATGATAATATGGCAATAACTCTAGGAACTATCATCCTCCATATTTATTTAGTACCTTGCATGCTTCCTAAACTATTATATGTGGTAGAAGATGACTTTTAGTATAATTTTTTACTTAGATACCCTTGGATCCATTCCATTATTTTTTTACCATCCACCCTACATCAATGTATCAATTTCAAGCATAAGGGCCAAGTAGTTACCATACAAGCTGACCCAATTCCTTTTACATCATGCAATATGGCGTACTACCCCAATGATGTTCTCCTCCTTCCCATTACCAAGTCTTCATCAACCAATGATGATTCCACTTCTTCTACTAACCAAGCCTCAACTAGCTCATCCATTCCTACTACCTAAATCCCAATAGAGGACCCCTTGAAATCCACATTCCAATGTCTCTCACTTGGATAATATCACCTCTTAGCCTTGGATGCCTTCCCTACTCCCCAAAAATATGGGAACCTTAACCAGAACCCCAATTACAACCCCAATACTAGAACTAATATTTATTTTGGACCTCTTAATCTCCAAAAAAATCTTATCTATGGGGGACTTGATCAACCACTTGTTTCCTCCTCAACCTCCTCTTATCCTTGACCATTTACCTCCGATTTCTCCTACTTGGACAAAATAGAGTTTTCCAAGACATAACTTTATAGGTGTGCTTGTAAAGGATTTGGTCTAGGTCAATATGAACATGGACCACATGAGTTGCCTCCATGTAAGACTCAAAATCCTCATGAAAGATTTGGTCTTGGTTTCACTCCACCTAAATAACTAACAGACTCACCTCCCATTACCATCATTGATGAGGAAATAACATCCTCAATGTCTACTCCACCATCAACATCTAAAGACATCAACATCATTCCCCCTAAAAAAAATTTATCAACATGATCAGCCTTGGACCCTTAACTTATCAAAAGGAGGGGGATACCATAACCATTCCTCTTACTCATTTAGATATGGTCAAAGATGACTCTCCTACTATTAATATCATTCAATGTTAGGATGATGATTAAATTATTTCTTATTTGGGAGTCAAATATTCTTCTATCCATAGGTCCCTTTCTCTTAAAACTTCAAGCATGTTGAATGAATCCACCATCGATATCAACTTGGGTAATCCAAATAACCTGTGCATTGTCAAAATTGGCCAATCATTAAATTCTAAGGAGCTTTAAGATTTCCCCTCCTTCCTAAAAGACCATAGCATAGTATTTACTTAGTCTTACAATGATATTCTACAAATTGACCCCTCCATATCCACCCATAATATCATCACCAACTTTGATGCCAAGCTAGTTAGGAAAAAACTTCATCAGATGCACCCTCATATAGCCCTTCTCATCAAATAAGAACTTTAATTCCTCCTATTCATAAATTTCATTCAACCCATTATCCCTAATGGGTCTTGAATGTCATCTCTATCACCAAAGCCACATGGGTAATTTGTATTTGTATAGAATTTCATGACCTTAACCTTACTTACCCAAAGGATGACTTTCTATTACCAAGTATTGACTAGCTTGTTGATCTTAAAGCTAGCCATGAGATGTTATCTCTTATGGATGGGTTCTCAATTTATAATAAAATCTTAATTACTCCTAAATATCAACATAAAACTACCTTTATCATCCCATGGGGAAATTTCTACTATAGGGTCATGATTTTTAGTTTAAAGAATTCCAGTGTAACCTACTAGTGTACTATGACCTACATCTTCCATGATCTTATTCACAAAATTGTAGAAAACTTTGTCAATGACCTCCTTGGGAAATCTAAATGTCATAAATATCATTTGGCCATTATTAATATTATCTTTGAATACCTCATTCATTACCATGTCTGTCTTAATCTTAAGAAGTGTATATTTATAATATTTTTAGGAAATCTCCTTGGCTTTATCATCTCCCTTCAAGGTATTGAATTCAACCTAACCAAAATCAAAGCAATCCTTGACATGCCTCTTCCCACTACCTTCAAGGAACTCCATAGCTTGTAAGGAAAGCTCCAATCCATTTATCGCTTTATCTCTCAACTCTTGAATTGATTTTAATCTTTCCACCACCATCTGAAGAAGGATGTATCTTTTAAATGGAATATAGACTATCAAAATGCATTTGATTCACTTAAAGATAACCTTCTATCTACACCCATCCTCATTCTTCCCAAAGATTATCAAACTTTTTATCTTTATATTTCCACCATCAACCACTCCTTAGGGTTAATGCTAGCCCATCGAGATGAGTAGCATAAATAGCAAGTCATCTACTACATAAGTCATATGCTTATAGAGTATGAAACTTTACCTCACCTTGGTTTTCATGGCTACAAAAAATTTCCACTACCTTCTCAACCACAAGACCTATGTCATAACCAATACCAACCCACTCAAGTATATGCACTCTAAACCATACCAAAACTATTATATGGCTAAGTGGATCATGCTCCTAGTTGAGTTTAACCTTGACTTCCTCTAGAAGTTAATTAAAGGACAAGTCATTGTCGACCAATTGGCCTTAGCACCTTTAGTAGACAATCAACCTTTTCCTCTTGAGTTTCTTGATGAATCCATCATGACCCTTTCATAAACAGACTTTACCTATCAAGTGATAATGTTCTTTAATAGATCAAAGTGTCAATGTGTTGGGGGAGCTGACATCATCCTTATCCCCCTTCATGGTGAACCTCTTCCTTTATCCTTTAATCTATATTTTGAATGTACCAACAATATCATTGAATATAAAACCCTAGTGATAGATCTCTAAATTACTTTAGCCTTAGGAGTCAAAACAATCAACATCTTTGGTGACTCCCAACTGATGTTCAATCAAATAAATGGCTCTTATCAATGTAAAAATTATGTTTTACAATAGTACAAATAACTAGCTAATGTACTTTTATCATCATTTAAACACTTCCATATCCAAACCACTATGTGATCTATCAATAAGTTTGTTGATATGATGGATTCTCTCATTTCTTAGATCCCATTTTCACCCTCTAAATCTAATCTATATATCATTATCCATTAACTTACTGAGCCTTCTTCTATCAAATTAAACTCTCCTAACATCTTCAATATGGAGACCCAACCTGACCTTTGGTATCAATAGACCTTCGACTATCTCAACCTTGCCATCATCCCTTCCAACCTTTCTAGGAATGCTCAAAGAGAATATATTAAAAGCACCTCTTTTTATACCATACTAGTGGGAATTATTTATAAACACAACTTTGATGGTCTCCTCTTTCATTGCCTATGCAGTCATGAAGCCTCTCATTCTATCAACAAAATACATGATAGGATTTATAGAGGAAACTTTTTGGTCTAGCTATTGCTAAATGTATTCTTTGTCTTGGTTACTATTGGCTTATTCTCAACCAATATTTTTGTGATTACATGAAGAAGTGTGTTAAATATCAACATGCCAATTTACATCACACACCTAGCCATAATCACCAAGCATTTGAGGATCTCTGGCCCTTCTCGCAATGTGGTCTGGGTCTTATTAGTAAAATTAACCCCCATTATTTGTAGTGACATCAATATATCATCATTGCACCATTATATTTCACCAGATGGGTAGAGTTTACTCCTCTCATTTCCACCAAAGCTAAAAATATTATCAATTTTATCAACCATCACATTATCCATCATCTCAATGTTCCTCATAAAATTATCACTGACAATGGTAAATATTTTAAGAATAAAAAATTCTAAGGTATTTGTGACACATTCGGTATCAAGTTAAGTTTCTCATCGCCTTATAGTCCATAAGCAAATAGATAGGCCAAAGCTTCTAACAAAACATTCAACAACATGTTAACTAAAATGGTTAATGCATCTAGTCAGGATTGGCATTTACGCATCCCCTTCACCTTATGGGCATATCATACTAGCATTTTAACCCCTATGGGTGCTACCCCTTTCTATCTTATGTTTGGAGTAGAGGATATCTTGACTCTCGAAGTCCAAATTCCCTATCTTTGCATATCCCAGTGATATCTCATTTCTAAGGGTGATTATTATCAAGAATGTTTAGCCAAACTTGAGCTACTTGATGAACACCATTTAGCCACACTTACCCATATTTGTATCTATCAATAATGCATAAAGCACACTTATAATAAGAACCTCAAAGTGTGAGAATTCAATATTAGAGATCTCATCTTAAAGGAAAATTAGCATGTCACCAATATGGAGAAAAGAAAGTGGGGCAAGTTTGATTTCAATTGGCTTGGACCTTATATGATAATGTATAAGTATAGATCAAGAGCTTACTAGTTATCCTCTCTTGAAGGGTATTCAGAATCTAATCCTTTCAATACTTCACATCTATGTCCTTTCTTTTGTTAAACAATATCCTCACCTTTTATCTAACTTAATCTCATCCTTTATCTTCACCCATAGTTAACTCCTTATTTTAAAGGTAACTAATTAAATATGAATCATGTGATTATCTGTTATAGCCTTTGCCTAATATTGAACATAGGTACCATAGTTCTACCCATTGCATGGTTCTCATGGTACTTTCTATCCATTTATAGGATGGATTCCCATGGTATTTATTACTTAAACCTCTCTTACCCCTCATCAACCTTCTTGTGTTCTAGTCTTGCCTTCATCAAGGTGAACTTTTGAGCCTATATAATCAAATCCATGTAAATAGCAAAAACAAAATCAATCAAAAAAAATGAAAAACTCTTATATTCTATGGGTCATTCCAAGCATTCATAGACTGCTCCCTTGAAGGATAGCTATCAAAACCAATAAAAATGTCTTAATGTAAGTTATACTACTCCCTTGAAGGATAGTTATCACAAGCTTTAAATAAATCTTACAAACTTGGACCACTCCCTTGAAGGATGGTTGAGTAAAGCATTTGTCCAAGTATAGCAATTCATGGGAAGCTTCTCACATTGATCAGCTTCCCAATCAAATGACCCATTATCAAATTTATAAAATGGAAAAATAATTTTAGAAGTTGCAATAGGCTTTCATAATTAAACTTCCTACAATGATTAGTCTACACCTTATATGACATGCACTTATTTATATTGGCTCTTTGGTAACTTACAGAAGAGGCATGCTAATCTCAAAAGAAGGTTCTATTATCATTCATCTTCCCTTTATACCCTCTATAAATAAGATATTTTCAATCTTAATTAACATTTGATGGTCAAAAAACTTTTTAAACCACTAAAAAATGCTAATGTGAAGCAATTAAAGGGCTTATGTTCATAAGTTGGTCTAACTTAAGTTTGTCTTGATCCTTTCCAATGAAGAAAAATTGTGCCTTATCATTTATCTCATACCTACTTGTTGATACATTCATTAAGATGTTTATCTTTTGATAATCATATCTTTTCTCACATTTAGTTTCATTATCCAACTTAATCTTTGTGTTTTCAAGTTACTTCACCTTCATCTAAACAAATACAATTCATTAAAAACATTTAATTTCCAACCATGTCTTTTATTTAATTATGCCCTTCTTAGCTTATTTATTTAAGTGTTTTAATCATGAGAACATTTAATACACTAACCATCTCATACATCAAACATCATCTAGTGATCAATCACATCAACTAACAATCTATCATATCTACCATAATTTATTCATAACAAAAATGAATGAGTTATTCACATATGTTATCCACCACATGTCTAATCTAGTTAAGGAAGCATAGAATCATTAATTTAAATCATGAGCATAATCATATCAACATCATAACCATAACCACAACATGAACATAGTCATCCATGACTATGATAATGATCACAAACATCATAACCATGTCCAATAAAACATAACTTGTTAATCATCATCACATAAATAATATCCATCAAATATAAACATCGTCATGAGCATACATCATAAACATAGTCACCAATAAACCATAACCACATCATCATATCATAAATAACACCCATCAATATCAAATTTCATCATGAGCATAAATTAAATAGACACATTATCACATGCCTTGCTAGGTGAGTACACATCAACCATAACATCATAATCATCATAACATCACATCATCATAAAAGCAACATCACATTCATAACCATCAACACAAACTATAAACCATGATCACCTCTATATATCATAAACTCATAAATAATCATCATATATACAATAATTTACATGTCTCTCAATGGGGTATATACATCTTGCTACATCAACTCATAGGCCAATATCAAAATCCTATAGTACATCAAAATATAACATCTCATGAGAGTCTAAGACCTTGGTGCACCACTACCTCTTAGAGCTTGTCCACCTCTTGAGCATGTCTATCCACCTACATATGCAACCCAGTAACTTGGTGTCACACTGCTAGCCCCTCTGGTGATCCCTGCTCTATACTCACCCCATCTGGGTTCATCTAGAAGGTGTGTGAAAACTAACACCTCATAATACCTCTGCTCCTCAACTATCACTACATATCTCACCATGTAGATAGTCCCTAATGGTCTTGTAGGCACCGGTACTTTCCCTCTTACCTGCCTAAGAAAATCCGTCTATTATGTAACCATGACTAGTTGAGCTTTATCATGATCCCTCTCCCTAGTAAGAGTGGCCACCTAGTCCTATGTTACATCCTTATCTTAGGTCACTGCTACTAAAGATGCATGTGCTACAGCTAGTTCCACCCATGCCTATTCCCTCTCAACAATCAATGCCTATTTATTCAGGGCATCCCCATCTCTTCGATCACTACCCCTACCTCTATTTCCACATCTATGTCTTATAAACCATCATCTCCTCCAAATATGGTTTATCATAGTGTGCCTAAAACCATGTAAGGTAGTCATTAATGACACCTATATCATCAACATCAACCCTCATCGATAGCTCCTCATGATCAATAAACATGTCATCTAGCTTTAGCATAGGAAATGGGAACTCTGCATCCTCCCTCCTATATCTTAGAAACCCCCTCAAAATATCTTGGATGAGACTAAACTATCTCCTTATCCTATCAAAAGTGATGAGATCCACCTCATGGTCTCGCCTCCCAAAAACCCACCTATAGCTTTATAATGATAGATTATGTCTAGTGTAGCTCACCCATGCTATAAATCTAACATATGGACATAAAATGACCTCACCCTCCACAAGTGCCTCTAATCTATATTTTTACCAATCTAGATCTCAAGATCTTCCCCTTAGTCTAGTGAATGTAAAATCACCTCTCCATCGCATGTAACCAACCTTTAAATCCATCTAAATAAAACCATGCCATGGTAGTCCCCTAAGTCTCAGTACCCTAATATGCTCATAGGCCCAATAATGTAACATAAAACCAATGATGATCCCATATCTCCTATGGGCACAGTATCCCCATAGCTTTCAATAGATATAAACTAATAATATAGGTGCCCACATAAATACTATACGATACAACCACATATCAACAAGCAACCCCATCAAAAATTATGGAAATATTGCATTGCTTGAATCTAATACTACATAGCATGTGATGTCTATCACCATCATCATAAATAACCATCTTTCATCCCTATCCCTATGGTATATTAGTGTGTAGTGAAAACTTCTAAAATACCACCTCAATAGCACAAGGTCCTCTTCATATAAATAATCCATATGTATGTCTCTCTCATCACTACTAATATGGTATATTGACTCACCCCATATAGGTAGTTGTACTATTTGGTATATTTCCTTAGGTAGAATGGTCATCTCTCCAGTTGGTAGTAATAATGTGTTAGTGGCAGGGTCCTATTTCTTGATGAGTACCACTAACATAGCTACATTTCAAGGCTCATGCTAGTATTACCTCATGCCTCCTAGGCCTACATCAATCATATGATCCCAATCTTTGTTGTTTATGCCTCAGTATACCTTATCAAGTATTTGGCACACTTGATCATGCATCTATAACTGCTCCCTCACCTACAAGGATATTTTGGTACATTAGTTTACCTAGTCTATCAAGCATCACCTAATAATTATACCTATTACATATAACTCTTACCTTACCCAAATCACCTCAATTACATAAAATCCACCTCATCCAACTTACACCCAAGACCTACCTTCAATTTTACCTAACCTACCTTAACTCATCTACATAATTAGTACCCATAACCCTTTTTGTACTACAACCTTATACCCTTTATATTCATATTCTCCTAAGCTTACATGATCATACCTATAACACCCATTCTTTAAACATATAATCTACCACCCTATCCTTATGGCATGAACATTTACAACATGGGTTCTTATTACTTCAATAACCTTATTCAACATTCAAAATAGCAAACCTATTTAACTATCCTCACCTTATATATCGATCGTCAATAGTCGAGTGTCAATTGATGATGATTCATTTTAAAACCATCAATTATTAACCACTGATGGTTAGGTAGTCAACCATTGATGGTCCACACATTAACTATTTGATAGTTGGCTATCAATTACTGATGTTTGATAGTGACCACTAATGGTTACTATATGGTAATCATCAGTGAAACTACCCTAGCCCGAACCTCCCAAAACTCTAAAATAATAAATGAAAAACACAAGAAACTACCCAAATTACTTAAAAACATCCCTTACCTACCTATCTTACCTTTTTCCCCTAGCTCTACCAATTTCACATTAAAAACTAAACCCCCTACCCCCCTAATTTCAAACCCAAACCCTAACCCTAGGTTTTACTAGCCTATAATCAAATAAACAAACAACAAATTCACCAAACATAAACAAATTCAATTACAATGCCTACCTCATTCCTTAACCACATCATAGAGGAACTCTAGGAACCATCATTGCTTGTCCCTATGCTCTCCCTCAACCTCTTTGCATCCTTGCTAGTCAAACCTCTAATAAATCACCTCAATCAACCACAACAACTCACTCACTCAAAATCCAACTGCCACTATTTTTTTTAACAAAACCTCAAGGAAAGTTTCATGGATTGTAAGTTTGTAAAATAATGAAATGAAACCTTGGTGGACCTTTTATGGTCACCCTTTTAGGGCTAACATATGATGACCAATGATCATTACATTACCACTGATGGTCGACCCTGACCATCGATGGTCAACCTACTTAGGGTTTTTTAACCATCTCATTTCAGCCCATGATCAAAATATTTTAAATAAACTTACCTGAACCCTTTAACCATTGGAGATCACCTTCTCTACCAGATAACTAACTAACCAATTCACTTGAAATTGGCTATTTGGGCCCAAATTTCACACATTTTGTGATGACCTTACTTTGGTCATTTTGACCATAATGACTACATTGCCATGTTAAACAACTTGAAATGGTGCTACTTTTGTGTACTAACCCAATTTGAATCTTCTCAAGAGCACTTCCTACCTTGGATACTTATGAATACACTAACCTTACCTAGGAGACTGTATTTATGATTACAACCTAACTACCACACCTAGATTTAGTCACTTGGTCTACTTGTCACTTGTCTTTCTAGTACCACCCATGTTTTCACCAACTACTTCAATTATGGCATCTTAGTCAATGTATGATCTGTGATATCTCACTTTGTCACCTTTTGTGCACATGTTCATACTTCAATACCCAACTTAACACCAATTTTATCACCCACTTACCAAACCTACACTTTATTCTATTTCACCTCATCACTTCCCAGTTTGAGGGGGAACACCTCCTCCCATACTTGGGGTAGCCAAACCTTTGACCCACCACCCATTTTTTATTTTGAAACTTATACATACAAACTACATAACAAAAAAGGGAAAATATAGACACTATAAATCCATACACTATAATTCTAGATGTCACACTAACCTTTAAACCACCCCTTAATCCCCCAGAGACCACTTCTTATCCTTTGCTCCACCAGTTATTAGAATAAATGGCTAAACTTAGCCATTTTTTAACTATAACCTAACCATTGATGGTTAGCCTCAGCCATTGATGGTTAAACTTTAACCACCTTAAGGGTTAATTGCCACTCAACTACAACTTGATTTTTTATTTTTAGTTGTTTGATCTGTGTGCATAATCAATGCATGTTAATGTTAAAATTAGATAGCTTGTTAAACCTCTTATTTTACCACTCCCTTTTCCCTATATAAAGAGAAGAAGAGGAGGTGAAAGGAGGTGAGAAATTAGTAATCATTAGAGTCTTGTGCATTAAAACTTTTTATGTAGGTGTTCTTCTCACTCCTAGTGAATCTAAGAAGGCTTCTAGTGAACCAAAAACCATGATAGAGATCAAAAATTCTACCACTCATCAATCAATAGCCAAGGCAATGCCACTCTTATAGAATTTCTCTAGGGCCCATAAATAAAGTTTCTAGCCACTCACTTCAATGTTATTTAGACTAAAAATAAATCTAAGTATATGTTTTCAATAATTAAGTCCTTTGTTTCTCTCCCAAATCACCCTCCAAAACTTCTCTCCACCCTTCCCAATCAAACTTCCTTTTACCCAAGCCAAATCTAACAGTAATCATCGATGGTCACCTAACCACCGACAATTTATCCTAGCTATTGATAGTCACCTAATTGTTGATGGTCACTATGTGTCAATTCTAATAACAATTTTATTTGACCTACCAGACCCTAACCAAATCCCACTTTCTAACTTTCTACCTAATTAAAGAGCATCACTCTATTATCTAAACCACAACTTATTTATTTATCACTAATATCTAATCATTTATTGCTATAATTAGTCAAATTCATCTCTTTTCAAGCACTTCTTTTATTTTATTTTATTATCTTCTATTATTTATGTAACTAATTTATCTTTTTCTTTCATAATTTAACTATTTAAAAGTGTGGATTGATAGCCTCCTAGGAAGTCTGTGTGTTTCTTAGATCTAGCTCACGCTAGGCAATCCACCCTACTATCCAAGTAATCAACCATTTCTTTAGTGATTTCTTATCTATAAGTCATCCTTTCCAGATAAAGAGGAGTCTCCATAATCATCTAGATAAATGTGCACACAACATATCAAGTTCTAATAACATCACCCTCCTTTCAATTTTTACAACTTTCTTTCTAAGAAAATAAAGCAAAATTTACATGAAACACTCAGATCCTTTAACAACCTAGGGTTTACATTCTATAATCCCTTAAAATTTAAATAACATATATACCCTTTATAAATAAATTATCTTAATATATAATATTTGATGTATGTTACACCTTGATGTGGCATACTACTTTCAAAACATTACATATCATTTATCTATACTAGCTTTTGTCATGGTATACATTAAGCTTACATGATCACATTTATTATATGCCTACACATATTATGACATGAAACATTTAATATTTACCACTAGGGACATGTGCTTATTTTTATTTCTATCATTTAATACTTCAGGACATTACTTTACCATATAGCATATGCATATCACTTTATTTCTTCAGACTGCTTTGTTATTACACTTGGTGTACACCATACATGTACATATGCTACTGATTATTCATATGCCTCCTATTATTTTATTTTTTAACCTTTCCCCTTGTCCTTTATTCATTATATAACTTATTTTATATTTGTGTGTGCGTGCGCGCGCACGTGTGTGTGTGTGTGTGTGTGTGTGTGTGTGTGTGTGTGTGTGTGTGTGTGTGTGTGTGTGTGTGTGTGTGTGTGTGTGTGTGTGTGTGTGTGTGTGTGTGTGTGTGTGTGTGTGTGTGTGTGTGTGTGTGTGTGTGTGTGTGTGTGTGTGTGAAAAATAATTTAAATATTTCAAAAATAATCAAATATTCCAATATACTAAAATAGGACATATGCATGATTTGATTTGCTACTACACATGGATTTTTATTGTTATTTTTGATATACATGGTGAGTAACATTTACATATTATAAACATATGATTCTCATGGTATACATGAGTTAAATTCAGGACATAAAATTTAAATATGATATATGGGTATGCAAATGAGTGGCATTGATCATACCCATGGTAAACATCTCTACATTTTCGGCATGCCCATGCTGGGGTAATTTTCACATATTTTTAAGGTTTAATATTTATATTATATTCCATTTATAATATTTATCTACTTAGACTATTTATACATTAATTTGACTTATTCATACCTTTAATAATGCTATTTACTATGGATATTGTATTTTTATATACTAGATGATGGCATTGAATAATTATGTGGACTAGAATTTCTTGCTCCATTCTTATTTGAAATTGATGATTATGACTTTTCTTAATCATTATTGTTTTTTAACTATTTTGGTATAATGACTACACCTTATCACATCATGTGTCAGTTATGTCATAGTATCCAGTCCAAGTCATGGCCATGTCATCTAAATGCCAACTCATATTTGAGTTATGTGTTATATGTTTGTCTACTTATTGATCATGATTTGTGTGATTTTTGCTAATATATTATGATATTATGTGTGTGTGTTTTTTAATACACAAATTTATATGGAACAAGTTGATTGATACCATGTGTTTAGTTTCATGATTTATATCACACAGATTTATATTGTGCTCTATCTATTTCTCTATGTATTTTCATTTTTTATATCATAAATCTACTAAATTTTTTATTACTACATGCTTCATTAAAATATGTAGCTAAATTTGGCATATATTTATATAAAATAATTTTCATGATTATATCTTGCATGATATTAACAAATACTTTCCCTTAATTTGGATTACATGTTTCATATATGCCTACAATTTTCAAAATATTTCTATGATGACATATCTTATCATATTTTCATATGTAATTTAAATTATTATACTTTTTATATATAACATGTGATGTGCATAAATATTTATTTAGATATGATTGATTTCATAGGATTGATACCTCGTATATAAAGGGGGTGTATAAGGGCTTTCTTTAGATATTCAAGCCATATCAGACAAACTATTTTATATTTTGAGATAGATTATGTGGTTCAGATAGGTTAGATTGAGCATATTTAGATATATTCACATGATTTTTATAAGAAATTTGGACACATTACATGATTTTAAAGAATGGATTTGGAATTACACATGATTTTGAGGAAAAACTTGGTAATTTTACATTTTTTTAACAATATATAAGTCATTGTATGATAATCTTAGATAAATTTTAACATTTTTGCATTATTTTGAGGGATGTATAGACTATATTGGGCATGTAATTTGTTCATTTAAACACTTTTATATAATTTATAATGATTATTGGTTGATAATGATGGTATTACATGAGCAGTTTGGGTCTATATTCATTGATAATGGTTGATTATTTTACATATGAACCTAGATTATATTTTTAATTTTACATATGTACCTAATTCAGGTTTCCATTTTCAAATATAAATTTTATTTGAAAGTTCAAAAAATAATTTATTTTTATACTCATGGGATTCTGGTTAAGGTTACCACATCACTCAACTTATAACACCATCTTTTCTAGTTATAGTTTGGGAATTTATACTTCCCAACCCACAATTTCAATAGTTAAATCTCTCTGGGACATGTTTAACCCATGATATTTTCCATAAAAGTTCAATAAGAGAAATCTTAGTTCACATACCATCATGTTTATTCATTCCTTATAATATCATATTTCTACTAATCGACACCATTATCCAACTGATTGGAAAATGTCTAGTAGTATGTTATCGAGATCATGATCATGAGTACATTAGTCATTCTAATTTGAATCTAATGACTTTAATACTTATATTTATATGTGTGTGTGTGTATATCTAAACATGTGTGTGTGTGTGTGTGTGTGTGTGTGTGTGTGTGTGTGTGTGTGTGTGTGTGTGTGTGTGTGTGTGTGTGTGTGTGTCTGTGTGTGTGTGTGTGTGTGTGTGTGTGTGTGTGTGTGTGTGTGTGTGTGTGTGTGTGTGTGTGTGTGTGTGTGTGTGTTTAATATTAAAGTGAACTATTTATATTTTATGTATATATATTAATATAGGTATATTTCATGATGCTCTGAAAGCTTATGAGATTATACTCATGACAACATTGGAATGTGTATTAAAAAAGTAATTTTAATTGTTTAAGGTTATGTTTGCATTGATGTCTAAATGCTTAGGCATTTGTAATGAAGGTATAAGTCTTGAATGGTTGGGATTATGCATTAAATGGACTTGTGCTTACTTTTGTAAATTTAATGCCTTGAATGAGTTAATAAACTTTTTTTGCCTTGTACGTTGGTCATTGAAAGGCTTATTTTTAAATTTTTAATATCTATTGTCATGTTGAATCATGTATGGGAAGGAGGATGTCCTTTGTGTGTGTGTGTGTGTGTTTCATATTAAAGTGAACTATTTATATTTTATGTATATATATTAATATAGGGATATTTCATGATGCTCTAAAAGCTTATGAGATTATACTCATGACAACATTGGAATGTGTATTAAAAAAGTAATTTTAATTGTTTAAGGTTATATTTGCATTGATGTCTAAATGCTTAGGCATTTGTAATGAAGGTATAAGTCTTGAATGGTTGGGATTATGCATTAAATGGACTTGTGCTTACTTTTGTAAATTTAATGCCTTGAATGAGTTAATAAACTTTTTTTGCCTTGTACGTTGGTCATTGAAAGGCTTATTTTTAAATTTTTAATATCTATTGTCATGTTGAATCATGTATGGGAAGGAGGATGTCCTTTGAATGCCTATGTGGGAAATCAAATAAAAAACAAAATAAACATTATATTCCACGTTTTTGAATTGGCATGGCATACGTTGTCTACTTGGGGTTATAAAGAAAGATTAAATGTATGACAAAATCTTTGCTTCCTCTTTTATGCAAAATTTAATGTTGGGAAAAAAATTATTTTAATTTTTTTTTAAACCACGTACTTGAACTAAGATTGAATTCTAGTTGAAAGAATCATGTAGGGTTTTGTTTGGCATTTTTTGGCCATCATTTTGGTCATTGACCTCATGAGAGATATGGGGAAAGAGAAGAACAATGGAGATGGAGTTTTGGAGGAAATACAGAGGTTTTAGACTTGAACTTTAACTGATACCCTATTGGTAACAAATAGCAAGAAGGAGAGGTATAAGATAGATGGTGGCTGAGGAGATTGAGGAAAGGTAGAGTTGTGTGCAGGGGTTTATGTTGATGTTATTGCTGGTGGTGTGGTGCCTTAGTGGGAGACCTACTTTAAACTTTAAAAAAACCTTGCAATTACATATTTTCAATCATGTCATTCCTCCTCCCCAAGTTTATATTATGTCCTTTAATTTTTTATGATAATATTTCAAGTTTATGGAAACCCTGTAGGGTATACTCTCATGTGACAATGTTTTATGATTTCCACATGAGCCTATACCAGGGCCAAGCAACTGTAATGATATAGATAATTTTTATGTGTGTGAAATCATTTCATTTTTATTTTATTAATTAATAAATCTCTTTTTATGCATTTTCTCACCTGGACTGAGTTGGGTGGGTTAACTACATTCTAGTATTTGTAGGAAATCTTATTCTTGTGAAATTAAGGAGGACAGTTTAAGTTCTTATGTGATTCTTAGAAATGGACTCATAACTTGGTTAGATTTATCTTAAAATCAATTTATTTCCCATTTATGTTATGATGGTTATTTGATTTCTGCATGTTTTTGGGTGAGGGAAAAATTGCCTGAATTTTGGGTTTTGAATAGAAATTATAGATTATCATTATTATTAAAAACTTCATGGAAAAAGATGAATTTATTCAGTTTTGGGTGTGGCTATGTATGATTAAAAACTTTTTTGGTAGGGCATTATAATCCTTTCATATAAACCCTTACTTGGGAGAACCATTAATGACTGGTTTTAGTTATGCACTAGAGGGGTTTCAGCTGTTATAATTGTTTTCATATATCTATATATCAAACTATTTTTATTTTATAAACCTCTGTCAAATATTAAATTTACCTCTTTTTATTTTAGTATGCATTTGAATCTTATTCCATTTGAGTTTGTTTTACATAAGAGTGACATAGATCTGATTGGTGGTGTTATTTGTGGAAGTTTTCATGCTTTCCTATTGGTTCAACCCTGCATGATTTGATTTATGCATTATTTATAATGATGCTTGTATTAGGATATAATGTACACACTTCCTTCTTTATAATCATATGATCTTGTTTTCCAATCCATTGAAAATAATATATAAAATAATAAATTTTATTTTCTTGTTGTGAAGATGAATTTTGCTTGGTTGGTTGCCTTTTGTAGATGTTAGTGATTGGTTAATTGTGAATAAAAGTTTTATAAATAAAAATAAATGATATGGTATGATTGGAGGGTTGTTTTAAATTATTTTGATTAATTGTTATTCATACACCTTATTTATTGAAAAAGAGGAAATATATTGATTTTATTACATTGGGAACTTGCATTGTGATGTGTTAGCATAAGATAATCAATTTTTTACATGTCTTGTAATGAATTATTTGTAATAATTAATTAACATATATAGTATCCATGCTTCTTTTTTTTTTTTGGATGGTTTTACTCATTTGTGGGAAAATTAATGGATTGAAATCAATAGACTAGTCATGATTAGACAAGAATGAAAATATGCTTAATTGTTGCAGTTTTTCCTATGCTTATTATGTATAATTGATAGTCTTGTATTACAATCATTATTTGTCTTATTTATATTGTCCTTTTTCCTTGAGGGTTTATATATAATAGCTCATTGCTAATTTTCTCTTTTGTAAAAATATAGTTGCATTAGTAAGTATTATGGTTGCCTAAATTATTTCATGTGGGATGAAGTTTATCTAATTACCTTACTTATGTTGAACTTGACTTATTAAAAAAGAATTTAAATTTAAAAATGTTTTATTGAGAAAAAAAATCACATTTATAGCTATAATTTGACACATTATTTTTAGCCTTTCAGTGCAAGGATTGTTATGCAAGTTGGCTCTTCCTTTGGGAAGTTTGACTTCAGGTTTATATTTATCCCTTGCTTAAGTGTTGTATTTTCCATTGTTAACCCATGAAGGGTTTTGGGATGGTGAAGTGGTTGGTTGAGTTTATTTTATAATTAAATTATTTTATTTGGCATATGTTACCTTGAAGTATTGATTCCATCATTTGTATTTGTATGATAACATAATGGTTTCCTTGTGCTTACACATTCATGCTTGTAATTATATTCATATGTTAAAACTACCAACCTATGAGGGTTTTTTGAGTTATTTTATCAACATATTCATGTAATATTGTACTCAATGTTGTGGTCTATTTTTTTAACTACTTAGTTTTATTTTGTAGTATTCATTTTAGAATTATAATCAGCATTCTTATATTAAGGATTATCATGCAATATTATAGTTGTGTGTTTGAGTAACTAAACCTTGAACATGGTTAAATTTAATTTATTGGAATTCCCTTATTTTAAGGAGAGTTACCCATGCGGTTGGTAATTAAAGGCTATCATAGACATGGCTGGAATAGTTATACATATGTGTTAATGTTACTTGTTTAGTCTCAACTATTAAATTATGTATGTGAGAAGTTTATGCTATTCACTTCTCGGTTGGTTAGTTGTGGGGTTCTTGGAACATTCTGATTATATATATAATAGTATTATTAATCCTGTGAACACTTATTACCTACGTAATTAAGTGTATAGATTCCTTTCATGAATGTATACTTACATGTAAATAGAACCATATCATGTTAATTAGTGTTGAAATTTATATTGCAACCACACTGTGTTATGACATTGTGAAAACTTGTTTATGACACTTTTTCCAATGGTTTATATCCCCGCATTTATTTTTGAATCCAACTGAATGGATGTCCTTATCTCATGATACTACCTTGATAATATTAAATGATACTACAAACATATTCCATTAAGGTAGTGAAAGCATGAAGCCATAATTAACTGATAAGTTAATAAGTGGGTTACCCTTAAGTTGGGATTAAATGAGATCAATCATAATAAATGGTTGTTAACTAGAATTATGAGTTGATGCTCCAATGCTCAATGTGTTTATGGGTTGGTCACATGTAGGCAATGCCTTTATGGTGATTGGATATTCATTGATATAGCCATAATTGGTCTAAATTTATGACATGGTAACTAGCTATTCATTAATGTAACCCATAACTAGCTTAATTATGTTATTATAATTAGTCTATTGGCTGAATTATCACTCAAATAAGTCATTGATATTTTAGCTATATCATTCAATGTTATTAGTTGAGTTGTAATGATTTATTAGTGTGAGGACCCTATGGTCGAGAATTCAACAATATAATTCCAATGTGATATCACAATTAATGTTGATACACTTTAATTGTTATTGTTCATCTTATACTATGTAATAATTCCCATATATGTGTTCATGCTTATTAAGTGGGACTATTAAGGATACCATGACCTTTTTGTGCATCGGTATTATGGCTAGGTGGGTGTCAAGTGGAATTTAGGACTATGTTTATCTGATGTTATGATAATTATTTCCCTTTTGTTTGGCCATATGTGGTGGGATGGAATTTGCTAAGTGATGGAGCATGGGTGCAATCACCCCTAAGGTTATGAATCATGGCATTATGATATAAGGGTAGGGGGTGGGGTTTAAAACCTGAACCTATCCTTACTTATGCAATCATAAGGTTCTATGTTCAAATTCTTATGTTGGGTCACCTTAGTAGCAGATTGATGTTAGCTAGTGGATGATCTTAAAATGTTGTAAATTTGGTGTAATCCAAAGCTTGGCTCGATGGTACCATTGGTTCACCTTTGATACCTATTGTACCTATTATGCACCTTCCTTTATCTAGATGATATAATTAATAATAGCCAATAAGATGACTAGCTATGATGTTGAATATTACCTTGGGTCAGCAACTTTGTAAGGATAGTCAAGAGCTGAGCAAACCTTCTTTGTATGACTTGCAAGGTCATAACCATAAAGGGTTATCATATTCTTATATTGGGATAAGGATCCTTAGGTGGTTATATATGGAAACCAAGTGCCTTCTAAATGTTTGAAGGTTATTAGTGTGGGCCTTATACTAATGCCCCTCGAATAGTGTTTCACCTTTTAAGCAACCCCTTTCTCTATGGAATCCTCTGGCAATGGTCATCCTAGCATACATATCTCATTGACCCAATCCATTTATGGGTTGTATACTCATATTGTGTAAGACAATGTTGATGTGTCATACATGGTACAGTGGAGTAGTGGTTCTACATGTGGTTCCATTGTGTACTTTATTAATAATTCCCAAAAAAACAATATTTTGGGTTGTTTCATATAATTTCCAATTTCAAGTTTTTTAAATAATTCATATTATTTCACATTTATTATTATGAGATGACATTGATATATACATGTTTCTTGTAGATTTCACATGGATCAAATGGTACATTGTGACTATATCTATCAGCACCAAGTATTTATTACAAATACAAAATTTATTTATTTTATGATTTTAATTTAGAATGTTCAATACTAAATTAAAATGTGGGCATTTATAGTCACCTAAAAAAAATTGTCACTTTGGAAACTTAAAATTTGACATACTTTTACATACTTGCACAATGCACTTTTATCTAGCTCTTGATCACTTATCCCCTCTATTAGTCTACCCATGTATAGTATTAGCCACCTATATTCACCAAAAATATTTATTTAATATCAAATTGGCATATACATGAAGAATTTCATAATATTATTTATACATTATCCATATCTTGTATCCTTATTTTTCACTTCTAGGATAATACTGGTAAACCTGGATAGTTTTGATTACCATATGTATTACTCTATTAGTAGTGTCTAAGAGAGGATGAAAACTATTTTTAAAATATGAATTATCTATTAGGTTTCCTATACATTTTTCATGGGTTGGTCATATTATAAAATTAAATTAAGAATAACTGATAAATACAAATCATCCCTAAGGTTTATAATCACTTAGAAATTATTAGCAACATTGAGGAATCACCTAACACTCTCTGGGAACATTATTAAAAGGAATATAAATATCTAAAATATTTAAGGATAATCCCAATATAATTCCATATATAAATACAAAAAAACAAATACAAGTGGTACCAAGTATCAAAGATCAAAAGACATAATTATAATCTATATTTTTCACAAACTTGCACACATGCACGCACGCGCACACACACATACAAGTGGGATAACTATCTATAGTTTGATCTCTCTTCATAGTAATAAAATGTATCAATTGTGATCCATTTAATGGGTATTGGTTGGGCTATCCAACCCAAAATAATAAATCCCTTTATGGGCATCTTGTGATAAATCAATCATAAGTAAGATTTGGACAAAAAAGATATAAATTGGGTATCAATGCGTAAGATCGATGATGTGAGTGCACATAGAACTAGATTTTATGTGAAATCACATAGATCATCAAAGTTTTAGACCAACATTATATGCAAGTAAATTTTTGGTAGGCACCAACAATGACGCCTATGGTAGGAATCTAACTTTCCAGTAGCATCCATGTAGATTTTTAGCCTTGTGTTTCAGGTATGAGTATTAAAAACCCACACAAAAAGCATTAGCAGATCCTATGGCATATTATGTGAGGAAAAAATATGTAATATTAGATAATAAAATCATTGCTTTCTATCTATATAATTTATAAATTAAGTACTTATTATATCAGTTAGCCTTTTCAATTCATATTATTATGTTTATTTCCATATTTTCTATAGTCTATATTATTATTTATTTTCCATTATTTTATATCTCTTAGGTGTAAAATAAGTAAAACAATATCATAGGTAAGTGTATGTGATTGAAATATTTTATCTTATATTTTATTATCCACGTGAAAAAATTCATTAAGAGATTGATAATCATCATTTTAAAAAATCTTTAAGAAGTTACAAAATACTATTGGAAAACATACATAACATAATATCTTATCTTTTATTGGATAATAAATTAAACTATATATGTTGGTCTTGAATATAATCATATAATCATGAATGGTTTCATGTTTTTATTTCTTAATATGTGTTATTTTTTCAAGAGTGATCCTGAGGCCTTCATAAAAATCAAATATTTATAATATGTCCACTAATCTGAGAAAGGTTTGAATAACTCCACTTAGTAAAGTTCAAAACTAAAAAATGAAAAATTTCTAATGATTCTTGAAAAAAAAATTAAATAAGAAAATTTCATCATTCACATAGTCTCCAAGGGAAGCATATTAATATTTAAGGTTCCTATAGGGATCTCAATTACCATTAAATAAAGTAAACTTAGGCATGATAAAATCATGTGGAAAAGAATAAACTCATAACCATGTGTGCTAATGGGTTTTATAATATTATATGAAAATTAGCCATAACATTAGCCTTATGAGACCTTATAAATAAAAATTGAGATTTTATATGTAACTCTCCTATTTCACCCATCACAGAGACTATATTGGTAGTATGGGTGGAGGATGAGGAATTTCATTATCAGTACCAAAATTAGGCATCTCAATATGTTTAGGTAAATAAGTGGGAGTTCCACATCTAGAAGTGCACAAAAATTAAGAACATGTAGAGACATAAAAGGGTAAGGATTAAAATCATTATAAAAATAGGAGCATCATTGAAAACATAATCAGTATTTTTACTATCTACTTCTCTCATCATTTTCATAATCTTATAAAATTGAGAAGGATTTTCTAAAACATATGTTCTAATAGTTTCAATAAATTCATCCATATATTATTTTTTTAACCTTTTCGGACTTAGATGGTATAAATCCTATGTTTTTAAAGGGTTGAGTATAACAATAATTTAGAATGAAAACTAGAAATAATTGATTTGACAAACCTTTCCCAAAATAGCAAGAATAGAGAGAAAGAGTACTTATCTAGAATAAAATAGGATTTTTTATGGATCAGGAGGGTGAAACAAGATGGAGAAATAGAAAGATACCTTATGTTCTCTAACTGTAGCTAAAATCTAGTCTCAGACAATAGCACCCTTATGTGGACATTATCACCATGTATATCTAGTGTCCAATTATGGCACTATTATCCCTCTTGGAAGAGTTATTCGAAACTTTTAAGGAAGCTATGGGAGGTTCTAGGGGAACTTTAGGTGGTCATGTATCTTCTACGAGATTTCCTATATCACTATTTTATTTGAATATCTTCCAAAACCTTAATGAGTACCTACATACATGAAAAAATAACTGAATCAAATGTAAAAGAAAGGAAAAACTTGGTTGTGGGATATTATGATCATGTGAAGCAGAACCCCTACTGTCTTGGTTTTTACCTACATCAATCCTAATGCTAGGGGTATCAGATTACATGTAGTTATCCTTTAGGGAATGTGCATAATCAAATTAAATGGTATACTAGAATTACTTTTTCTTAGGCCCTTCTTTAATCAAGCATGCAATGTCTAAAAGTGATAGATGTGTAGTATGCAGAGTATTGAGTTGTATTATTGATTGATTTTATGCAATTATGTGCCAAACTAGTAAGTGTTAGATGTAAAATGCCTTGTGATACTCTTTATATATAAGGAACTTTGATTTGAATACAAGACCTTTCTCACTAGCTAACAAGTCATAAAAGAGGGATAAAAATAAAAGAGAAGGCTCAAGGTAGGGTTAGGACCCAAACATGTGAGAAAATGATCATTAGACACTAGATCCATAATTGGATACTAACACTAAATGGTGCTACTATCCTGAAAATGGTGCTAGTGTATTGAGGCCTAAAAATAGAGCTAAGACCAAGAAGGATGGGCTAGGGGCCCCTATGACTGGGAGGAGGTGACTTAGGACCATAGGGGGTGAAACAAATATGGAATATAAGACATAATAAATATCGAAATATCCAAAATGACCATCTGAATAAGGAATATATTCATCACTAAGAGCTTCATGTCAAAGAGCAATAAAAGACATAATACTTGTGATTATTTGACCAAATTAAGGTCTATTTAATTAAATATCCATTTTAACATCTAAATAAAAATAATCATCAACATTATAAATATATTACATATTATCATTCATATTTACATTAAAATAACCCATAATGCAAGTTTAAACTAAGAAAAGTATGCTAAGAATATGAACACTCTAGGTTTTATAATAAACATAAAATATTTATGGTTTAAATGCAATAGAAAAAAAATAATAATAAACCATAAATAAGGAAACACTAGGAATAAATAAAGGAAAATCATAATGAGAATGTTAAAAAAGACAAGTCTTTAAGGAAAACCTAGAGTAGAATTGGGATCACAAAAAATATGAAAACTTAAGTTTGAGTGCAAGAGAGTGTATGTTCACAAAAATGTTCTAAGAAAAAGTGGTTTTAGGTCAAAACACACTATAATGAATTCTATAAATAATGTGAAATATATACATATATAAATGGAATTAAACACATACCTAATTACAAGATCTAAGGTGAATTACATGCTTTAAATTTTATAAGGGGAGTCCATAGAGAAATATATATATTATGACTTACCTATGTGTTATCAATGGCTAAAAATATGTTTATAATAAGTACAAGATCAAACCCAAAAAAAAAACTATGTTGATTTGATAATATTTACAAAATACTAAGAATCAAAATAGTTTGATGTTGGTTATACCAAGATGATTGGGTCAATCGTAGTAGGTTGAGTTCTATCTTAGTCATTGAGTTCAATCCTCAATATAAGTGTCAAATTATACTAAAATTTTGTATGCACATTCATTATATTTTACTTGTAAAAATATTCTCTAATATTGTCAAATTAAATTATGAATTTTCTAGAATTGTTAATTCTTCCTCAATACCCTAATTGGTTCAAAAAAAAAATAGTATAATGTTATAATAATGGATGTAATTATGAGGGGCCTACCTTAGTTAAACCCTTATTCTTTAATAAGTTTTAGGAAATAAACATTCATAAATTTCAAAAATAAATCTATTATAATATGAATAATTGAACCCTTATCCCTATGTATGAGATGCAATAAATTAATGAATCTTATTTTTTATTTCACTATTTCTTCACTTCTTAAATTTAAATTTTGGTATAAGAGGTTATTTTAACTTCAATATATGGTGTATAATTAAAAAATAGAGTGGGTTCTCCTTGTGAATATTTTTCTTAATTATATTAATACACTCATGTATTTATAGTATTATTGGATCAATATTATGACCTTATTGTCATGCAAGATGACATTTAACAATCATAAAATTTTACAAATGAGGATGAAAACAAAAGAGAAAAAAAAATCACCCACAAAAAATAAAATACAAGGATCGAATAAATTACATATTAATTAGACTGGGATTAAACAACTTTAATCCTAATCAAAATCTAGAAATGACCAAATATGAAGTTGAGATAAAGGAACCATATCTAGTGACCTAGAAAACACACGCACACAAAGAGAGAGAGTCACCACATGGAGAGGAATAAAAAAAAAGATGTTTCATTTTTCATAGAACATAAATAAAAACACCTATATGATCATAAACTGAACCAATGATCCAAAATCACGTAAATACACTAATTCCATAGTAAATAACTAGTCTTGTGCCAAACTTAGGTGGTTACACCTACCAATTCTTTAGTAAATAAGATTTTTAATTATGGTTTATATAAAATTAAGAGGATACTAGAACTTTTTTATATGTACTACTAAGATATTATGATTTAATGATCTTGAACATTGTCTAATACATATCTTATTCAATAGCATTGTTGCTTGAGATAATGTTATTTTAATATTAAATGGTTCATATTTTTTAATAATGTTCAACCTATGTCTATGTTCAAACACTTATTTCAAAGTTTAGTGTTAATATAGATTAAAATGTTATAAAAAGTATAACAGTGAATCAGGTCTTGTGTTAATTAAATCAATGGATCCATTCTAAGCTTAATACTCTATGACCAAAATTTATTTGATATATACTCAATGACATAGTCTAACTTATAATAATGGATATTATGCAATATAACATATCATAAACCAATAATGTATCTTTTCTTATAAGAAAACTTAGTAGCACTTAAATAAGGTCTCAAAATACTTGGTTAGTATTAATGAATAAAACCTATATGTTTTGATAACCTTTGAAGTGAATTAAAATTGAGGTTCCAAGAGTAATATTTAGTGAGCCATCGGACCTTACTCTATTTTTATGTGTTTTATATATTAAATATATGGATATTTATTTACATTTTATATTAGTGTGCCATGCCTTTATTTATTATAATAAAAATTGTACTGAATACATTTTTTTATACCGGCCATTTACATATCCCCCCATACACAAAAATGTGTATGTGCACACGTGTGTGTGTCATGGGCCATTGATCATTGATGTATTTATGGGATTATACGTGTACATATAGGCAAGCAATGTTAAGTGGGTTACTATGTGGACATAATGTACTTTTAGTTTGGGACTACATTATGAATTAAATGATTGTGGCATTGGGTAGGTGAGTTAGTTGTCATCATTCACTATAATTAGGTGGGTCATTAAATACATAAACATAATCCCTAAAAATATGTCAGATATAAATTTTATATTCTATTATTATATAGTGTTTTAATATTATTTTATTAAAAAAAATTCTTTGGTTTATTTATTTTTTCCCTTTCCCACCATAAGAAAGGGAGACTTTGATGTATTTTCATGTTAGTCTAAATAAAGAGATTTATTAGAGTGTTTTCATTAATATTGGTTTTATGTGTTGTTTATTTTATTGCATGATATAGTAGATGGTTGTATACATATTTTTATGGATGAATTTTATATGTGATGGTTTATACAATCTCCATTGTTCATCTTGATTCATGGATTGAGGTTATTATTAGTAACCCATTGTTCACCTTAGGTAAACTTATCCTTTGGAGTTGATAGTCCCATGTTTCATGGTATTTTATTTTTTGTAAATTTGTATTTTATGAAACAATAAATTTATATAATATTTTTTTTCTAGTGTCTAGACTTCATGTTGTGCTTCAAATTTATTTGGAGATGAATATTTAGAAGGATGGGAATAGATGATTATACGATTGTATTTATCTAAGGACTTTTTACATGGATCATATTTTTTTGTTACTACATAAAATTATATGATGAGACCATGTAAATTTTGATTTTATGAGGTGAAATTTTATTGGGCGTGTTTCACCTCCATCCTATTAATAGATTATGTACCACTAGTGATTCCAAAACACTTAGCTCTATCTACTTCAGCATATCATGCATAGTCTATATGCTCACCTTAACTACAAGGATATTTTACTAAGTGTTAGTAGACTTAGTTGTGTGGATAATTTTTTCATATCTATACTATGGTAATTCATGACTTAATACATGGATTCATAGTGGGAAGTTATAGTACCTCACAAGTAATGATCAAGAAAACCAACTAATATTATCGTTATAAAAATAAAATATTTAATGTATTAAGATAATATTGTGTTTTTAATTAACTTATGCATGGTTCTAAAAATTCAAACTTCACCTAGTGTGAGATAACTAAATAACTACCTAAATTATTGGAATAACAATTTTTAATGAATGAAGGTACTAATTCTATTCCATTCACTTGCTACTAAAACTAGATGGGGTTTTATAGTATTCAAGCACCATATTTTCTATTATAACTCATTAATATGCATTCTTAAGAATTTTCAATAATTTTATATAAAAATAAACCTTAATGAGTTATAATAAATGTCTTAAAATTAAGTAGTTCCTAAATGGGTGTCATGATGTGTTGTATTCAATCAAATTTTTACTCTAAAATCTTCCCATGTAGAATCACTAGTCCCTTATTTTTCACTCCATGGTTTGCACAACATATTTCCTAATCCTAATATTCTTTATTTTTTGATGATAAGTATGTTGTTCAAAGCACATCTCATTACTTGGTCAATATTCAATTGAACAGGTATTTAGGTAAAATGGTACTACCTTTTCCTAACATGTCATTGACTATATATGCATTGTGATTGAAAAAAATGTCTTCTCTTGTCAATTTATTTAAATTTATGCATTCTTCACAAAAATGTTTACATTACATGCACTGTCTACCTTCTCTATTAAGTGGGCATATGGCTATACTAGTCAAAACTAGGGCCAACTTCATCCGAAATTAAATTAGTTTTACACCGTAGAACAACCATCCACTCGCTTATATGATTACCAAAACCTTATGTCCATTATTTATCACTTTATCTTGACAACTATTCAATCTCCAAAAAATCCACATGAATTGAGTATACTATAGTCACCACTTCCTTCGTTATGTCCTTTAATGTAGTATGTTTCCCTTTTATATTTATGGACTTTAGTTTAATTAAATATATCTAGTCATTATTTCCTTAACTACCTCCTAAAAATATATTTCCTCACCAATGGTATGGTGTTATATCATCTTGAATATCTCTTTAATCCCTTTGCACTTCCCCCTATCTATCTCTCCAAATCTTCAATTTCCTGGAGGAGTTGTGTTTTCTTATAGTTATCCTTCTTTAGATACACTTATACAACTAGTTCCTCTTTATTTTTTATTATAAAATAGGTGCATGTTGATAACTAATGTCTGGTTCACAAATTTAAGGAATAAATTTTCATATATTTATATTATTATAGTAAGGTCACCTAAGATTTTCTCATAGTCTTTCAACTACTCTAAAAATTGCAATTTATGAATTTTCTATCTTGACCTTCTCACTTTATTTTATGATGCTTCCTTTCTTTAATAGTTGATCCACCAAGAGGACTATTTTTTCAACATCCTTGACCCATTAAAAATTATTCTCATCCTTCAACAATAGGTATTATTTCATCATGCATTAGCAGAGCCTTAAAATATTTAGTTCCATGATGGTCATTTTTTTTATTACTTGTGCATGTTTATTCTCAACATATAATAAATTTTTATTTTGGATTTGAATGGTAAAAATATTCATAATATTCTAATAAATTAACTTAGTAGGCATTATCACCATTTCACTACCATTTTCAACCTCATTAAGCTATTTTAGATCAACACATATAATTTTAAACTCATATTCAGTAATTTTTGGACCCACACTTGATGTCTGCATCATGGAATTTGAATATGGGCTCATCTAAATGTGTATAAATGCAATGGATATATGCCTCTAGGTTTGTGTGGTTGAGATATTAATGCTCATTTTTATCCATAAATATAATTCCTTATCTTCTACCTTTATTTATATCCTCTCTTTGATGATCCTATCTTCATCATTAGAACTATATGTAACTAAGGATTGATATTTTTATAAGTGTGATTTAGAAGATGCACCTTCCAGTTCACTAGTTATATTCTCACTTAACTATAGTAACTCTTCATCTAATGTCTCAATGTGAAAGATTTCACATTTTATATCTAATTAATCCTTATCTAGTTATTTTCTTACATTAATGCCTTCTGGTGTAGACAACATTGTATCCATTTTAGCTTGGAATTATAATCCACACTTACTCTTGTATCTAGTTATTTCTCAAAATTTTACATATTTAATGTCTTAGACTTAGTGAAATTTTCCATTCCCTCCTTATGAAAAACTTATGTGGGGTTGTGTTTAATCTCTTTCTCTTTCCATACTTCTGGGTTGTCCTTAATTGGGGGAAGCATGATAATATTTTGCATTTATGAAAGGCATGTAGCCTCATTTTTTGGTGAATGTGGAGGTGAAATATGTTTATATGGATATTGGGTTGGTATGGTTAGCTTGGGTAGTGACACAAATCTTGGAGATGGAGGTGATTTTCTAGGAGATGGCCTTTATAGACATATGTGCAACTTATTCAAAGAAAGTGGCACAATATATTTCACATCCAAGTTTTTTCACTTGGATTCTTATTCAATGGATTATATCACTATATGTTGGCTCTTCACCTCTTTTTAAATTCTCCTAGGTGATGCTTTCACACCTTTTTTTTTCCTTAGAGGATCCCATAGATGTATCTACTAATGTGATTTGCTCTAGTTACTCTTGTGTATCCTTCTTATTTATATTTTTGGGTTTCAATTCATAATATATTTTACATAGAGACCCTACTTTAGAATCCATTATTTTAGGAAAAATAATATTGGAGAAATAATCAGACTCACTTTCATATTTTCATGTAGTCTAATAAGAATTAAAATGTGTTATAGACTATTTAAACTAATATAAATAATGGTAGAATTGAATACAGAGAAAATAATAATAAAACTCACACTATATTCTATATTTGATTAGGACATTTACATAGTGAGATATACTAGCTTATAAATTAAGTTTATCTCCTATTAAAAAGGAGTCAATTATTATCGATTACAACTAAGCCATCCCCATAATATCTCTATCTCTATAACATATATCTCTCACTTATTTATTCTCTCTTACAACTTATCTACATGATTCATTCTCACAAATCACTCACATAATAAATTAATTATTATAACTCACATAAATATATTAACCCATACAAACTATAATGTGATAATTAACATGTTTTTTCTAACAACCCCCCCCCCCCAATTGTGAAAATGTGGAAAACATCAATCTCATACTTGAAATGTGCCACCTTGATATTTGCTTATGATCTAGATGGTTTTTTCAAGACATCCAACAACCTCAAGGATGATTTTAATAGTGGTTATGAAATAACTAAAACATGATGGTTTTAAAATTGGTTAACTAAAAAATAAACATGATGATTTTATAAGTGGTTAACCAATAATTAAATATGATGGTTTTACAAGTGGCTAACCAACAACCAAACATGATGGTTTTACAAGTAGCTAACTAACAACCACAATATCATGATGCTACAATAATTTTATTAGATATCATTATTATATCACATGAGGGGGAAAATACATATAAATTGTGCTCACTTATTAAAAATTTAAACATGAATATTTATTATATTCTTATTCACTACCACATAACAACAAAATTAAATAAAAACATAAGCCACCAAATATACTATGTAGACCCATCGTTGGTGACTAATGAGAGGACATTGAATGTATTCATATCTTTATTTCCTCTATCCTTGTATATCAACTAGTTAATTAGTAAGATAAGACTTGAAGCTACATTTGAGAAAATAATCCCCCCCTCAATATGGATGTCAGATTACATTGATAATGCATCAAGTTTGAAATTGAGGCAATTATTTTTCAATTTTTATTTAATTTTTCAATTACACTAATACAATAAAATATTTGATTATGACTCTTTAATTTGACAAAAACTCTAGCATAACATGATTATATTAATGACAATGAATACTCTCTGACCATTACATTACTTTGAAATTTGGCTTGCTAATTATCTCAACTATAGTTGCATTATTGACTCTTTTGAAATACATTCCTTAAATAATCTAATCCTAATTATAAAAATAAACTAATAATAACAATTGAATAGAAATTTAAATAACTATTCTACATGAATTAATCAAATATATAATTTTATAATCTAAAATAACAAGTTATTGGCTACAAAATATCTATTACTATAAAATAAGGCTAATAATAAAATTTAACTATTAAAGACAATAAACAACTATTTTAAAACTAAAAAATTCTAAAAAAAATTCCCTTCATTAGAAATTAACATATAAACTCAACATAACAAGCGTATCATAAATGATATCTTGTACATGGATGAATTCGATCTATTGGGAGTATGTATATTCTTTAGGAATAGAAATTTTGGATAGAAGAAAATGTACATTAAAACACGTACTTAAGGTAGATATAATGGAAACTTTTCATATCCTTGAATTCCTCATAGGCAATCAAATGCACTATTATTTATAAATAGATCTACCCCTCTCCATGCATCAAGCATAAATGTGGATATCAGATGGTCATGAAATGAAAAGTCTAATGCAAATCTATGCAATGTTTATAGACAAATATGCATAGTTGAATCTCACCACTGAATTAGGGTGGAGCCAATTTAATAAAGAACCACACTGATATCTTGCATATCACTTATGCATTCACTAATATGAGTGGGATCAAGGAGAACTTGTGTGTTGACCCAAGATTCAATAAATAAACTAAGAATAAAAATAATGCTTTTAATTTGTAGATCTAAATCTAAAAAGGCAAAAAAAGGAGTATTTAAAGTAGGTACAAGATTCTTATATAAATTTCAAGAACCATATAGTATATCAAATGCTGAGGAGATCTTAAATGGACCAAGTGAGGAGTTGTAAGGTGTAAACAACATCAGATCCACCTATGTTGCTAAATTAAATAATCTTTAATGTAATAATATAGTTTATTTTGAGTAGGTTAAAACAACCTCCCCAAAAAAATGTAATTGTATATCAAATTATGTTTTATACACATGTTAGACCCACTTACTTTAATTTCTAATACAAGTGATAAATGTTCAGTGCACTCACGTATACATAATTGGAATAAAAAGAGGTGAATTGAGGTAATTAGCTAGAGGTAAACACATACAAAAGATGCCATGAGGAAATGTGTTATTTTATTATATTTTTTATGGGTTTTAAAGTGTATCAGTGTACATATACATAGATAGGACCTGAGTGCCATATGTGGCACTTGTACTTCCACATAAGATGGTTTATAGGTCTTTAACCTTAGGTAAATACCTCAGTCTCCTCAGTAGGTTTTAATCTTTCTCAAGGATGGTTAAGCTAAAGGATTAGTTTAAATGAGAAGGATAATTCTATAACCCTAAGTTATCATTCAAGTTAATCATAGGTTTACATTAAAATGCATGTTACATAACTAAGATAAGCAACATAATCATCAACCAAATATTAATACAACACATGTAGATTTTTAATCATTCATGTAATAGAATATATTATCACATAAAGAGAAAACAAATTTAGAATACAAAAATCTATAGTGCTATTGGTCGAGGCCATAAATGCCTTATAGCTTTTAAGGTCATTGCACTACTTGTATAGCTCCTACATCATTTGCTTCCTAATATGGATGCCATTACTAGAATAATGATTAATGATATAGTTATGATCAACATCATTATTCTATAAGCAGTCAAGAAAATGAAATCATATA
Organism: Torreya grandis; assembly: GCA_037957365.1. Classification (NCBI taxonomy): domain Eukaryota; kingdom Viridiplantae; phylum Streptophyta; class Pinopsida; order Cupressales; family Taxaceae; genus Torreya; species Torreya grandis. The sequence goes on from JARHVA010001920.1 coordinate 740,354, forward strand.
ACTATTTAGATTAGCATATCTAATGTGATATTATGAACAAAAAAGTTTAATACATTTAATCAATTAAACCTTAATTATTTACTTATTTTAAGAGAAGTAAAATCATGTAATTACTCAATAGCAAAGCCAATTAAAATAACTTATTAAGAATTACTTCATTTATTTTCATATGATATTCCATAATCACATAAGTAAATGAATGCCTAAATAAATCATTGCATTAGGAATAAATTTATAATTTAGCTAGACTAGAAGAAGGCAACAAGTGTTTTATACAGTAGCAATGATCGAGCACATATTTCAACATTATTAAGAAAATGGAATTCACCTAAGTTTTAAGTTGAGTGGAATCCAAATAAAATATTAAACTTAAGAAACTCTTACAAATTTCTCTATTAAGCATCCAGGGCAGTGAGGTAGGTAAGTTCAACTATTGGAAAGGAAAGTAAAACACATACAACCCAATGTGAAAGAAATCAGCAAATGAGCAAATGTTAGATATCTAATTATGCATCATCAAATGGTTTAGAATTGATAAATAACTTGCTTATCTTCTTCCATTGATTCATAAGAATGATATTATTATAATTTACTTCAATTTCCTTTACTTAATCTATGCAAAAATATTATACATGCCTATGATTAAATCATGAGATCTAGTTAACTATTATTTCATTTATTAAGTAATATAAAAGTAACCTATTAAATTTAAAATTACATATATGAGACATACATGTATTTAAGAAATGAAAGTAATAATTTTCATATCAACATATGCAAAGTACATACTTTACATGCAACCAGGTATGTTAGAAATGCATGTTTAGAAGGAAGGATTTGGTTTGTTTTTCCCCATAAACCAGTTAACAAAAGTTTATGCATTGTTTAAAATACTAAGAGATCGATATGCATCTATGTATTTTTATACATAAAGTGATAATCCAAATTAACTATTAAACTTAGTCAATATGAGTTAACAACATAACTTATATCTAAGTGCCTATATAATCTATTTAAGATCATTCTAATTTAAATAGATTTTAAGAATTAAGAACCTGGTCTAACCAACCAAGTCCCAAGATAACAATCATAGATTAATTTGTTTGTATCTAAGAATTAATATGATAATGAATATATATAATAATTTCTTGCATATCAAAATTAAATCTAGCTGGGATATAATTAACATTATAATATAATATTAAATTAATGTGAAGTTAAAACTTGAACTAATTACTACAATATACCTGAAGCATATTACCTTCAACCAACAACCAAACTACCTCATACAATGTTCAACTTCCATTTTCATTCAACAATCCATTCACAACATAAGTTATTAGCTATCATGATTAATAACAAAGATTGCATACTAATGAATTTAATGTCAATGCCAATAACTATATTAAGAAATTGAACACTATCTAACCTAATATCAATGCTAACAAGATATAGCAAATAATTAATCTAATTAACTAATTTAAATTATTATTATCTTTAATTATGCGTATGCAAATTTATCAAAGCATAGAGTCAAATATGGATGAACTAATCAAGACAAACCCACCCAACCAGTCCTATGATCCCAAGCATCAGTGGCCTTCACCATCCCAACCATCAGCAAGATGGTGGTTGTGGTAATTAGGAACATGAAGTGAATTTTGAGAAAATTGGATTCCAAACCAAAAGAGACATCCTAAAATAATAATTCAAGAAAGACAAATATGTCATCCCAAGGTCAGATGGGAATAATATATCTATCTACTGTGTAGATCAAAAGTAGGGAGAATTAATCCTAGATGCCAAATGATATAAAATGGATTAAATTTAATCTATTATATATTCTTTGAATTAACCTTCTTGAATCCTCCTCCAAGTTGAGATCAACCTTAAACATCCAAACCCTCAATATATACTCATTTACTTATTCAAGTCTAGTCTAGGAATGATAACTAGACAATAACACAACCAAATAATAACCAAATGGCATCCCATTAAATAACTCAAATTATTTAATTTTAATAGTAATTCAAAACAAATTAAAAATGAAAAAATAGTTATTAAACATAAACAAATAAATTTTTAAGTCTGACCAAATAAGATTTAGTCTATTCATGTCCTTAACAGAGGCAAGTCTGAAGTCTCTTCACAACCAAAAATCAATACACACAGCCAAGTTTATTTCCAAAATATTTAATCAAATCATGCCACAACATAATCAAAGATAACAAAAACACCTCATCAATAAATATATATCAATACTATCACAAGACCAATGGTTATAACAATTAAATATAGTTACCAACTCAAAGTATAACATTATGTTATGATGTATATACATGTGTACACAACCACACACATATATACCATAACCTTGTGAAAAATAATGACACAGTTGATGAAAATGTAGTCATAAAATGAAAACAATATAATCATGAAATGAGATGATGTAATCTAAAAAGGAAACAATATAATCATAACCTATTCGAATGAAATACTAGAGTCAAAATGAAACTTAAAACCATGGTGAAACATGCACAATCAACACATACATCACAGTCACCTAAGTCAAAATATGACTCAATCCATGATATATATATGTATAAGTTCAACATATTAGTGTAAATAAATAACTCAGTGAACCCAAGATACAAACAAATAAATCATAACTCGGTTGAAAACATAATGTCATTCAAAAGAATAAATCTAAACATATATAACTTTCAACCACAAAATCAAAAAAATTAATGATTGTAAAAAGGTAGTGATCAACAAGTGACTTTATTTAATTTAAGATCACAACATATAGACAAAATAAAATATAACATAGTCACTTGCCAATCTTTCTAAAAATAACACAGTTGTCAAATATCCCATTCATCTTGATTAGGGTTCAAGTTGTAATAGATTTCATAATCAAAACTTGGTACCAAATGACTATGAAAATCAACACAAATGGAAACATAAGAGTTTATATTAGGTAAATGTTCACAAATAATTCTATATGAAACAACCCAAATCACATCATGACTAGAACATGATAGAGTGAAAAGCAAAACACTCACACAGCCAAGTCATTCTACATGACATTATTGTTATGAGGAAATGTAGTCATAATAAAAAGGAAAATATAGTCATATTCATAGGGAATGTAATCACCATATAATAGAAACACAACTCCTTTTAAAAAAAACATAGTTGCCCTTTTTAAATCAAAGCATAGTCACATTAAAAGGAGATACGTAGTCACCACTTTCAAAACTTTCAATAGGCTTATACATGCAGATGTTATTAGACAACCAAGTTATTTTTATTAACCCTTATAAAAGTTGGTGCATATGCATATTTATATTCAACCCAAAAATCTCATACGATGAAGCCACATAATTCTTGTTACTGGTATAAAACACATAAATCCACAGCAAGTCACATAACAGGTAAGCCAATGAAAACAATCATATTTAAAGTCAAATCATAAATCAAAACCATAGGATTTAAACTAGACAACCATATATCCTATATATATCCATTGTAAGATCATATGTAATGATATATGTTGATATATTAATTTATGGGGTTTGTGTATGCAGCCTCTTAGTATTTTTTTCCAACAAACGAGATCAACAAGAAAAACTAAAAAACATAACTTACTCGATATCAAAGAAACTTCCCAGAAGCCAAGATAGATAAAAACCACTATATTCTTTCCAAGAACTATTGTGTGTGTTCCAAAAATCCATCATGGCCACCATTAAAACTAGCTAGCATTCTATTATTTTCTCCTCCATTCTTCCATCTTCCTAACTCCCTTTGTTTGCCATCCTAAATCCCACTTATTCCATCCACTTTCCCATACCCTATTCAATTATGTATTGAATGGGAGGAGAGATAAATCCTCCTTTGTATCCCAAGGCAAATCCCCCACCAACTTCTCCATTAATGACTCATCTAGAGAACATGGTTTCTAATCCAATTACCAACTAATAGGAAAGTAGATTAGGGATTAATTTCTATATTTATTATTAATCAAACATATTGACATTATAACCTTCACCGTCCATACCACCCACCTTAATAAATGGTGTTAAAACAAAATCCAACATGTCATCGACCTAAGTTAATTATCATAATGTTTAAAAACAACCAATCAAACCAAGTTTAATACCAAGCTAATGCCACAATAAACAAGTCATGAAAATAACATGCCATCACCTTAATCTAAGGTTTTGGTTAGGTTAAAGGTTTAATCCATGGAGGGGTGTCAAAGGTTCTTAGGGGTGTTAAGGTTAGGTCTAGGTAATGATTCTGAATAGGTAAATAGGGTCAATGACGGGACATAAAATGAATAGAAGCATATGCGAGAGGAATAAAATGGAGATGAGTACAAGGTGAAAATTAAAGATTGTTGCTACAAAACCCATAATGGAAATTAATGACAATTAGTGACATCAAATAAGGTACAAAAAAGTGACAAGGTAATGTACAGTAGCAATCAATAAGTATAAGGACCATAATTGATAATAATAATAATGACCAATCAAGATGTATGAAGGATAGAAAACAAAATCAAACAAGTATACCTATCAGGCATGTTTGACCTGCTCAAAATCATTTGGTTCTGAGAGTACAACTTCCAACATCTACCTAGCTCATAGATAGAATGTACAACCACCAAAAAGGACATCAATCATATCATATCAAAAATTGATAATTTAATACAAATTAATAACATCATCAACTACAATAATAAGTCCATAAAATCATTAAGCATAAAATTAAGCACATATCCCAACACTAATACAAGCAATATCACACATAATCCAACTAAAATAATAATCAATAATCAATTCAACAACATAATATCAATGTCATAATAACATAATAAATTATGAAAATGTAGGATCCTAACATCCTCCCCCTCTAAATAGGGAGATGTCCTGGTGACTTAGTCAAAAAGCCATGCATAATGCTACTTGAAAAGATAAGAATCTTCCTAAGTAACATTGTTTTTGCTTAAGGAGTCAAATTACACCAAAACCTATTGTATATCTCTATTATGTAGCTTAATATTGTGATGGTCTAGGATTCTCGTTGGTTTTAACTAGATTTTTTCCTCTTCCATGACCTATAAATGAGTCTAATCCAAAACATGAGATGGATCAGGTATATATTTTCTTAGCAAAACAACATGAAAAACATCATGAATCCTTGATAGAGGAGGAGGAAGTGTTAGCTAGTAAGCAATAGAACTAATATTTTTGACAATGTCAAAAGGCTCGACAAAATGTGATGCTAATTTAGAAGCCATGCCAAACTTAATAGAACTTTTATGTGGTCTAACATTCAAAAAAACTTTGTCTCCCACATTGAATTCATGCAGAGTTCTTTTTTGATCTACATAGCTCTTTTGCCTGTTAGACACTATTTTTTAAATTCTATCTTATTAATTACATCTACCTATCATATTCTAGTAGAAAATTAGGTCCAGCAATAGCTCTATTTTTCAAGTTATCCCAACCCTGAGGTGTTATGCACTTATGCTTATATAAATCTTCAAATGGATCCATATTAATAGCTGAATGGTAAGAATTATTATATGCAAATTCAACCAAATAGAGGTAGTCCTCCCATTTTATTTACTAATCCATTACATATATATACAATATATATTTAGCCACTTGGTTCAGCCTTTTTGTTTTTCCATTTGTTTTTGGATGATATGAAGAAATGAAATTTAATTTTGTTCCAAATACTGTAATTAATGTATGCCAAAACCGTGAAGTAAATAACTTATCCTGATCTAATATTATCACTTCAGGTATGCCATGGATCTAATCACTCCATGAATTATTCTACAAACATGAAAGCATAATTTTTTAAGTTTTTATCAATAAAATGGCCAACTTTAGTGGCTTTATCAATCACCACAAGGATTGTATCATTCTTGCTACATGATTTTGGTAGCCCTACAATAAAATCAAGTGAGACTATAGCCCACTTATATCTTGGATTAACATTAGGGTATAACATCCCTCTTGAATGTCAATGCTTAGCTTGACCCACTAGCATTCTAAGCATTTTGATACAAATTTAGTGACATCATACTTCATTCTAGACTAAAAATAGAACTTTTTTAGCTCATGCATCATTTTTGTAACTCCTAGATGAGCATAATAAGGTGTTATATGCACTTTTTTAAGCACATAATTTCTCAAGTCACCTAAATCAGGTACATAAATTATGTCTTTATTCCTTATCAATCCATTTTTTATAATATAAAATTTATCAAATCTTTTTTCTATAAGCTCATTAGCCAAACCTGCTCATACATCATGGCAGAATACATTAATAAACGATTGTTACAAAACAACACTTTTGAAATTTCTTTGTAACATTGACAAGGAAAAAAATTATATGTGTCTACTAAGTGTATTAACCACATTATTCTACTTACCTTTGGCATATGATATGTCTATGTCAAAATTACTCAAAAATTCTAGACACCTATGTTAACATACATTTAAATCTTCTTAACAAAATAAATACTCAAGACTTCAATGATCAAATTTCACCTTGAAGGGTTTCCTAACAAGAAATGTTTCCATTATTTGAGTGCATGAATAATGTCAACAAGATCCATGTCATGCGTATGATAGTTATTTTCATGATATATCAATTTTTGTGACGCATAAGCCATAATGTTGCCATCTTGAGTCAAGATGCCTCCATAGCCTTTTTTAGAAGCATCAGCCCAAGCTTCAAAGTTACCATTTAGGTTTGGTATGATAAGAATAGGAGCTATCATAAGTATCATTTTTAGCTTATTAAATGCTTCCTCACATTAAGGGGTCCACACAAACTTCTTACCTTTGCACTGCAAGAAAGTGATGGGATAGGCCACACTAGAAAAATTCTTAATAAAACATCGATAATAACTAGCCAAACCTAGAAGCTATGCACTTCATGCACATTGGTAGGAGAAATCCAATATTGAATAGCTTCAATATTCATGGGGTCAATAGCAATGCCCTCTTTAGAAATAATGTGTCCCAAGTAATGAATTTTAGATTCATAGAATGCACATTTAGATAATTTCCCATGTAATTTATGTTTTTTTAGTCTTTGTAAGACTAGACAAAGGTGTTGATCATGCTTAGCCTCATTTTTAAAATAAATAGGAATGTCTTCAATAAAAACTAGCACAGATTTATCCAAAAAATCTCTAAATATGCAATTCATAAGATTTATGAAAGCTGCAAGTACATTTATTAAGTTAAAAAGTAGAATTGTGAACTTGTAGTGTCCATAATGACTTTTAAAAGCATTTTTATGAATGTCTTCTTCTTTGATTCTTAGTTGATGGTGACCTAATCTCAAGTCAATCTCAGAGAAGACTGTAACACCATTCATTTGGTCAAACATGTCATCAATCATAGGCAAAAGATAATGGTTTTATATTGTTAACTTATTTAACATGTGGTAATCAATGCAAAGCCTCAATAAACCATCCTTATTTTTCACAAAGACCACCAGATCACCCAAAAGAGACACACTTGGTCAGATTCTTCCATTGTCTAAAATTTATTACATTTGAACTTTTAACTTTTTTAGATAATCCACATTCATGTGGTAAGGTGCTTTGGAATTAGGGGCAGATCCAAGTATGATGTCAATGGAGACATTAAATTCTTACTTGGCCAGTAAATAGGGTAGCTTCTCAAGAAAGACATCCATAAAGTCCCCCAAAATAGAAAAATATTCATGCACCAACTCTTTTTCATTGGATATTTCTTGTAGTTGGATTGTATAAAGCTTATACCCCTTCCTAACAACTCTTTTCATCTATAAGGTTTAAAGTGTTTTACATCTTGCAGACCCTTGCGTGCTTTGTAATTCTATAAATTGGCCAAGATCATTGGTGCATTACACTCTTTTTCCCACATAATCAAGTGTGTCTTGATGCTCATGTAACCAATCCATCCCAAAAATGAGATCATAAGAACCTAAAGGTGTGATAAAAAGATTCACCTTGGTATTAAAAACACTAAGATCTAATATAACTTGTTCCAAACACTCAAGAATATACACTTTTTTATCAATATTGAACTCAACTTCCCAACCTTATTTTATCAAGATGGGTTTAAAATTAGATTGATTAGTATTAAAAGGAGAAATAAAGTAATGTGTTACACCTAAATTGATCAAGATAGTCTAGTAAAAACTATTCATTGTACCTTGGGTTTCAATTGGAGTGGCCTGTAAGTCAGTGTTATGATTATCAATAGTAGCATATACTCTATGATTCACTGCTTGGCCTAATTTTAGTTTAGGATAGTCCTTTTTATAGTGTTTGTCACCATATTCCCAACAAATAATTAGTCTATAAGATGATATTGGAATGGTATTAGCACCTATGGTAAGTCTACAATGGTTTTTTCATGTTGTTCCTTCTTGTAAGAACCAGATTTAAAATATCCATGGGACTTGAAACTCCTATTTTGATTAGAAAACTTGCTAAAAATTTTATTACCTCCTAAAAATCTATAATTATAATCATATCTTCTAAAAATAAATTCATGGGAGAAATGTTCTTTGCTTTAAATTATTGTCTGCTTAACTTAAACTAGTATCTTGCATTTTTATGAGACTTTTATTTTTTCTTAGTCATATCAGCTAATTCAATTTCTAAAACCTAAGTCCTTGGGTTTGTCATGTTAACATCATACATCAATATTTTCTTAAGCCCAAGTTTAAACTTAGCAATCTTGGTTTCTTCATCATGCATATAGTTCACATGATGCAACAAATTTAGAAACTTATTCTCATACTCAGCAACAAACATGTTCTCTTATTTCAAAAGTTAAAAAATAGTGATTTTTTGCTCCTTATAGTTTACATTCAGGTGTCTCTTATGAAACTAAGTCTCAAAAATAGACCAAGATAGGTTCAAAGGTTGATATCCTTCAATAGCATAATAGTGATTTCACCATAAAGTTGTAGGTCCTACTAGCTGATAGGCTACCACTCTGGCCTTCACATTGGATGGCATATTACGCAAGTTGAAGTACTTATACAAGTGTACCATCTATGTATCAAATACATCACCTAATTCCTTACTTGAAAAAATAGGTGGTGGAAGTTTCTTTAACTCTTTGATGATTAGGTCAATATTGGTTAAAGGAAGTTCTTGAATTATAGGTATTTCCACTTGCCTCTATTAGTGGAGGTTTTTATTTTTCCCTATTTATTAATTAGGAAAATTGTATTTCTTATGCATACATGGAATTTTCCTACATTTTTGGGATAGGCTAGCTTATGTGGAGGTGTGTGTCATGGATGTGTCATAGGTGTCATAAGAATATCATAAGTAACTCCCTTGATGGGAGTTACTTCTCTATTCTTAGCACCTTGTCACCACCTTTCATGGAGGAGTTACAGTCTATTCTTGGGGTGCCTTGTCCACCTTTTGTGGAGGAGTTATTTACGTTCTCTCCTATTTGTATTCCTCACTTTGGCCATCTCATGTTAATCAGATTTTGGTTTTCTCCATTTTGTCTTGTGCAAATTATCTTCTTATGTTATTTTCAAATTGCTTTAGCATTTATTTGGTGTGCACTTGCTTCAACTTGTGTGATCATGTCTCTATTACACTCGCATTATCCAGATTCTGGCAACAACTCTGATATGGTATCAAAGCAAGAACGATAATTGTGTGTCTGGTTATGCTTTTAGTTCATTTTGAAATCAAGAGGAGTGGAGTTCTCTTTGTTTTTTTTATTTTCTAGATCTTATCTAAAATTTTATATATATATATATATATATATATCATTTCTAGTTAGTTTCTTTGGGATCCTTGGCCTTTGGGTGTCTTGGTTATCTTCACTTCAGGTGTTGGTTCTGTTCTTGGGTGCCATTGTTGTGTGGAGCAGCAGAGGGAGGAGCAGCACTCATCTGGTAGAGCATACTTTCTGCTACAGTCCACACCAAGCTTCTGCATCCAGCGCCAACCTTCAGCTACGCCAAGCTTCTACATTCTGGTCAATAGTCAACTAAAGTTCCAATAGTAGAAGGTCATACAATGCATAAGTCTGTAGGTTCATGCACTTTTGGGCTGCACCAACTTCAGCGTCCTTCACTTCTGCCACATCTGTAGGCTGTACGGCATCCAGCAAAGTTAGCAAATCAGGACTACGCCTTATTTTTGGTGATAATTCTATCATTTCTACAATTATTCTTCCAGCAAGGCACCATCAGGCCATGCATCCAATAGTTTTACATATTTGTTTTGTCTTTTCTGCTAAAATATGGACTATGTTTTCTTTTGGGCACCCCTTCCTTACTTGGCGTCCCATGTGGACCCTTAGATGCTTGGCCAGTTGTTCAATTTTGTCTTTAATTTAATTTTTTTAGTTAAAATTTACTTGATAAAACAAAAATTAGTCAATTTGACTGAATATTTAGTTTTATAGACAGTTTTGTAATTTGGGGGTTTTCATTTTAAACTTGTATCTTCACCTGTCGAAGACGAAGGGTGAGGCCCGAGTTGGCAGGAGGCCAATTCCTCCTCACACAAACCTCCTTTGGATTCCTTTTTCTATGCCAAATCTAATGAGTGGTTGGAAGGCCACTTTCTCTCTCATAACAGGCATTTTTTTAATGTTTTAGTGCTTTTTTTGCAAAAATACTAGTTTACAGGAAAATTGAACCTTTAATATCTTGCAAACGGTAGCTCAAATTTGGGTGCCATTTTTTGAAAAAGTATTTGTAATTTAATTATCCATAGTGTAGGCTTGTTATTTGTCAAAAATGCACTAGTTTATAAAGTGCCAAAAATTTGGGTCTCTCGAGACGCATTTTCGACTGAGTCCGATGTCTAGTTTGCTTTAGTCTTGCACTGATTGATCTAAGACACATTCTCAGCTAAGTTTGATGTCTTTTGAGCATGCACTTGCATATTTGGGGGGGCTCAATATTTTGGGGGGGTGATTGCTTTCCACAACTTGCAAATCTTTGCTTTCATTCTCCTTTCTGCATAATTTCACAACTGCAATTAACACAACTTCACCTAAATTCAGCTAAAAATGGATTCTTATCAACTTAGACCCCTAACACCCTTCAACTATCATGAATGTAAGGTTAAAATGTCAATCATTCTTAGAAGCAAAGGGTTGTATAGGATCACCATGGGTACTGAAGTAGAATCTAATATTGATGCTAAAAAGGTCAAGTGGTACAATCGTAGTGATGAAGCCTATGGATTACTGAACTTGTCTGTGTCTCCAAAACTTATCTTCCATCTAGAATCCTACCAGACTCCTAATGACATATGGGACACCTTATAAAAGCTATTTGGGAAGCTTGATGAGATGAGAGGTCATGAGCTCGAAAACAAACTCATAAGTCTAAGTCCTAGCAACTTTGACACCCTACAGGACTTCTTCACTAAGTTTAAGGCCCTTAGATTGAAATTGAAAGAATGTGAGATAGAGAAGAAAGATGATCAACTCATTCTTTCTATTCTTGCAAAGTTAGGTCTAAGTTATTCAGTCTTTGTCTCCACTTTCCATGCCACAAAAAGTGCCCTTGGCACTACATGAAAAATGCCTTCTTTGGATTCATTCATTGCCGACTTGACTAGGGATCAAGATAAGCTAAATCAAATGGGCACAATGAAGTCTACTCAACCCCAAGATTTGATAGCTAGAAATGGTAAGGATAAGACTTCAACAAAGGAGAAGAATAAAAAGAACAAGGACCAAGAGAAGAAGAAAGAAAACACCAATCTTGCCAAAAACAACATTGAGACTTCCTCTTTCAATGCTAAACTTAAGATGGAGAAGGTTAAGTGTGCCTATTGTAAAAAGATAGGGCATTATGAACACAAATGCATGAAGAAACAAATAAATCACCTAACTCATCTTCTAGAGAAGAACAACATAGGTGTTCCTGAGTCCATCAAGCAGAATTCATCTACCCAAGATTCTACCAAGGCAAAAGGCAAGGGTAAGGAGAAAGAAAAGGGCAAGGTCCTTGTAGCTACAGCAGCTTCTACATCTTCATGGGTCATTGACTCGGGTGCTTCTCACCACATGGGCTTTTCACTAGTTGAGTTTTCATCTTTAGAGCCTTGTAGCATGACTTCTATTAGTTTGGGTGATGACACATCAATTTTTATTGCAGGGAGAGGATTAGTTGAAATGGAAGGAGGAACATTCAATAATTTTCTAAGTGTTCTCCCTTTCAAACAACCTCCTATCAGTGTACCAAATCACTCACATTGGTATGGGCATGAGAGTTGAGTTTTTACCAGATTTAGTGGCTATCAGGGAGTTGCATAGTGATACTACAGTGGTAGTGGATAGGGCAGATCACCAAGCCAGGTTATACACCTCACATTTTGCATCAAATTCTTCTCCAACAACATTGTTGACTCATTCAGATGGAGTTAGTAAATTGTGGCATGAGCGGTTTGGCCACCTTAACTACCGCTACCTTGAGCAACTTTGCAAAAATGACATGGTCATTGGCTTGCCTCGTGTCCAATTTTCAAAAGGACTTTACGAGGGGTGCTCCCTTGGGAAGCATCCCAAAGCAAAATTTGACAAAGGCAAAGCTTGGAGGGCTTCACAACATTTGGAGTTAGTCCACAGTGATGTATCGAGACTCTTTCCCAAACCATCTTTCACAAGGGCCAAGTACATCCTCACTTTTATTAATGATTTTTCTAGGTACACTTAGATATATTTTCTCAAACAAAAGTCTAAAGTGTTTGAAAATTTTCTAGACTTTAAGGCTCTTGTTGAGAAATAAAGTGAGAAATCCATCAAGGTTCTTTAAACTGATAATAGAGGGGAGTATGTTAGCATCAGGTTTGAATAGTTTTGCACCACAGAGGGGATTGATTTGCAGTGCATAGTCACTTACAGTCCTTCACATAATGGGGTTGCAGAATGCAAGAATATGTTCTTGAAAGAGATGGGTAGCTGTATGATTCACTCCAAATCCTTAGCACCACAGTACTAAAATTAAAGCCATCAATTGTGCTTGCTACATTCAAAATAGGGTTCCTCACAAAGCTTTAAAGGGGATAACACCCATTGAAGCTTGACATAAAAAGAAACTTGATGTTGAGCACCTTAGAGTTTTCAGATCCCCAGCCATGGCCCACATTCCAAAAAAGAGATGCAAAGCTATGGAACGGCAGTCCAAGCCTTGCATCTTTATAGGATATCTAGATGGTATTAAGGGATATCGCCTTCTAGATCTAGTCACTCATGAGTTGTTCATCGAGAGAAGTGTCCATTTTTAGGAGAGTCCTAGAGACTCAACACTTGACACTTCTTCTCCCTCATCGGATCTACTTCTTCATGATGATTCCTCACCAAATTTAGATTAGCCACAATAGGTTCTTAAGCCAGAGACATCTTCTTCTTCTTCGAGTTCAGATAGTGATGACAATGATGTAGATTCATCCACCTCTAGTTAGTTAGAGGATGAGGAGTTAGCACCTAACTTGCCCACTTCTAGGCCACTTTGGGCCAGACAGACACTTGAGAGTGTTGGCGCTTGGGTAGGAGATCCTGCAGATGATAGATGTACTAGGGAGGATTTTTAGAGAGATCTACATGCCTTTTTTGCTTCAATTTTAGATCCATAGACTTTTCAAGATACATCAGGGGTACTTGAGTGGGATAATGCTATGGATGAAGAATATTCTTCCTTAATAAAAAATCACACTTGGGATTTGACTTCACTTCCTAAGGGAAGAAAGTTGGTTCAATGTAGGTGGATATATCAAACCAAGTCTATAGCAGATGGGTCAGTTGATAAGTACAAGGCGGGATTGGTCACCAAGGGTTTCTCATAGGTGGTAGGCATTGACTACTCAGAGACCTTTGCACCCATTACAAAGATGACTTCTATCTGACTCACCTTGGCTATTGCCATAGCACATGGTTGGGATGTGCATCAGATGGATGTGAAGAGTGCCTTTCTTCACAAAGACCTAGAAGAGGAGATCTACATGGAGCAGTTGCTAGGATTTGTTTGGGATTTTTCCTTAGTATGCAGACTTAAGAAATCTATCTATGGCCTCAAACAAGCCCCTCGGGCTTGGTATGCCAAGATGGATTCCTTCCTTCTCACAGTGGGTTTCACTAGGTGCCATTCTGATCCCAATGTCTACTTCTTATGATAGGATGATTCGCTCTTGATTTTGGTTCTATATGTTGATGAACTTTTGATCATCGGGACTTCTTCATCAGCTATTCCAATGGTGAAGGCATCTCTCTAGGATATATTTGACATGACAGACTTGGGATTTGTTGCACTACTTCCTTGGCATCGAGATCTCATAGTTAGATTCAAGGATTTCTCTTGCACAGCCTAAGTATGCTCTTGACTTATTGGCTTGGTTTCACATGGCTGATTGCAAGCCATCTCTGACTCCCTTTCTATCAGGAGTCAAGCTTGAGGCTGATTTTTCTTCACCATTGCTTGATGCCACTCGATATCGACAACTTGTTGGTAGTCTCATCTACTTGACTCACACCAGGCCTAACATATCATATACAATGGGACTTGTCTCCAGATTCATGCAGGAACCTCATGAGCTACATTGAAAAGTAGCTAAGAGGATCTTGCATTACATATAGGGTTCACATAGATACAAGATTCATTACAGATTTGGCATAGAGGTTGACTTGGTTGGATATATAGATTTAGACTGGGTTGGCGATTCACAGACTCACAAGTCCACTTATGGCTATAGTTACTCTCTAGGTTTAGGTCCTATCAGTTCGTTTAGCAAGAAGCAAAATGTTATTGCTATATCATCCACAGAGGTAGAGTATAGGGGAGCTATTAATGCAGCTACTAAGGCTATTTGGCTTTAGGAGATTCTTTCTAAGTTTGGCATTCCTATCAGGTAGCCCACCATCATTTATTGAGACAACTAGAGTACCATTCAGATTTATAAGAATCTAGTTCGGCACCAGCAAACCAAGCACATAGAGATTCACATGCATTTCATTCTAGAGCTTATTCATAGTCAGGGCATTGACTTGATATTTTTCCAATCTTCAAAGCATGTTGCAGACATCTTCCCCAAACCTTTCACTGAGAGTAATTTCATTCATCTATGAGCTCTTCTTGGGGTGCAGTCCACATCTACAGTAGCATCATCTTTGGGGGGGGCTTCTAGCCTCTTCTTTTCTTTTATGTCTCTCTTTTTTTGGGGGGGGAGTTTTTTCCTATGGTTTTTCTCCTTTTATCTATCTTATGGGAGATTGCATTTGTGCATGGGTACCTCATTAGCCCTAGTTGTCGGGACCCATTTTATATTTCCACACTGCCCACCTAAGTTGTGCTTATGGGGGGGTATTAGTGTAGGTTTTTACTTTTCCCTATTTATTAATTAGGAAAATTTTATTTCTTGTGCATACATGGAGTTTTCCTACATTTGTGGGATAGGCTAGCTTAAGTGGAGGTGTGTGTCATAGATGTGTCATAGGTGTCATAAGAATGTCATAAGTAACTCCCTTGATGGGAGTTACTTCTCTATTTTTAGCACCTTGTCACCACCTTTCATGGAGGAGTTACAGTCTATTCTTGGGGTGCCTTGTCCACCTTTTGTGGAGGAGTTACTTACGTTCTCTCCTATTTGTATTCCTCACTTTGGCCATCTCATGTTAATCAGATTTTGGTTTTCTCCATTTTGTCTTGTGCAATTTATCTTCTTGTGTTATTTTCAAATTGCTTTAGCATTTATGTGGTGTGCACTTGCTTCAACTCATGTGATCACGTCTCCATTGCACTCGCATTATCTGGATTCTGGCAACAACTCTGATAGCCTCATTTTCAATCTGGGTACTTCCTCTTGGGAGATCCCTTTAAGATTTTTCAATCTTTGTTCTTGGTTATCAATATTTCCTTATAAGATATTAATGGTTTTCAATATTCCACTAAGGATCTCATGCTTGTCAATTGGATTACCACCAACTGCTTTAGCATTGGGTACCTCTATATTATTATCATCATTATTTATGGGTAGCTCTTCTTGGTTACAAATGAGGATACAGCTATGATGACCCCTTCTTCATCCTCTATATTTACCCCTAGCTAGGTTGACATTAAAATTATTCTTGCATATGTTGCCTCCACTTGATCATATTCTAACCATCCTAAGAATTACAAGTGAAAACTCAAAAGATTACAAAATTATAAGAAGAATACTCATTCCCAGAGTTCCCTATAATAGAAAATTGCTCTAATACTAGATGAAACAACCCCCAAAAAAATTGGAATTGTATATGAGAGTATATTTTGGATTCATGTTAGACCCACTTACTTCTCTTACTAACACAAGTGATAAATGTTCGATGTACTCACGTATGTGAAACTAGAACCAAATGAGGTGAATTGAGGTAATTATCTAGAGGTAAACACATACAAAAGGTGTTATGGGGAAGTGTATTATTTTATTAGATGGTTTATGGGGTTTGGGTCATATCAGTGTATGCATATATAGATAGGACTTGAGTTCCATATGTGGTACTCATACTTCCACATATGACTATTTTTAGGTCCTTAACCCTAGGTAAATACCTCACTCTCCTTAATGGGTTTCAGTCCTGCTCAAGGATGGTTAAGTTAAAGGATTAGTCTAAACAAGAAAGATAACTCTATTACCCTAAGTTATCACTTAGGTTAATCATAGGTTTACATTAAAATACATGTTAAATAACTCAAAAAAGTAACATAATCAGTAACCAAAAATTAATTTAACATATGTAGCTTTTTAATCATTTATACAATAGAATATATTATCACATATAGAGAAAATAGATTTAGAATACAAGGATATATAATTCTACCAGTCAAGATCGTAAATTCCTTATAGCCTTTAATGTCACCATATTACTTGTATAACTCCTACATCATTTGCTTACCAACATGGATGCCATTACTAGAATAATGATTAATGATATAGTTATAATCAACATCATTATTCTATAATTAGTAAATAAAATGAAATAATATAGCTATTTATATTTTCATAGCCAATGTGATATTATGAACAAAAGAGTTTAAGATATTTAATCAATTAAAACTTAATTATCTACTTATTTTAAGAGAAGTAAACTCATGTAATTAATCAATAGTGAAGCCAATTTAAATAACTAATTAAGAAGCAATTAATTTCTTTTCATATGATATTTTATAATCATATAAGTAAATGAATGCCTAAATAAATCATTGTGTTAGGAATAAATTTATAATTCAACTATACTAGAAGAAGGTAGCAAGTGTGTTATACAACAACAATGATCAAACACATAATTCAATATTATCAATAAAAAGGAATTCACTCAAGTTTAAAGTTGAGTGGAACCCAAATAAAATGTTCCACATAAGGAAATCTTACAAATTCTCTATTAGGCAGTCAGGGCAGCGAGGTAGCTAAGTTTAGCTATTGAAAAGGAAAGTAAAACACATACAGCCCAATGTGAAAGAAATCAGCTAGTGAGTAGATGTTAGATATCTAATTATGCATTATCAAATGGAGTCTCCAACCATCGGTGTCCCTTACCACCCCAACCATCAACAAGACTAGGAACATGAAGTGAATTCTAAGCAAATTGGATTCCAAATCAAAAGAGACATCTCAAAACAATAATGAAAGAAAGACAACTATATATCATGAGGCAAGATGGGGATATTAAATTCATATTTAGTATAGAACAAAAGTGAGGAGAATCAATCCCAGCTACTAAATGATATAGAATGGATTAAATTTAATCCATTATATATTCTTTGAATTAACCTTCTTGGATCCCTGTCCAATTTACAATCAACCTTAACCATCTAAACTCCCAATATATACTCATTTACTTATTCAAGTCTAGTCTATGAATGATAACCAGATAACAACATGACTAAATAATAACCAAATGACATCCCATTAAATAACTCAAATTATTTAATTTAAACATTAATTCAAAATAGAGTAAAAACTAAAAACTAGTTATTAAACATAAACAAATAAATCTATTCAACTTATACCCAAAACCTCTTAAGTATGACCAAATAAGATTAAGTCTATTCATGTCCTTAACATAGGTAAGTCCAAAGTCTCTTCACAATATAAAATCAATACACACATCCAAGTTTATTTCCAAAAACTTTAATCAACTTGTGCCACAACACAATCAAAGATAAAAACAAGACCTCATCAATAAATATATATCAATACTATCACAAGACCAATAGTTGAATGATTAAATACAATCACCAACTAAAAGTATAACCTTATTCTATGATTTATATATGTGTTTTCATAGCCACATGAATATATACTGCAACCTTGTGTAAAAGAATGACACAGTTGATGAAAATGATGTAGTCATAAAATGAAAAAAATATAATCATAAAATGAAATGATGTAATCCTAACACAAAAAAATATTATCATAACCTAATCGAATGAAATACCAGGGTCAAAATGAAACTTAAAACCATGGTGAAACATGCACAATTAACACATACATCGCAGTCATCTAAGTCAAAATATGATTCAATCCACAATGTATATATATAATAGATATATATTAATATATACATATACATATATAAGTTCAATAAATTGGTGAAAATTAATAACATAGTCAACCTAAGATACAAACAAAGCAATCATAACTCAGTTGAAAACATAATGCAATTCAAAAGAAGAAATCCAACCAAATATAACTTTCAACCATGAAATCAAAATAATCAATGATTATAAAAAGGTAGTGATCAACAAGTGACTTAATTTATTTTAAGATGATAACATATAGACAAAATAAAATATAACATAGTCACTTATAATTCCATCAACCTTTCCAAAAATAACACAGTCATTGAATATCCCATTTGTCTTGACAAGGGTTCAAGTTGTAACAGATTTTGTAGTCAAAACTTAGCACCAAATGACCATAAAAATCAAAAAAAATGGAAACATAAGAGTTTATATTAGGTAAACATTCACAATGAATTCCATATGAAACAAACTAGATCACATCATGATTGGAACATGTTAAAATGAAAATCAAAACACTCACACATCCAAGTCATTCCACATGCCTTTATCATTATGAGGAAACACAGTCATAATAAAAAATAAAATGTAATCATATTCATAGGGAATGCAATAACCTTTCAACAAAAATGCAACTCCTTTTAAAAAAATAGTTACCCTTTTTAAATCAAAACATAATCACATTAAAAGGAGATACGCAGTCACCACTTTCAAAACATTCAACAGGATTATACATGCAGATTCTATAAGACAATCAAATTATCTTTATTAACCCATCTAAAATTTGTTGCATATACACATTCATATTCAATCCAAAACCCTCATATAGTGAATCCACATATTTCTTATTACTGGTGTAAAACACATAAATCCATGGCAAGTCACATACCAGGTAAGCTAATGAAAACAATCGCATGCAGAGTCAAATCATAAATCAAAACTAAATGATTTGAACCAAACAACCATATATCCTATATGTATCCATTTCAATTGCATATGTAATTATATATGTTTATATATTTATTTATGGGGTATGTGTATACACTTATAAGTCTTAGGACTTCCAACTGCATAAACAGCCTCTTAGTATTTTTTTTCAACTGACACAATCAATAAGAAAAAATAGAAAATAAAATAACTTGATATCATAGAAACTTCTCAGAAGTTGAGATAGATAAAAACCTCTATACTCTTTTCAAGAATTTGTGTGTGTTTTAAAAATCTATCATGGCTACCATTAAAACTAGCTAACATTATATTATTTTCTCCTCCATTATTCCATCTTCCTTATTCTCTTTGTCCACCATCCCAAGCCCCATTCCTTTCATCCACTTTATCATACCTTATTCAATTCTGCATTTAATGGGAGGAGAGATAAATCCTCCTCCATATCCCAAGGCAAATCCCCTACCAACTTCTCCATTAATGAATCATTTGGAGAACTTGGTTGTTAATCTAATAACCAACTAATAGGAACGTAGGTTAGGGATTAACTTATGTATTTATCCTTAATCAAACATATTAACATTATAACCTTCACTATCAATACCACCTACCTTAATAAATGTTGTTAAAATAAAATCCAATACATCATCAACCTAAGTCAATTATCACAATGTCTAAAAACAACCAATTAGACCAAGTTTAATACCAAGTTAATGCCACAATAAATAAGTAATCAAAATAATATGACATCACTTTAGTCTAAGGTTTTGGTTAGATCAAAGGTTTAATCCATGGAGGGTGTCAAAGGTTCCTAAGGATATCAAGGGTAGTTCTAGGTAATGATTATACATAGGTAAATAGGGTCAATGAAGGGACATAGAATGACCAAAAGCCTATGTGAGATGAATAAAATGGAGCTAAGCGCAAGGTGGAAATTTAAGACTATGATCATAAAAATCATAATGAAAATTAATGATAAATAATTATATCAAATAAGTTACATAAAAGTGACAAGGTAATGTATAACAACAACCAATAAGTATAAGGACCACAGTCAATAATCATAATGACCAATCAAGATGTACGAAGGATAGAAAACAAAATCAAACAAGCATACCTATCGTACCTATTTGAGTTGCTTAGAATTGATTTGGTTATGGGAGTATAGCTTCTAACATCTGATTAGCTCATAGATAGAACCTGCAACCTCTAAAAATGACATCAATCATATCATATCAAAAATAAATAGTTAAATATAGATTAATAACATCATCAACTATAGCAATAAGTCCATAAAATCATTAAGTACAGAATTAAGCATGTATCCTAACACTACTGAAACTAATACCATACATAGTCTAACTAAAATAACAATCAATAATCAGTTCAATAACATAATATCAATATAAAAACAACATAATAGATTATGAAAATGTGGGATCGTAATGTAAGTGGAGATTATTGGGAATCATGAACTATTAAAACTTTGATCAGGTCATGTAGATTTTTAATGGAAACATAAATCAAAATCATAAACTCATAAAATTTAGATTTATTATTTGAAATAAATAAACTGTACTCTATAACATTAAATCTTCCATTCATAAGGGTGAAGTACAAAACAATTATCCATCACATGATACCACTTATAATAATTGAAAAAGCTTATACATTATTTCAACTAATCCAAATAATGGTAGAATTGAATACAGATAAAATAATAATCAAACTCACACTATATTCAATCATGAAATTTACATAATGATATATACTAGCTTATAAATGAATTGCATCCCCTATTACAAAGGAATCAATCCTTATCAATGACAAATAAGCCATCCCCACAATATCTCTATCTATATCCCATATATATCTCACTCCTTTATTATCTCTTACAACATTTTACATTATTTTTTCCCTCAAATCACTCCCATAATAAATTAACTATTACAACTCACATAAATATACTAACCCATACAAACTATAATGTGAGCACCAACTTGATTTTCCTAACACAGTCTTTTCAAGATAAACATACAAGGTTCTTAGAAGCATTATATTACCCATAAATTTGCACAATATCCACTTTGATATTTAAATCATTTGGAACCCTATCACTAGCCTCTAAATAATAACATGTAAATAACCAATATGGAATCTTGAGCCATCTATACATGTTTCCATTGACAATTTTAATTTTTATGAAAGAACAATGTTGCATGACTATGTACTATGAATATACCATGTATGATTTTATAATTTCCCTTAAGATATGCCACTCATTCCCAAATTCAACAATCATATTCTCTATCCATGTATCCATCTTAAATATGGATAATTTTAAGAATTGACCCCTAAAAATTACTATAAAATCTTGGCAAATCTTAGAATTTAGGTATAATTTCATTGAAAAATCTTTGGCAAAATCACCATATAAGTATAAATTGATTATCAATTTATATTATCTCTTTCATAAAAATTATAAATATCTAGTGAATTAAACATCACATTCAAATCAATAAATAATTACAAAAAATCAAAGTTAAACCCCTTTCCCCAAACACATTCATGGGGCAAATATACTTGAGGTAGAATAATGATTATGATCAATAAATACCCTAAGTTTTTTTAAAATGGCTATATTGCTTTACCCTATGAAATTGGGAGAAGTCTAGCCATTTCAAACACTTTCCTAAATGAATAAATCCAAGCAAGGAAGACATGACAGTTAACACAAATAAGAACTACTACAGACCCATCATGAACCTAAAACCTAAGTAGGTGTGTGTAAACACATTCACAAGATTTTTGAGGTCTTTCTGATCTTGTTACTAAGCAAACAATCCCAAACAAATGCAAATATATTGATGATCACATTACTAAACAAATAATCCCATGTGATAACCAAATTATGTCTAATATTAAGGGTTTTGATATAAGATTAAAAGGGTTTTCACATTGTGAGCAAAGATATGATGAAAAAAATAACATGGAAATAGTTTAAATCCCTTAAAAGATAGGCAAAATTCATTAAAAGTGTGAAAATATTTGTAGATATGTACAGTTTGTATTCATTACTTGGATTATACTTCATTATTGGCTACTTAGACTCTTCCTTGGCCTCCTCTTGCAATTGTTGCTCGCTTCATGATTCTCATGATATGTACAGCTTGTATTTATTAATTAGATTGTATTTCATTGTTAGCTACTTAGACTCCTCCTTGGCCTCTTCTTCCAATTTTCAGTCACTTCATGATTCCCATGACATGTAAGGCCTATATTTCTTACTTGGATTTCACTTCATTATTAGTTTCTTATAATTCTTCTTGGCCTCCTCTTTCAATTTCCACTCACTTTATGATTCACACAACCGTAAAGGAGTAAAAATTTAACATAAATGAAGATATATGAATTTAGTTTTTAGGGTTTTGTGGTTCTAGGGTTTTAAGTAATTTGAAAGATTAAAATTGTCCTTTTAAATGCTAAATTTAATGGCCATATGACTAGGTATAAATTGAGTATAGACATCTTTAAGTCTCTTAAAATACCAACCAGATAATATAATAAATCGAATAGAAAAAAAACTGTGACAACAAATCAGAGTATGGAGTATAAACCAACTATGCGTCCATAAGGCAACACAACTATGAAAAGTGAAGATGACAAAACTAAAAAAAATATTCAAAACATTTTCATAATTTTAAAATTATAAACTGTATAATAACATCTACCAAAATGTCTTAGCCACATCCATATTGGCCTTCCAAATATTTGTTTATTTCAATTAACAAACCAAGCCAACCAGAATATAATTATTACCTTAAACATTTAAAAATAAAATACAATATGATGATGAGGCTCTATTACATTCATTCAATTTTTTATTTGTGCATTTTTTAAAATAAGTATCTTGCATGTCATTATTTTTTAGAGGAAATTAGTTTCTTATTTTTTTTAAATAAGTATGTGGTAAAGGCCAACTAGACAATATAATAAACTGAGTATAGAAAAAATAGTGACAAAAAATTAGAGTATAGAGTATAAACCAACTATGGGGCCATAGGGCAAGATAACTATGAAAAGCGAAGATGACGTAACTAAAAAAATATTCAAAACATTTTCATAGTTTTAAAATTATAAATTATATAATAAGGTATGCCAAAATGTATTAACCACATCCATATTGGCATTTCAAATATTTTTTTTATTTTAATTAAAAAACCATGTCAATAAAAAGATAATTATTACCTTAAACATTTAAAAACAAAATACAGATGATCTTGAGACTCCTAAACTCTTTTTGTGTAGTACATATGTTCAGATCATATGCAATCCTTAGTATAAATTGAGTACAGATCACAACTCACACTTTTGACATAGTTGGTTGATCTAATAGACTCAAACAAGTTCCTATTATAATGGATTGATTCCTTGAGGTTGTATCATCTGTTATATACACCTTAAAATAAATTGTAAAATATTTCTCTTGAGAGATTAAATATCATTTTCCTCATGATGAACTACTAGAATCTATAGTTATGATGTACCCTCAATATTGGAAAAATGTTAACTCATCATATTTTTTGAATAAAATCAAAACCTTAGTCCAACACATCTGTAAGAGTTGATAATTGAATGGTGAACAAACTGAAGGCATTTTAGATTTACCAAAGCTAAGGGAACAGTCTATTTGATTTTCCACAAAAAGTTTTGGACCATGCTTTAGAAGATAGATCGACCATCAGACTATGAACTACCTTAAGTTTGAGTGAAATACTATGTGATGGTATCTTAAAATATCTTAATCTTGCTAATTTATGCCAAATAATGATTTTGGGCTCAGTGGAAGATGAGAGAATTTTTAGTTCATTATCATTTTTAAAGTCAAAGTTAAGAAATAATCTTGACAAAAATTGGGTACTCTTTTGAGGTTCTATACAAGTAGATACAATGTCCTCAATTTTTTATTTTATATAGCTCTAGAAATTTGGTAGTTAACATCTAAAAGAAGAGGATTGACTAATAATTCTTCAAATATAATACAGTTCTACAATACTAGATCTAAGTCCAACAACTTTTGAAGAGAATGCAAATAGCAATTATCAAAAACAAAATGAAGAAAATTAGCATGTTGAAATTTTAAATTTAGGCATTTAAAATCCAGGGTTGATCGAGGAAGGACAATAAATTTTTTGATTGATTTTGAGATTTATTTTATCAAGGTTTTGAGAAAATTTGTTGAATATAATCTAGAGTATATAAATGCTTAAGAGGTAATTTGTGTATTTTTGTTTCTGTTTGATTAAGAGAACATGTCTATAATAGTTGTAAACTCTATTATAGAGATGCATAAGTATATTTTGGTGTTCCCTTATTATTTTATACCAAACTTATTAGAGATATTTATAGTTTAATGAACTGTAAGTATCTATATTAGACCAATAGCTTCACTTCCACCAATAGCCTACATAAATGATAAGAAAAATTGAGAAACCATCACATATATATTTGAGAAACTTAGATTAATTTTATAGGTGACGTGTTGGACCAACATTAAATTTTGCCTTGGGGCCCCTCAATATGCTAGTGCCAATTCACTAAAAAATAGAAAAAATCTAAACATTGATCCCCATAGCTTTAATTCCACCTACATCACATTCAATGCTAGGAATAAAATAGAAATTAGGTTTGAGAATTTGATATGTGAAATCATTTATGTCATTAACCTCTTTTAACACTACCTATTTTTTAAGCCTTGAATACGTAACAATTTCAAATTACAAGTTTATGATTATAGTTTTAGTTATTTATTATTAAGTTTTTTAGTCATTAAGACCATATAAAAGGAATATCATGTTTGTTTTACTCAATTTTATAAATGTGTTAAGGACCACCTGTGACTTAGGACACAATAATATTAAGGTAATAATTATATTTTCATCGGCATGGTTTGTTAATTGAAATAAAAAAATATTTGAAAGGCCATTATTGATTATGGATATGGTTAATATATTTTGGTAGACCTTATTCTTATTTATTATGGATATGGTTAAGACATTATCATCATATTTATTTATTTCAAGATAGATGATTGTGCATGCAAATAAATGCTCTCAGTCTTTAGAATAAAAGAAACACAAATCCATATCTTGTAATCTCAAGAAAATTAGCTTATAAATTATCTACACCTTTGCTTCCAACCTCTCATCCCAATATTTTGAATACCAAAGCTTTGCTTTTGCCAATAACTTGCATCAATGACTAGAAAAATCAATAAATTGTCACATATATATTCAATAAACTTACTTATGCTCGAATTCATGTGCATATCTATAATAGAGTTTACAAATATTATAGACATGTTCTCGTAATCAAATGGAATATTGAGAGGAGTAGTTTGTATGCATAGTCATTTATCTTGGAATGGATAAATATAATGATAAGTTCTTTGAAAAGCATTTCTTTTAAAATATTTCTTGCATTCCTCATTTTTCATAGTTATCTTTCCCTATGCCCCATAGCTGATTTAAGGTAATAATAATATTTATGTTAGCATGGTTTGTTAATTAAAATAAAATATATATTTGAAATGTGATTATTGATTATGGATATGGTTAAGACATTTTGGTAGAGTTTATTTTATACTTTATATTTCATTTATCAAATATATGCATATGTGATCAGATTTCAAATAATATAATCTAACCTATCCAATAGAGTAAAGCCTATAAAAGAGGCAAACTCTTGAATTAAATATTCTTGATTCAATCAAAGTGTTTTATCAATCCCTTGATATCCTTTTTATGTTTTTATATCTAAAAAAAGGGGAAAAAATGAAATGAAAGCAACCATGAGAGAAAAAGATTCAATATACTCAATGTATACTTAAAAATTAGTCTCTTATATATCAATCTCTTGATATCTCTTTTATATCTTAGATTAGTCTTTTGAAAGACTTAAAAAGTTCTATACTCAATGTATACTAAGTACTACACATGATCTTATCGTATGTACTACACAAAAAGAGCCCTAGAGAACCATAATTTTGGGACATGAAGGATAACAAAAAAATATTGATTTCAACCTCTCCCTCAAGCTCATCTTGAATCTTGATTATGTTACATACATTTATTTAATAATTTTGGAAAGGCTAAAACATAATCAATATGTAGAAACAACTTTTAAAAATTATTATATTAAAATAAAATTAATTACTAAAACATTAAAATCTATGTGTGTTTCCATAATTGTTTTATAAAGAGTAAATCATTCATATATACTATTATGTAGTAAATAAAATGTTGCCATATATATATCAAAACCACCAAAAATAATATCAATATACTTAAAAATAGCATGATAGTATTTCATAAGTACCAAGTAACAAAAGAAATTTCAACACAAGAATTTAAGTTTTAACCAAAGTCTGTATTAAAAACTAAATCTATCAAATCAGTGCCTTTATCAGTCAATTACTCAATATAATCCATGAAATAAATGTAAATTTCAATCAAATGGATCGAGGCCCCTTCAAAATAATCTACCTCCAACTTAACCTTTGTTAATATTCTGACCTCCATAAGTTGTGTTATAGGGCTACTAGCATGTTTCCTTCTAGAAGAAGCATGTTTTTCAAGCTCAAGGGGTGAAATATTAGTGTTAAGTGGAACAATTTCATTGAGATGCAATTTTGTATTTAATTCAAGAATATTTTTAGGATGAGGTTGCTTGATCAATAGAACATCATGCACATTAATATGAATGGTAGCATGCATGTGTTGAGGGGACTAATTTAGAGTGCCTCATCTATGAGGATGATTCCTCTAATATGATCCCCTCCATCCTCTATTTCCATAAAAATTCAAAGAGTTAGCAATAAAAGAGTTGAGAACATTCTAAAAGGTAGGGTCATTGGCATCAAAATTCAAGGAAACATGGGTTCTCCAGTTAAATGGTCTAGCAAATGTGTTAGCAACCTTGCGATGATAAAAGAACCAGTCACCTCAAGGGCTACCCCATGAAGGAGTAGCCTCACTATTTTTATCATCATCATGACCCCAAACATATCTACTCGAATCATTTAAACATGGATTCCATCTTGACATCTAATAAAATATTCTAAAATAAGCATTTTATACAACTGATCTCAAGTACTTTCTATTTTTTAGAATCTAAAAAATACAATGCATTAGATTATTTAATTTGAAACAAAATGTAAATAACACTTATATAACCATTATTGTGCATAAAAATTAATCATTTTGTCCTCTTTACAACTATACTAAAATAATAACTACTAGCCTAAGAAAACCATACATTATTCTTTCAAAATCCTCATGCCACTTTCAAGAAAATGGTAAATAGGCCATAATAAAATACATGAAACTCAAATACATACAAATTTCTAGCCCTTTGCTTTTGTATCTTCAAAAATTTGAAACCAATATTTCCAATTTTGACCATGCCAAATAATCAGATACTCATTTTGAACAAAATTTCCTCAAACATTTAAGAAAAATATTTAATTAATACAAACCACTATGTCAAAATTTATCATTTATATACTTTGCATTATCTTCAACAAGCTTTCTCAAAACCGTGATGTTCAATTTTCATGTGTGTGTGTGTGTGTGTGTGTGTGTGTGTGTGTGTGTGTGTGTGTGTGAGAGAGAGAGAGAGAGAGAGAGAGCTAAGGACCACTTAGGACACAATTAACTTAAGGTAATAATTATATTTTGGTTTAGGGTTTTGAAATTGAAATTTAAAAAATATATATGAAAGGCCAATATGGAATTTGGATATGGTTAAGACAATTTGGTAGACCTTATTATATAGTTTATAATTTTAAAACTATGAAAATGTTTTGAATATTTTTTGGAGTATTTAGTTTATTATTTATACTCTATAATAACTATAAAAAGTGGGGATGACATAACTGAAAAAATATTTTGAACTTTTTCATAGTTTTAAAATTATAAACTATATAATAAGGTCTATTAAAATGTCTTAACCACATCCATATTGGCCTTTCAAATATTTTATTATTTTAATTAATAAATCATGCCAACCAAAATATAATTATTACCTTAAACATTTGAAAATAAAATACATTATGATTGTGAGGCTCCATTACTCTTTTTATGTAGTACATATGGTAATATCATGTGTAGTACTTAGTATAGATTGAGTACAAATCACAACTCACACATAAAACATTTTGGTATACCTTATTATATAGTTTGTAATTTTAAAACTATGAAAAAATTTTGAATATTCTTTGGCACCATTTATAAAATTGAGTAAATCAAACGTGCTCTTCCTTATATATGGTTTTAATAACTAAAAAACTTAATAATAAATAATTTTCAAACTTAATATTTATTTTATTTTTGGCATTGAATGTGATGCAGGTGAAATTAAAGCTATGAGGATTGAGGTTGAGATTTTTCCCTATTTTTTATTTCACAATCCTCATTGCACTTTCAATAAAATAGTAAATAGGCCATAATAAAATACATGAAACTCAAATCCATACAAATTCTTGGCCCTATGATTTTCATATCTATATTTTTAAAAATTTAGGCACCTGTATCTTCAAAAATCTAAAACCAATATTTCCAATTTTGACCATGCCAAATAATCAAATACTCATTTTGAATAAAATTTCCTCAAACATTTAAGAAAAATATTTAGTTAAGACAAACCACTATGTCAAAATTTATCATTTATATACTTTGCATTATCTTCAACAAGCTTTCTCAAAACCTTGATGTTCAATTTTCATGTGTGTGTGTGTGTGTGAGAGAGAGAGAGAGAGATGAGGACCACTTAGGACACAATCAACTTAATGTAATAAATATATTTTAGTTTAAGGTTTTGAAATTGAAATTAAAAAAATATATTAGAAAGGCTAATATGGAATTTAGATATGGTTAAGATAACTTGGCAGACCTTATTATATAGTTTATAATTTTAAAACTATGAAAATGTTTTGAATATTCTTTGGCATAGTTAGTTTATTATTTATACTCTATAACAACTATAAAAAGTGAGGATGACATAACTAAAAAAATATTTTGAATATTTTCATAGTTTTAAAATTATAAACTATATAATAAGGTCTATCAAAATGTCTTAACCACATCCATATTGGCCTTTCAAATATTTTTTTATTTCAATTAATAAACCATGCCAACCAAATTATAATTATTGCCTTAAACATTTAAAAATAAAAAACATAATGATCATGAGGCTCCATTACTCTTTTTGTGTAGTACATATGGTAATATCATATGCAGTACTTAGTATAGATTGAGTATAGACCACAACTCACACTTCAAACATTTTGGTAGACCTTATTATATAGTTTATAACTTTAAAACTATAAAAAAAATTGAATATTCTTTGGTGCCATTTATAAAACTGAGTAAAACAAACATGCTCTTCTTTATATATGGTTTTAATAACTAAAAAAATTTATAATGAGTAATTTTTAAACCTAATGTTTATTTATTTTTGGCATTGAATGCAATGCAAGTGGAATTAAAGCTATGAGGGTCGAGGTTGAGATCTTCCCTTATTTTTTATTTCACAATCTTCATGCCACTTTCAATAAAATGGTAAATAGGCCATAATAAAATACATGAAACTCAAATCCATACAAATTCCTAGCCCTATGATTCTCATATCTATATTTCTAAAAATTTAGGCAACTGTATCTTCAAAAATCTAAAACCAATATTTCCAATTTTGATCATGCTAAATAATCAAATACTCATTTTGAACAAAAGTTCCTCAAACATTTTAGTAAAATGTTTAATGAAGACAAACCACTATGTCAAAATTGATCATTTATATAATTTGGATTATCTTCAACAAGCGTATATATATATATATATATATATATATATATATATATATATATATATATATATATATATATAAAGACCACTTAGGACACAATAAACTTAAGGTGATAATTATATTTCTTAGTTATGCCATCCTCTCTTTCATAGAAGTATCTTGCATGCCATTATTTATTAGAAAAAATCCTTGCTTTTGATACAAGTATCTTGCATGTCATTATTTATTAGAAAAAATCAGTTTATATATATATATATATATATATATATATATATATATATAAGGACTACTTAGGACACAATAAACTTTAGGTAATTATATTTTTTTAATTATGTCATCCTCGCTTTTCATAGAAGTATCTTGCATGCCATTATTTATTACAAGAAAGTAGTTTTTTATTTATTTAAAAGAAGTATGAGGTAAATACCAACCAAATAATATATTAAACTAAGTATAGCAAAAATTATGACAAAAAATCAGATTATAAAGTACAAATATCAAATTAACTATGGGGTCAGGGAAAGACTATATATATATGGATATATATGTATATGTACAGCCCACACACACACACACACACATAATAACCACTTAGAATACAATAAACTTAAGATAATAATTATATTTTTTCAATTATGTCATCCTCATTTTTCATAGTTGTCTTTCCCTATAGCTCCATAGTCGGTTTATTATTTACACTCTATATCATAATTTTTGTCATAATTTTTTACTCAATTTAATATATTATTTGGTTGGTCTTTAGTTTTACCACATAATTCTTTTAAACAAACAAGAAACTAATTTTCTCTGAGAAATAATGGCATGCAAGATACTTATTTTAAATAATACACAAAGAACAAAATAAATTATATTATGTGGTTGGTCTTTACGACATAATTTTTTTAAATAAATAAGAAACTAATTTCCTTTAAAAAATAATGGTATGAAAGATACTTCTTTTAAACAATTCACAAAGAACAAA
Organism: Torreya grandis; assembly: GCA_037957365.1. Taxonomy (NCBI): domain Eukaryota; kingdom Viridiplantae; phylum Streptophyta; class Pinopsida; order Cupressales; family Taxaceae; genus Torreya; species Torreya grandis. The sequence continues at coordinate 771,720 of JARHVA010001920.1, forward strand.
ATGAATTATATTATGTGGTTGGCCTTTATCATATACTTCTTTTAAAAAAATGAGACTCATTTCTTTTGAGAAATAATGGCATGTAAGATACTTTTTTTTAACAAAATAAATAAATATAACAAAGCTTGATTATCATTTTAACTATATTTCTGACTAACTCAAAAATATCCATTTCATAGATTTTGAGTTTAAGAAAAATATTTGCAGATTTACATGATTTTTTTAAGAAAATCAACATGCACAATGTTTTGAGAAAATATATTTAAACAAATATTTTTTAGGGAACTTATTATTTTATTTATTCATTTTAATATAGATGACTATACATGAAAAAAATTATTCTTAGTATTTAAAACTAAAAAACACAAATTCATACCTTTCAATCACAAGAAAATCATGTTAAATTTTATTTATGCCTTCATTTTCAACCTCTCTTCCCAATGTTTTGACTACCATACCTTCACTTCTAAATACCAGAGCTTTTCTTATGCAAATAATTTGCGTAAATGATAAAAAAAAAAATAGAACCCATCATATATGTATTCGATCAACTTACATTAATCTTGCAGGTGATGGGTTAGACCAACATTAAATTTTACCTTGGGGATCCTTAATATTCCAGTGCCAATTCACTAGAAAATGGGGCAAAATCTAAAATTCGATCCCCATAGCTTTAATTCCAATGAAACCACATTTAGTGCTAGAAATAAAATAAATATTAGGTTTGAAACTTATTTAGTATTAAGTTTTTTAGTTATTAAAACCATATAGAAGGAAGAGCATGTGGAACCAAAGGTAATAATTATATTTTCATAGAATAAAATATAATTATTACCTTAAGCTTATTGTGACCTAGGTGGTCTATATCACACACACACACACACACACACACACCTAGTGATTCCAGACCAATCTATACATGTCTCGTATAATTTTTTGGTGAATCATACCCATACATGCATAATAACTCTAGTGAAACTATGTCCCAAAATATGATCAAGTATAATATATAATGTGATTCAAAACACATGTATAATAAATTGTATAAAATTGAAGCTTTTTAACCTATATATATTTCACATAATTAATCATTTTTAAAGTTAAAAAAAACCTGCTTATAGCCTTTTGTCTATAATAGCCTCTAGAATTTTCCCTGATCTTAAACCTATATTTTTTGTTGATATTTCCAAGGAATAAATTTTTGTGGTTCCTTTAGGTAGGTGAATTATATCCTATAGGGAATAACCAACATTTTTTGCAATAGCCATATGGGATCCTGATTTCATCTTCTACTAATAAAATTAGTATGTGCCTCATATGAAACTATCCCTAAAGTGATTGGAATTTTTGGTGCTTTTAATGATATATTTGTTGATGTGTATTTTGTGCATACCATGAGATCTTATGAGGTAGCTTATAAAAATTTAGGATCGGTGAAAATATTCACTCCAATGCATAATTTGTATGGTAATTAATTTTATAAACAACATGGTGATGGAATAGTAGTGAGTAGAGTAGTTGTCTGCCTCAGATGGTTTGGATATGATGTGAGTCTAATATCTACTTGATATGGATGGATGGACCTAACCAAATGTGGACACTATCAAAATAAAACTCAAAAAAGGAGGGAAATGTAGATCAAAAAAGAAGATATGTGATTCAGAGATAGATGAGACCTTTCAAGGCTGGATCCTACCTATGGGTTGTAAAAGCGATTGGGGAACTAATACTAGTTGCAATTTAATATTGTCACATAAACTATATTTACACCATTGAGAATCCAAGGAAAATAAAATATAGTAAAAACTAGTGTAGATAATCAAAGGTTTCTATGGATTTAGGATTGTAACTACAAATCTACTAAGGGATATTATGATTATTAAATGCAAAGCATTCATATTAGTTACTACAAAACATGAATAACTATGTAAACAACACTTCTACACAACACAAAGATTAAAAACGCTATAATTATGGAGATTATTTAATGAATCACAAATTTGGATAAGAATAAAAATTGTACATCAAGATAAACTTTTAGAACAATCTATATAGCTTTTTATTCACCTTAATATCCAAAAAATTCTCCTCCCTTTGGAATCATGATGATACAATAATATATATATCTTGGGGAGGGGTTTCCTATTCCTCCAAGTAATTTCTAATTTTACATTTCCAATTATAGACTCAAGACTCACAATTCATCTAGAATATGCATGTACAAGATATTCATATGACAATTGACCAAAATTGCATGATCTAAATATATATATATATATATATATATATATATATATATATATATATATATATATATATATATATATATATATATATATATATAAAATAGAATAAAGAACCAAATCTAGTTACATTAAAATATGTGCATACATATATCTATGTGCCAAATTTACACTATTAAAAGAGGAAAATATCTATATGCTTGGTGTAGTTATAAATAAAATAGACCGAGGCTTTGTATGTGAAGAATCAATCAAATTGGAGTAAGAAAAATGTGCCACTACATAAACTTACACCTAAGGATAGGTTCCTAAAGGAGGAACTGATAATTCACTTTGTGTGTTAGTACTAGACTCTTCAATAGCCTTGAATTTCTCATATATTGCATAGGTAGTGTCAAACTCATCATTCATGATACCAAAATTAAGCATAAATGGCTTAAATGTCCATTTGATTTCACCCATCGATATCTTATGCTCAAGTTTTGAGGCTCTAAATTCAGCTCTGAGTGTCGCTACCTTAGTTTTTTATCCTTTGAAAATTTTATCAACTAAAAAATTTATTCATTAGTCTTATATACTATGCCCTCTACCTCAGTTATAAATTATTTTACAGTAACTATAAGTAATCCTTCAAAATTAGGCTTATTTACTAATTTCCCTATATAGGTGATTACACTTGTAACCATCATATAATTAAAAAATTTAATGGCCTTTCTTTCTAATCTCACAAACTAAGATATCAAAGCCTTTATTTTGTATCTCTAATTGAAGCCACTATCCTTCTTATAGATCATATAATTTAAATCCCACATAGCCTCATGAGCATTGAATATAGGCATTGTTCCTTGCACATGATACCAAAAAATTCAACCTCTTTTCTAACTCTTTTATTTGGTTCCAAAAGGTTAATACCTTTACCAAATTAGGCTCAAAATCACCCCTATAATTCATTATTATGTTCAGGCTATTGTATAGTTTCATGGAAACACTCTAAACATTCTTCACTATTTCCCTAGAAGCTTGAATGATTTTCCTTTGAAGAACATTTTTCCTAGATTAGTCTTAGCTCCTATATATTTCCTTCATATCCTCCCCTGTTGAATCCATAAATTCACAAAAACCATATTCATATTCATCATGGTCATTGGGGTTATTTTTGTGTTTCTTGGCCAAAGGGAGCAAGTTATCCCTTTGCTTTAATATTATTTCCTCCCTTCTCCTGTCTATTGCTTTCCTCTTCCTTACCCTTTGAATAATCCCATATTTCTTGTTAAATCATATGCTTAATATTTAAAATTCTATTATGACCAAACCCATTCTTTCCTTCTTTCATTCTTGGGACTCTTTGACCCAAGAAAGGATAATGATATCACCTTTTTCTTCATGATGATTGATCTTTGTAGAGGTATAAAGTGGGGTGGATACTAGTGGAAGAATCAAGACACTTATTTGGATACACAACTAAAAAGGGGGATGACTAACCCTAATCTATCCCAAGATATCTCTCAAAGGTGTATTCTATACCACATACCTTATTTGTCCTAGAGTCTTTGATATGGTCATGATGGAAGACTCAGTTTGAGTGGACTGAGGAATAGATAAGTAAAATCAGGGATCAAAAATGGAAACAGTTACCAAGTTATCAAAATGGACCCTACTACTAAGGGCTTTGGGTTATGATATTATTGAATTTATAGCTAAAAGAATTAAAAATTAGAGGAACTAATAGTTTTTGGCTCAATTTTCTTAATACTGGCACAGGTATATAATGGCTTGGTCTTTATAACAATATTACTACAATGATTCATATGGAGAGGGATACAATAACTAGACTGGTATAAGGTAAATCAACAACATTAATATTTAAAATTGTAAAATAAAAATGTCAAAGAATACGCTACCTTATTAAGGGCTTAATTTTTTTCTTTAGTGAGATTTTTTATCCCTGTGTAGAGGTTGTCATGTCTTCTTCCTCCCCAATTTCTTCTGACTCTATGTCCTATGTTATATCAATTATTTTAATTTCACCCCTCTTTTATTCTTCCTCCATGATATTTGATTCCTCCTCTTTGTCATCATTGACATAATCTACCAATTAGATTGCTTCTTCATGTTCTTCTTCCCCATCAAGAGGAACTTCATAAATACATAAACCTATGAAGTTTATTCTTCTACTTGGGCAGTCTTAGGAGATATTGGTAGGGTTTTAGCCTTCTTTTGATAATTAAAAATGGATGACTAAGTGGAAATGGGGGATTTCCCTAAGGTGGATGCAATGGAAGAGGTAGTAAGAGGTGGAATGCAAATGGAATAGGTGGTAGGAGGTGAAATGGATGGAAGGGATTCAGAGGGTGGAGGTCAAGTCACTAAAACTGCATGTGCCCATAATGGAGACATTGGATGTGATGGGGATGTTTTTGTGGATGACATTTCTATAAAACTCTTATGTAAAAATTTAGGAAGGCTTACCTATTGAACCATATTCATAGAAGGCATAAGTGACAAAGAAAATTCTCATGTATATACTCATATAATAGATGATGCCCTTGTAGTTGCTTTAGAAGATTACACTATGGCTATTTGTTGAGGCCTTGGTATTCCCCTAATAATATTGTTTATAATTTTGGGTTCCATATCCCTTTAGGTGGCATGCTCTTACACCAGAAGAGCCTATTATTTTTTAGGAGAGGGAGGAGGTTCTTGTTCTAGATATGATTGAGCTTGCTACTGAGGTCATTGATAACTTGCAACTCCATTTACCTCCTTCACAATTTTAATTACCTTCTCTCTAGTGATTGAAGGATAATATTGAATATTTTTATGCCACTACCATTAGTATATTATGTTTGTTCATCTATTTATAGACCTTAAATTCATATTAAGCATTGATGAATATTTCATCAAATTCAAATATTTTATGTCCATAGGGAGTTTGGACTTCTTTCCTTGTGAGATCAACAAGACATTACCTAAATTTCCCCATAGGGTCCCAGTCTTTGTGTCTTTTTTCCTTCAATACATAGTGGTCCCTAACCCTACCAACTACATTGAGATCCCTCCTCACTAAATATTAGATTTGGTATATGCTAAGATGAGTTTTGTGATAGTACCCATGATGTTTAGCAACAAGGTCCTCATCTAAACCATTATATATTTGGTGTGTAATATCCTACTCTACCAATTTATCAAGGACATAGTGGGGTAAATATAATGGAGGTTCCCTTGTTCCCTATATCCTAAATATGGTATAATTAGGATAGTATTAATAATTACCTCTCTTGTCTATTCTCCTCATGTTATCAGAAAGCCTAGGCATATGACACCCATAGATGGCTTGGAAAACATGTGGATAAATATCTTTTGAAATCCTTTTAATTTTATATATGAATCTATAGACATGAAACATGGAGAAATCATCACAAAACATATTCTTGGTATATTCAATAGATGGCTCCTAGGCTTGCCCTTGAATTATGTATATTGTCCCCATAAATGCATCCATCACATAGCACATCATAAATAAATTTCAATCAAAGGAAATCTTATCAAATTATAGCATGTGTGACCTCAACCTAACATTGATAATCTCTCTGATGCCAAAATCTTGTAAGCAGTTAGAATAATGTCTATCAGGGGCACTCATTGTTCATGTATATAGGTGGTGTCAGATAAACTATATAATATATTCATTAAATCCATGGATATCTTAATCCCTAGATTAAATTTAACTATGGGGATTGATGAGATGACACCTTAAATATTCAAATTATCACCTTTATTAATCCATTGCTTAAGTTTCTCCTCAACTATATTCTCTTCTAACCAAGCATTAGTAAAAACCTAATCATAAGTTACTTTTGGCATTAGGACTTACAAATATTTCATAAAAACCTCTCCAAAAATGTAGGCTACTATATTTATATGAATTTTAAAGTGCAATAAATCCCCAATAATAGTGCCATTAATAAATAAATCTCACAAAAGGTCAATAAAATACATTACCTCATATTTTTTAATTGTATTATGCAATCCCATGGCCTTGATTGCCATCAAGTCAACAATTTCCCTTTGATCATCCTTAGATATCTGGTCCTATGTTGAATATGGATATATTTTGTGGACCTTATCATAGATGGTTGAATAGTGGGGGAATTAGCACTCAAGTGTTGTTTTATTAGAAATTATATCCATTTATTCAGGCCCACCTATGATGGTGTATGAGGAAGGAGGTTGACCTACTCAAGATGAAGATGTCATTACTATATTGTCAAGCACTAAAAATTTCTCTCAGGGTGATTAAAAATACCTATAGGTTTGTTATGATAAGTTCTAGATTTTTTTTGTAAGAGGGTTTCTCAAATCCATAATTTAATCAAATTCGATTGATGGAAATGGTGACTTGATGTTGCTCAAAAATATACATATATTTCCAAGTAGGAATTGAATGTTTAGTTCATTTGAATTTAATACAACAATTAATTTTAATTATACTTCTTGTTTTAATTTGAATTTACTAGTCAAATTTAGTGGGTACATTTTTCCATGTGGTAGTTTTACATTTATCATGAGTGATTAGTCATCACCTTAAGATAGGTGACCACTTAATGTGCATCAATTTTTGGTATAGCTATAATATTTTGCATTTGTATTATGATTGTGAATATCCATAATTCTGACACTTGTCATAATCTCAAGTACTTGATATTTTTACTTTATTATCTTCCTTCACACCCTTTATAAGTTGTGATTTAATTAGATTATGCCACTTGGAATGATCTCAATAATCTTAGGTCATTATAATATTAAATTTATACATCTCAATAGGAAACAAATCAACTAGATCTTACCACATGTTGTGATCTCAAGGTTCTAATAATTCTTTAAAAAATAACTATGTACTTTGATCAGCATGTTCTATATTACCATGATGTTTCCACATGGATGGATCTTAGTTTCCAAAAATTATTTCATTATACCCTTGTATATTTTTTGTCAAGTTTTAGGCTTCTGAAATGATGGCACGTGGATGGATTTTGGGGTTTTAGAGAAAATTAGATCTTGATTATATAACTCTAACTGATAATCTCTAAGTTAACCAGATCATGACATATGGATGACTCTCATTAATATATAAAACTTATAATTATTATAATGTGTGTGTGTGTGTGTGCGTGTGTGTGTCTGTGTGTGTGTATTTGACAAGGTCTAGGATTATGAGATGATGACATGTGGATGGTTCTCAGAGTCCTAAAGAAAAATAAATATTGGGGATGTATTTTACTGATGGGGCTCTAGATTACTATGATGGTGACATGTGGATGAATCTTAGGGTCCTAGAGAAAAAATATATTAATTATGTATCTTTGATTGATAGTCTCTAGACTTATGTGATGATGACACATGGATGGCCTAAATTCATCTAGATAATTTTAGAGATAAGCCTATCTACTAAAATTTGTTTTACTCTTAGTGAATGAGATCATGCCACGTGGATGGTTCTTGGAACTCTAGGGCTATTTAAAACCTTGAAAATGTACTTTTCCTAACTGGTCCCTAGGATTTTGAGTTGATGTGATGATTAAAATTGTCTTAAACTCATGTAAATAGAGGATAGGTGAAGTAAATAGGCTTAATTATTGAACTACATACTATAAGTAGCTATGATGTCAATAGGTGGATGGATCTTGTGGATCCAAGGTTCTTAATAAGTTGTGGCCTATGGGAAATTAGGATCAATGAGGTGTGAACATGTAGCCATAGAATTTGGGCAAGGACCTATTGTGAAATAAGCCTAAGTCCCATAATTAATCCTAAACATAATCAAGAGTCGAGATGCACTAAAATGTTTCTTCACTAGCTTTGTTAGTCAAATAAAACTTAAAAATTCAACATGATAAATAAAATCAAAGATGATAAATAAAAGTACCATGTCCAAGCTTTGAAATGTAATATTGAACTCAAAATAACCTTAGGCTGCATAAATAAATTTAATATTTGGAATTCTAAGGTTCATCTAGAACATAAAAAATTTATAATAATAATGGGTCCATATTTTAAATTTGAAAATGGGGTGTGTTGGGTCACAACAAATGGTGACTCAGTGGGTAAAACTCCTGAGTATTCAGGAACCCATAATCTTCGATAATGCATCATGTTAATACTTCAAACCTTATAAAAAAATAAAAAATAGACCAAATAAATTTAAAATAATCCAAATCCCTCATGTAACATACTAACCCTTTTCATTTCTAGGATTTGTGTGTGATTATGTGGAATTCATTTACCCCTTGTCATGAGAGTTTTGACAAAAATGTAAATAGAAACTGTAGGTTTCATTTTGATTTCTTAATTTTATAAAAAAATAATAAGGGAAGCATGGGCATTGCTCTGCTACCATCTCGGCATCCATAAGTATAATAAAGATACATCTAATTCCACTCTAAGCATTACTTTATTTCCAGCCAAGCATCCATAGCTCCAATAGAGATTACTTGAATCACCCACCCTTTCATTAGTCTTTATGATTTGGTAAATTGATAATATATATATATATATATGTATGTATGTATATATATGTGTGTGTGTGTATGTATATGTACACACACACACACACACACACACACACACACACACACACACACACACACACACACACACACACACAGAGATATACATATACATATACATATATATTATCAATATTTCCCTATTATCATAGATCCATTTCAATGTTTATTATCTCCCATCCAAATTTTAACATGTAAGAGTGAATTTTATCTTTGGAAATGAAATTTTTTTATAAAATTTGCACGAGTGTATTAGAGTAACTTTCACATACCTGGTGAACTCATTCCATTTAGATAAAAATTTGATTTTAATCATAACACATACTTTAATTTGGGAGCCCCCAAGTATTACAAGAATAAATATTGATGAATGTTAGTTGTGTACTTCTTGAGTTATCCCATTTTATTTTGGAAGGTATTTTCATGATTCCAACGTAATAAATTGATTAGATTATTCTAAAAATAATTAACTAGTTTAGAAATCATAAAAACCAATTATGAAATCAAATCTTGAAAATAAGAAACTAATATAATAAAGTTGGAAATATATCTAAGGAATCAAATGATAGAAAGTAGGAAACTAATCTAAGAAAATAACTATTCTAATCTACTCCTACTTATACATTCATTCTAATTTATTTATAAGCATCTCCAACTAAAGTAACCATGAAATAATGTTTCAAAAACTACCCATTGATTGAAAAAGTGAGGTCATTATTGTTGGTCTTAATTTATGACCCATGATAGAGACAACTATTGGGTTAATTGTTCTAATTGAGGACAAAGGAAGATAAAAACATATAGGACATAAGGTACCCTCATTTTAGGATTCAGCTGGTTAAATCTAAGGGCCGAGAACTTTTCAATCATTTAGTTGGGTGAGCAATGATAGTTAATAATAGAAAGTCCAATCCACTCTATATTGCTTGAGGATTATTACTGATTTTCACTTAAATACATTTACCTCCTTGTTAACATGGGTATCACACTATAATACAACAAGTAAGATATTCATCACAATAAATACAAAATATATGGGAAGAGTAGGGTAGGAAAGTAAGTGGTTCCTTGACTAAAACAAGCTTATTAATGTTGAAAATCAAAATCATGCCTAATCATAGTTATAAAATTGTGTACCAAGTCTAGTTGTAACACAAACTGAAGTAACTTAATGTGCAAGATTTTAATGATTTAATTAAAAACATTATCCTAAACTTATATTAAATTAAATCATATGAAAATCTTGTATCTACTCCACATAATGGATTGATATAACTTCAAGTTAAACATAATGTAAATTCATAACTATTTAAACTAGCTATTGCATAATCTAACTACATATTCATTAGTAAATAAGCATTAAAATTTATTTTTAACATAAATAAATTCTATTATATCAATAAAATGAAGATAATTACTAAGGAATAAAATTAATTTTAGACCAGGGTGGGGGCCCTAGCCTGGTTGGCTAAGTATTTCCGCTGCGGCTCTACTGGTCTCATGTTCTAGTCTCCCTCCGCCTCGTGGTACCGGTATTAGGTGTGTCTAGCCAGCGCCGCCAGTCACGCTAAAAAGTTTACCAGGATTTTTTTTTTTATAAATGAATTTTAGACCAAATTGGTATCTATTTCAATGTTATATCAAAAGCATTTGAGTGTACCCTCCAAGTAAATAATCATAGGCTAAAAAAAATAAGAAAAAGAGAGGACTAAGCCTATCACAATTTCTACAAATTTTTGGTGCATAATATCTCCCCACATTAAATTAGGAATGTAAACTACCTTATATAGAAAAGAGAATGGAAATTGTCTTCAAGTAGCACTAGGCTCCCATCTCTCAATATGATTTCCACTCTAGGATTTTACAACTATAATCTGTTGGAATATTCCCCCCATTCAAAGGAAATCTAAATTTTATTCTATCTTTATCCATTGTTGTGACACCTGTCTAACCAAAAAAATCCCCCACTCCTCCATTTGGTCAAGTAGTTTGAATGATCTTTCATTCATCCCTCCTAGCAGAATATTTGGGCCCTATAGTTACTAGATTACTCCACACATCCTTCTTTGACTAGTCAAACTTATCAAAAATATAACTCAACTAGTCATTCTATTATTTTCCTTAACTCAAGCCATTCTAATGTTTTGATAGGTTGATAAATTTGATCTCATGCCCTTCATGAGGATATGGCTAGTTTATAAGTCCATCAGGTCCACTTGTCACTCACCCATAATTTTTGAACATATTCCTTAGCCTTGCTAGCTTGTTATAGGGCCCTAGGTCCACTTGTCTATTTTTCTAGCCCTAATCTCTTCTCTATTAGCCGTGTGGCCCTCCTATTTTTATTCCTTTATTTTTTTGCTCTAGGCTCAAATATTTTGTCTCTAAGGTCTCAGGTGAGTGGGATTGTTTTATGTGGAATGATCTTGGTAACCCAAGGCCTTGAGGCTTATGATAGTCCCATTTATCCTTTGGGTCCTTAGGATGGTACCACATGGCATCATTTAGATGACCCAGGGGCCTAGATCTATTAGTTTTTTATCTTAGCTTATAGGTTACTAGGTCCTTAAAATAATGTCACATGGCATCATCCTATTGACCTAGAGGCCTAGATCCATTTGATTTCCAACTACCTCTTAGGTCCATGAGATTTCACCATGTGGCATAATATTAGGACCTCAACAATTGGGAATTTTTAATAAAATAGCTAACAATTTTTAAAAATTCTACATATGATCCAAAACTCAAAATTTTTGGTTAACAAATATTTCAAGAACACAAAAATAACACAGTAATAATGAATTCTCTGAGAAGAGAAGTTTTATTACTCAAGATCGTAATACAACTATATGCTTATCTCTGGGAAGAGATGTCTGATTTCCATTTTGGGTTACATATTAATTTATACATATTTTTAAATTAGGGGGAGGATGTGGAAGGTCACCAATCTCAAGGGAGATTAATTTTTTTGACTTCCATGATTTAAAACAATACAAAATTTGAGGAATTACTATTTTTAGAAACTTACTATTTTTAGACTACACTACTAAAATTGAAATTTGGGGCACTTCCATTAGGTTTTTGGGGGTCAAAATTCATTGAGATAATATCCATGCATCTCATCACATTCTCCTCATTCTTATCTTTCCAATTATTCAAACGGTGAGTCAATTGGAGCTACAGTGCAAAAGTTATGGCTCCCAGAAGTTTTGTCATCAATTAAGGTGGAACCATCACCTGAATTGTCACCTGAATTATTTTCCAAATCATTCCTCCCTCCTTGGGAATAAATGGTCCCCATTACATCAATTTTCCTCATCAGGTGTGGTAGTTGTGTCTTGATTTGATTCTCTATGAGCCACTCACCTTGGTGGCTAAGTTGGCCCCTTTTGACCACCTGATAAAGTAGAATAGAGCATCCTCTTATTGTCTTCATCCAACTATCCACAATCTGATCCTCCTCCACTAGAGAAAAACCCTATGGATAAAGCTCATCAATGTCCAATTGTTCTAATATAACTAAAGTGTCTAACAGAGGTGGATGATATGGTTTGAGGAGCTCCACATTGAATATTGGATGCAGACCAAGGTAGGCTTGTAGGTTCAACTCAAAAGCATTTTCTCCAACTTTTTTGGTGATGGTGTAGGGACCATATCATAGAGGCTAATTTTTTTTGTGTGGTCCTGTAATTCATTCCTTCTAAATCTAAAACTAAACCTTGTCACCCATAGCAAAATGGTGTGCAATCCTATGTTTGTCATGGCATTGCTTATACTTCTAATTCATCTTCTCCAAGATGTCATGAACTTGCTACTATATGTGTTGCATTTTTTCAATGAACTTTGTTGATTTTTTTGCCTCGGATCTTCCATGAGGTGTGTATTCCATGGTGGAGAATGGAATAGCTATATCAATTAGTGCCATGGGTTATAACTCGAAGCATACTTGGAATGGACTATGTTTAGTCGAGTTGTGCAGGGCCTGATTATATCCATGTTGTATGAAAAGAAGCCCCTCATCCCATGTGCATGGATGTATGGAGTGATACATCCAAATCATGTGAATAATCAAGTAGTTAACCACCTCTATCTAACCATCAATTTATGGATAGAACTTTGTGGACTTTATTAGCTTGGTATCCATCATCTTTCATAGAGTAGACCAAAAGATGCTTAGGAACCTGTTGTCTCGATCTGGGACAATGGACTTGGGGAGACCAAAATGGATCCATACATGACTAAAATATAGTTGAGCAATTTCTTCAGTAGAATATTTTTCTTACAAGTAATCATGATAGCCATTTTCAAAAAATGATCAACTACAACAAAAATATAGTCCTTGCCATGTTTTAAAGTGGGAAAACTTGAGATAAAATCCATTGAGATAGATTCCCAAGGCCTAATTGGTTTTGGAAATGGCATGTACAATCCTTGCTTGTTATTTTTTGGCTTGGATATTACACATGGGGTGCAATATTTGAGATACCTTTCCACATCCTTTCACATATGGGCCCAGTAGATGTGTTTTTGAAGAACTACCAATGTCTTTTCTACACCAAAGTGTCTAACTATCCTATTAAAATGTGCTTCCCATATCATCTTATGTTTCTCTATAGCTAGAACATAGATGTGCCCCATATGATAGAGGACATTATCTTGTAAATATAAATCAAAAACCTATTTACCTTTTTGAATTACCTAATATGTATTATCAAAGGCAATATTTTCTTCATACAGAGCACCTCAAGTGGCAGTCTCATGTCTACATAGGTTAAGAACTATTATGAGTGTAGTAATTGGTGGGTGGCTTAGACAATCTACAACTATATTTGATCTCCCCTTTTTGTGTTTGATTATTAGATGGAATTGCTAAAGATATCTGGCCCACTTTTGGTGCCTCTCATTTTGTATTTTACTCTGTGTCTAGATGAATTCCAATGGTCTATGGTCAATGTGGATGACCGTCTCTTTCCCCAAGATGTAGTGTTTCCATTGTTTATAGGCTTACATAATGGCATAGAGCTCTTTATCATATGTTGAATATTTCCTGACTGTATTAGTGAAAATTTCACTAGGATGTGTAATAGGATGGCCATGTTGCATGATGACAACTCCCATAGCATATTCAGATGCATCTATCATCAACTCAAAAGGTTGATGCAAATCTAGAAAGGCAAGAATAGGGGCTGAGCAAAGTCTATTATTCAAATTCTCAAATGCCCTTTGTTGTATTTCACCACACTAAAATGTAGCTTTAGCTCCTCCTTTAGTCACTTGGGTTAGTGACCAAGCAACATGTGAAAATCCAAGAAGAAACCTGTGATAGAAATTTGCAAGACCCAAAAAGCTGCAAAGTTCTCTGAGGGTCCTTAGTGTAGGCCATTCTTGAATAACCCAAATCTTTTTTGGATCAACATGGACCCCTTATTCATTCACAACATACTTAAGGTACTGAATTATTGTTATCCCAAATATGCATTTATCAAGATTTTCATACAACTTGTGCTCCCGAAGAGTTTGAAGCACCTTACAAACATGTTGTAGATGTTCCTCCCATGTTTTATTGTAGATGAGTGTGTCATCCAGGTAGACAACCATGAATGAGTTGTTGAAGGGTCACAATATGTCATCCATCATCCTCATGAAGGTTATAGTTGCATTAATTAAGCCAAAAGGCATAAGCAACCATTTGAAGATCCCCTCCTTAGATTTGAATACAATATTCCAGACATCAGTGGGATCGATGGGAATTTGGTGATAGCTAGATTTGAGATCAATTTTGGTGAATAAATTTGCACCATAGAGTTGGTCCAGCAAGTCATCAATCCTTAAGAGAGGGTAGCAATTCTTCATAGTGATTTTATTCAGGGCTCGATAGTTAATGCAAATCCTCCATGTTCCATCTTTCTTTAGTGCTAGGATAATTGGCCTGCCATAAGATGAAGAGCTTGGCCTGATGTGACCCTTTTGGATCAATTCTTGAATCTATCTTTTTATCTCATCATTCTCTAAAACTAATCTATGATACATAGGACTGTTAGGCAAAGGTGACCCTAAGATCAAATCGATAAAATATTTTACTTGACAATGCAGTGGAAATCCTATGGGTGACTTGAATAAGTCATCATATTCTCCTATGAATTATCCCATCTACTTTTGTTGTTGTGTTGATTGTGTAGTTAAGACTGCAACATCAGCCTTCTTGGATTTCTATGGTTTCACCACCATGAGAATGAATTGATTTGTCTTTTCTACCAGTCTCTTACATTTCTTAGCACTTATCAGGGAGATAGATGTGGGAGGTGGTACCTCTAGTACCCTATAGTGCCATGTTCTAAGAGTGAGGGTGATTCTTTAGGTTTATGATTCATAGATTCTATGTCGATCATATATGAATGACTAACCAAGGAGTAGATCACAAACTTATATATTGACCACATCACACAAGACTTCATCTTGGAAAGGTTTTATTACATATGAAAGAAGACACTGATGGGTGACATGGAGGTCTCTCCCTAGGCTCAACCATCCAATACTATATGGCTTTGGGTGAGGCATCATGGATAGATTTAGACTTTTCATAACTTTAGCAGAGATTGAATTCTTTTGACTCCCACTATCAAGAATGAAATGTAGAGGCTTACCTTTTACCCATAATTTGGAGTGGAACAAACTTTCCTTTTCATCTAGCCTTTCCTCATGGGTCTATGATGAAGTGACAATGGTGTCAGGCTCAACATCTACAATATCTTCTTCATCCTCTTCGACTGTAGGTTGTGTATGAGACAGAGTAGTAGATGTTGAGTATTATGACTCAGAAAGTAGTGACTTGATGGCTTGACATTCTTCTTTGGAGTGAGTTCTAGTTTTGTGGTAATCACACCATTTTCTAGCATTTCCCTTTTATGGTTTCTTATCTTAAAACTCCTTTTGCTTCTAATTTTGGCCTCATGTTTGATCTTCCTTGTCATTTTTCCATTTTGAGGGTTGACTCTTCATATTCTTTCTGCCATGCTTTTGCTCAATCTTCACTACAAACTTGTATGCCTCACCGAGGGTTTCCAAATTGAAGAGATCCATTCCCCCCCATATATACCATTGTATTCCACCATGATATTTGAGATTCTTATGTTTCTCACTTTATTAGATGCCCAATCTTGCAAACAAAGAATGAAAAATCTCTGTGTAATCTTGAATAGATTGGTCCTTACCTTGGTGAAGTTATTGCCACTATATGTATAGATCATCATATGTTCTAATGGGATAGTATTATTCCTTTACCACTTCCACAAAATAATCCCATGTAGGTTCCACCTCAAGGCCAATGTCATCTGTACTTAACCTCTTTTTGTACATTTCCCACTAATTTTTCATGGGCAATGATGCTTTCAAAAGAGCAAAAGTGATATTTTCTCTATCGATGAACTTATTTATAGAGAAGTAGGAAGACAATTGATCCAACCAATTTTCTACTACATCAGCGTTGATTTTTCCTTCAAATGTAAGAATATCAAAATTTACCTGAACCTTGAAGGGTGTTGGGGCACTAAAAGGATGGTCCATGGATGAGGAGCTATGAAGTGTAGATGAGGAGCTAGAATTTCCCATTGGAAGTTATTGGAGAATTTGGGCAAATTGTTGTAGCATCTGTGTTTGATGCCATTGGAGGGATTCATTCACCATTTCCTTTAAAGGATTGGATGTCTTGGTTTCATCCACCATTTGAATTCATTTGGAGTGAATAGGTGGATAGTTTGGAAGCTCTATTGTTTTCCATCCAAGCTTCTTGTAGCCTGACCTCATCCTCGAGATCATACACTCTCAAGACAAACTACTTTGATACCACTAATCCAATACTCAAAAGTTTTGGTTGAAAAATATTTCAAGAAAACAAAAATAACATAGTGACAATGAATTCTCTGAGAAGAGATGTTTTATTACTCAAGATAGCAATACAACTATATGTTTATCTTTGAGAAGAGATATATGATTTCCATTTTGGGTTACATCTTCATTTATACACATTTTGAAAGCATGGGGAGGATTTGGAAGGTCACCAATCTCAAGTTATATGAATTGTTTTGACTTCCATGATTTAAAATAATACAAAATTTGAGGAATTACTATTTTTTAAAAACTTACTATTTTTAGACTGCACTACTAAAATTGAAATTTAGGGCACTTCTATTGAGTTTTCTAGAGTAAAAATTCATAAATAAAATATCCATGCCAACTCACCATATTCTCCTCATTATTATCTTTCCAATGATTCAAACAGTGAGTCAATTGGAGCTACGATGCAAAAGTTATGGCTCTCAAAAGCTCTGTCATTAATTGGGGTAGAACCGTCGCCTGAATTATCACCTGAATTGTTGCCCAGATCAACATACCTAGGTGAATGGTATTGTGACATGTCACATAATATCATTCATCTATAATTCTTAGGTATAATAAGCTATAGTAAATATGAAGAAACAAGGATAACTAAGGCAAATGAATTCATTAGTGAGTTAGCCCAAAAAATCATAAATTGACTAAGGCAAAATAAACATAGTTGAAACATCATAATTATTGGTATTATGAACATAAGTTTTCCATTTGGTATCTTATCATCACCCCTAGAATTTACTTACTTTGGGATAATATTTTGATGGGCTTGGGATCCCAGGTTTCCAAGTTAATGTTCTAATTCCCTTGAGGTTCTTAGATTATAGGCTTCTAAGAGGGTGCCACATGGCTCCTTATTGAGGCCTCAGTAATTTATAGATACTTAGCCACTCCTTAAAAATAAGGAATTAAACTTGAGAAAAATTCAAAAGAAATACAAGTCAAATTAAAAAATAAATAAGTTAGCCAAAACAATGAAATTGACTAAGATATAAAATAAAGGCTAGTTTTTTAGTCGAAATGCATAGTAAAATTCATTAATCCATAGTAATGAATTTACATCATTTGTTGAACTTGAATAATTTATGAATATCCAAGTCTAAAATTGAATATCAGCTAAGTCTTTATTAATGGGGAAATTATAAAGGCTTTGTCACTTTCCAATCAAAGTAAAACATTTTATAGGTACAACTTAGACTGGGAAGATTGGACATGGAAATTCTTAAACAAGGCTTGAATTTAGACTCGATTAATATCAATGACACATTCAAAAGGTATAACTTCTCATCCAAAAACTCATAAATTAAATATTAAGCTATAACAAGAGGGTCTTCATTTTAAATCTAATAATGTGGAATAAATGGTGATCTCTAAGGGGAGAATGTTGTATCAACATTCAGAACCTAGAATGTAAATATTCACACCTAGACAATAAGCACAAACTAAAAATAATTCATTAGACAAAATCAAAAAGATGAAGGCACTATAATCTACTTCAAAATGTGACATACTAAGTTCTAATTCAACCATAGATCATTAGTGTGTGTAAAAGTGGTTGGTTCTTTTATAACCCTTGACATTCACATAAAGAAATTTAAATCTACTTAAAATAATTATAATTTTTTAGGACCATTGGGATATTCAGCATAGGGTGGGGGATGGCATGGGTATTTCTCTACTGCTATCTAGGTTTTTATATCCCCAATATAGATACCTTTGGTCCCACTAATGGCCTTGCTCCATTTCCGACTAGGATTAAAATCCTACGATGGAGATAGCCTAAATCACCCTTTCGAGAAAAGAATTTAGGTTTTGCATTTTGTTTAATTTCCTTTTAATTTCATTGTTCAGTCCATTGCGGGTTAGGAACCAAACCATGGGTATAGTGGTAGACTCAAAAAATTCATAACTATTAAGACAAACTTAAATTCGTTCATTTCCTACATTTTGCTTTAGATATGAAATTAAGTACAATCTAATGGTTTCAACCAAAAAATGAAACATTTCTAAAATTCACATATTCTATTTCAAATCGTTGGCCTTCAAAATTATGAAAATCTAAAACAAAATTACTTCTAGTTTATGTATTTGTTGAAGAATGACTACTTACTATCTAACTTATAAAATCTAAATGATTTTCATGCATCTACTCACCATGTGAACCAACCAAAACCAAACCAGGGACACCTCAATTTCAACACTATGGTTTGATTTTATACTTCCTCTTAAATCTAGATTTGATGCAATGTTGGTTACAAGTAGTATTTATTTTTAGATAGAATTGAAATTGATGGTTTATAAGGGAGGATCTAAAATAACAATGTTATGAAACCACCTTCCATAAAACTAATTTCCCATGATATGGAAAGTAATTAGCCACAATCAGTTTCTATTTTTGAAAACACACTAAAAATACACCAAAGGTTTGAACAAAATTAGCCAACTCAAATGATTTTGGGGGAAAGAAACAATAAAACAACATATCCAAGTAAACAAACAAAAGTAGGAAGCAAAACTAATCTAAGAAACAAACAAACACTATATCGTATATACATGCATCAAACCTCATGAATAATTCTAAGATGATGTTGGATGGAGCAAATGAGAAGTAATGTTTTAGAAAGTGTTCATTGAGTGGTAGTTATATTATATTTTCTTGCAGATCCTTCAATATAAAATCATTATATCTTAGTAATTATGTAACTTGATAAGGACTGATCCAAAGAGGACATAGCTTAGAATTCTAACCTTTCTTCTTATGGGATTTTTCCCATAATAAATCCAAACCTAAAATTCAAAAGCATTTGACGTGGGATTTTCTATCAAACCATCTTTTCACGGTTGCCTGGTGCTTGCTAAAATTTAATATGGCTTCATCTCTCATATCATCCATATGAACTAGGTCCATCAACATAGACTGACCTATCTCATTTGTTTCCATGTATTCATTAATCAACTAATATGTGGATCTCCTGAGTGTCATTATAAATATTAGTTACATGCCATAAACCAATATAAAGGGAGAGATCTTGAGACTCTTCTTATACCTTGTTTAATTAGCCCATAGAGCATACTTGAGTAGGAGATGCCAACTATGTGGGTTCTCTTCTATCAATTTCTTAATAACACTCAATAAGTCCTTATTTGTGGACTAAACCAAACCATTTCCATGTGAGTAATAGTTTGATGATAACTTCAATGCATCTCTATTATGATATGCCCACTCAGTCAACTCAACTAATTATAAGGTAGGCTAATTATCACACACAAGTGCTACAGAGGTGTTAAATCTAACTGTAATGTGTTATTTAAAGAATCTAATTACCTCCTTAGCAATGATATTCTTGGTGTATTTTGATTTATTTCATCATGTGAAATATTTAGTCACTATAATAATGAATCTATGGCCATTTGAAGATTTTGGATTTATGACTCCAATGAAGACCAGACCCCATTAAGTAAAGGGACACTCATAAATTACTGGTTGAAGTGGCATAGTAGCACAAGTTTCATTTTTTAAAAAGGTTTGATAGAGATGACAAGATATCACATGAGTATTATCATCCTTCAACAATGTTTGCTAATAATAACTAGCCCTTAAGATGTGGGCTATCACACTGCTAAAAAGATGGTTGCTTCCTAATTTATCATGGAAAGAAGTCATGACATCTAGTGCCTCTTCTTCTATTAAGCATCTTAGTTAAATCCCTTTTTGACTCATACAATACATGACACCTTTATTTAGTATGTATTGGGCATCCCTTAATCATAATACACTCTTTTACTTCCTATCCAAGATAGTCATTGGAATGCCATACAATAAGTAGTGGGTAATGGAGTCATACTAGAATCTATGCTTTAGCTCATACTGATTCACTTGGACAATAACAACACTAGGATCAATTTTAGAGATCAATTTTGATGGACCTTGACCTCAAACCATATTTATGGGCCTAACTTCAATGTCATACTCTTGAATTTTTTAGACCCAACATCCCCTTATTTATCCAAGTTCATTATATCCCAATATCATTTTGACATTAGGATCCAAAACCATAGCATAAAATTTATTCCTTAAGATGTAATACCTAAATTTATTTGATACCTTTATTAGTGTGTAATATTGCTTATCTAAAATAGGGTATTTTAATTTAGCTTCCTTCAAACTAGTGTTCATGAAATCTCTAGGATTCTCTCCATCTTCTAGTTTCTAAGTGAGAAAAACAACAATGCTATGATTAGATGCAAATGAATACAAGTAGAAATGTCTTGTGTAATCCAAGCTAGCTAAAATAGGGGCCTGTATTATGGCATCCATAATTTTTTGAAAGGATTTCTTTGAGGTAGGCATACATTCAACTTTAGCTCCCTATTTCAACATAGCATTCAATGGTTTAGTTATCTCAACAAAACCTAAAATGAATTTCCATACAAAATTGATTTTACCAAAGAAAGATTTTAGTTCCTCCTTAATGTTTGGTAATTGAATTTTAGAAATGACATTGGCTTTATTAGGGTTAATTGACATACCTTCTTTCATAATTACATGACCAAAGAGATCACCTTTAGTTTCATATAAAATGCATTTGTTTGTGTTGAGTGAAATACCAAACTTATAACAACATTTAAAGATATTCTAAAAATATCTTAAATGGTCTGATCTATATTTGGAAAAAACTATTAAGTCATCCATATACATAATAATTCACTTACCAATAAACCATTCAAATTTTATGTCCATGGCTCTCTGTAAAGTGGCACTAACATTGATTAGACCAAAGGGAATTTTATTATAAGTGAATGTGCCCCACTTTGTAGTGAAGGCTATGTTAGATCGATATTCCTTGTCAAATAAATATTGATTATAGCCTCATAATCTATTTAGGAAAGGCATCATCTCATATACACTAACCTTTTGGATGAGCTCATCTAGGGATGGCATTGGATAATTGTCCTTTTCAGAAGTTTGATTCAATTTTGTGAACTCCACATAGAGATTAATTTCTCCATTTTTATTTCTAATTGATACTAAATTATCTAACCAAGTCAAATGTTGCACATGAAAGATTATATCAGTTGATAATAATTTATAAACTTCCCTCAAGATGAGTGGCTCAAGAACAAGATTGACTAGTCTCTGACACTATCTAAATGGCTTCTTATCAAGTTTTAAGGGAATATTATACATCATGACACTAGGATTAAGCACTTTAGGTCACCATATATCCGATAAATGATGCCTTGGTAATAAATTAACATCCTTTCTAAATTATAAATTTATTAATCATTGCATTATGTCCTTATAGTGATGTTCTAAGGTTGATCAGGCATCCCCATGTTCATAACTCATGACCTATGATTGGGGAGAAAACCTCTTTCAAGATTAGCTATAGGACTATATAAGTCAAATAATATTTATAATGATATAATTCCCTTTGGAATTTTATTCTCCTTAAGTTTTATTACTCCATTGGCATCACATTTCTCTTCATCTACATCACTTCTCTCATCCTCATCAACCACCTATGTTTCAAAAGCATTGGAATTAGAAAAGAAATATAAGATGTGTCTATCATCGTCAAACATTTGAAAATTCTTAACATTTTTAGGTATATATGGACATGAAACCAATTCAACATAAAAATTTTGCAAATTCTTATTATCCAAAGCTGTAAGATTAGAAATAGAAACAACCAATGATTTTGTCATGGCATTGCCAATTCTAGGAATGGAAACAATTTTAAATGCATCAAAGGATTATATCAAGTCCCAATCATGGTTATTATATCTCTTAAAATGTGAAAACTTATGTTTAAATTTATTCCTCACTAGATTGAGGACTAATTCATAATCGTCATATACTATTTATTATCGAATATTGTAGCTAGTTGCAAACTATAATCCTAAGATAAACACCTCATATTATGTTATGTTGTTAGTATATTGGAATTACAATCTATATGAAATTAAATATTTCTTACCACATGGATAAATAATTACCATACCTTCTCCCAATACTTAGTTATATTTTTCTTAATCAAAGTACAAAGACCACATACCTGAATCTTGGCTTTGATCAAGTAGTTTCTTCCTTACTGGTTTGGTGGTCAGGATATAGACACCTAAGTTCATGGAGGTAAAATTAACTCATTCATTGATTACATTGTATTCTACAACCCTAAACTACATGCATGGCTCTCTATCAATCCTTATCTAATTTTCCACCCCCATCCATGGCAGTCATATATGGGAGAAGTCTATTACCATCTAACCATTAAGAGACTTGGAACAATCTCTAATCAAAAAAATGGCATATGCATATGGTATTTAAACTACATGTATGTCCATAAACTATTGCATTATTGGATTATCCTAAAATTTCATATGAAAATTCAATAATTCTCCCACAACCTTGACTTTAAATTTATCTAATTAGACCACTACCTTGCCTAGTTTTACAATATTAGTCCTAGTTTTATGTAAATCACTACAAGAATGACATTTACTGAGGTGCCTAAATAAACCAATAAATTATGAAAATTCTCTCCAAATATTTAGACGGTGAGTAAGAAAGGTGGAACCTCAATGTTGGCTTTGTCTATCACAATATTGGTATCAGTCAAGGCCTTATTTTTGGGATAAGTTCTCTTATTCATAAGAGATGTGAGGATTAAATACCTCTATTTAATAATTTGTATGAATTTGTGGAGGGTTATATTTTACTTTATCCTTTTCATATCCTCCACCGTGTTGTAGCTTATATTAATAATGGTGGGCTAGTTTTCACCTAATTTTGGTGTATATGGGTCATTTTTAGCTTATGTTAAGAGAAGTAGTAATGTTGTTGGGTGGTTTTGAGGTTGTTAAGGGTTGGTGCACCTTGTTCTTAGGGGTATAATTACTTATATGTAAATTCTAAAAAGCCTAAACATCATTGGTATTCTCCTCAAGTTTATTGTCACATTTGCTAAGAAAGTCCAGGGTCTCTTGAACCATGGTTTTATCAGATGATTTGGATGAACCAAGAAAATTAAGGTGACCTATGGTATTCTAGTTGTTTGGAACAACCTCATATTCATCAATCTCCTTCCATAGGATTTTGAAGGCAATACAAAACTCAATATATTCAATTTCCCCATGTTATGCACATGACACTATTTGGGTAAGGTGATATCCATGATTTTGATTTCATGAATTTTATTAGATGGAGACTCAACTTGCTTGACTTGCCTATTATTGGGTCAGTAATTACGTTGGTGAGTGAAATTTAGGGTGTTATTTCCACCATTTGAACTACCCACTTATTTTTTCAAACTAATTAAATCATTTCTTAACCTCTAGACCACCATTTGAATTGCATCTATCTTAGGCTTGGTTAATTCTTGATTGGATGTATGCATGTTGTGAGTTATAACTAGGACTATATCTTAGTTATAATATTATGGCATAACCTCATTACTAACATAATTTAGAAAACATAAATTTTTTTTTGGAGTATCATGGAGTAAAGCAATTTTATTCATGATTGGTAGAGGTTGTAGTATTATAACATTTCAATTTATAAGCAGGATTAGATTCAATGTCAGCGTGCTTAGGAGGATGTTAAGAGTAGGGGCCATCATTTATCCTTATGAATTAATATACCTATCCAATTTTATCACCTTCATATAGGTGAAATATATATCTATGATATCTGGATGCCTCTTAAATAACATGGCTATCCATGGGTCTAATTTAGGTTTAAACATTTATAATGCTAATCAATCATCTGGCCTATATAGGGTTTTCACCCTGATATACATATTTTGAAAGTGGGCATTAAAATTATATATAGGTTCATTGGGATCCCTTATCATTCAAGACAACTATTGGTATATAAAAGTGGGGTCTATCACCTAACCAAACTTGGTTAAGAACATATTACTTAATTGATTCAAACTTTTGATTGAATCCTTGTGTGTGTTTACAAACTAGTCATAGGCTGCATCAAACAAGGAGAAAGGGAATAGTCTGTTGGCCAAATTTTCATTATCAATGTTGATAAACCTAAATTTAGTTTTATATGATGTAACATTCTCCTCAACATTCATCCCAATACTTAGGGTTAACCTTGGAAGGTTTCTCTTTGGGTTTCTAGGCAGATCATGCACATCACCTAGAACATTTATTTCATACCCTACTAATGAAGCCATGGGTGTAATAATGGGTGGGGGTTTATTTTGGATAAGTTGAGAGGATGAAATAGTAGGGGTGGATAAATATATTATTTTCCCTCTATTATTTCATTCTCTCCTAAATATTTTAAATGGGGATATAATTAGTCTACCTCTAATTTCTTGGGATCTAGTGACTCACTCGACAGGTTCCAGACTGTTTAAGATAACAAATATGGGTTAGAAATTATTCAAAATAATAACCTTAAACCAATGAAATATGAAATATAGATAATCTAAAATCTCACAATAGATAATAAATCAATGTAAAAAATATTTTTTCAATTTAAAAATAGACAAAAAACATTGGCCTTCTTTTTAGAGCCAGTTTTTTGTTAGTCTAAATTTGTGACCCGTAATATAGATAATTATTGAATTAACTATTTTGATTGCATATAAAGATAGATAATAGAACATGGGAAACAAATTTCCATCATTTTTTGTATTCATAATATTTAATCCAAGGGATGAAAACTTTCCAATCATTTAGTTGGGTGAGCAATGGCAGCTAACCACCAAAAGTCCAATCCACTTCATATTGCTTTAGGATTATTACTGATGTTTGATTAAGTAATTTTACCTACTTATTCACATGGGTAATACACTATATTACAAAACTAATTTTATTTATCACAAAAAAATATAAAATAGAGGGGAAGATGAGGGAAATAAAGTAAGTGGTTCCTTAAGGAAATAAGATTATTAATGTTGAAAATCAAAAGCATGCCTGATCATAATTATACCATTATGTACTAGGTCTATCTCTAATACAAATAGAATAAAATAATGGGAAATATTCTAAGGATTTAAATAAGCATATTATTCTAAAATTATATTAAATTAAATCATATGAAATTCTTGTAGCTAATACACATAATGGAGTGACATAGCTTCAAGTTAAACACAATGGAAATTTAGAACCAATAAGACTAACTATTGCAAAATCTAATTGCATATTCATTAGTAAACAAGCATTGAAATTTATTCTTAACATTAATTAATACTATTATATCAAGAAATAAATAGCATTACTAAATAACCACATGAATTTTGAACTAAACTAGTATCTATTTCAATGTTATAACAATAGAATTTGAGTGTACCCTCTAGGCAGACAATCACAGGCCAAAACAAAACAATAAAAAGAAAGGACTAAACATTTCATATTTTTTTCAGAGTTGTGTTGGATAATATCTCCCCCTTTAAATCAATAATGTATACTACCTTATATATAAAAGATAATGGGACTTATCTTCAAGTAGAAAAAATCTTCCATCTCCCATTATGATTTCCACTCTAAAATTCTGTAATTATAATCCATTAGAATATTCCATCCGTTCAAATTAAATCCAAAGTATATTATATATTTATCCATGGTTTTGACACCTATCTAACTAAAAATATCCACCACTTCTCCCTTTGGGCCTATTATTTTTAATGATATTTCATTTGGCCCTGTTGGGAGAAGCTTTGGGCCCAGTAGTTGCCAGATTATTCCATGCATCATTATTTGACTAGTCATACTTTTCAAAATCCATCTCGACTGATAATTTGATCATTTTCATTAACTCAAGACATTTTGACATTTTTATGGGCCATCAAATTTGATCATGTGACTTTCATAATGATATGGTTGGTTGGTGAGTCCATTAGGTCCACTTGTCACTGACCCATAGTTTTTGAGCATATTCCTTTGCCTTTATAGCTTACCATAGGGACCCAAGTATACCTATCTACATTACTATCCCTAGGTTATTCTCCATTATTGGTGTGGCTTTCCTAACTTTTTTTCCTACTCTATTGGCCTTAAGGTCTTGTGTGACTTGGATTGTGCCACATATCATGATCCTAACAACCCTAGGATTCAGAGCTTATGGTAGTCCCATTTATCTTTCAAGTCTTTAGGTGCCTAGGATGGTACCATGTGGCATCACCCTAATGACCCAAATAACTAGAGCTATTATATTTTTGTCTTGGATTCTAGGTCCTCGAGTCCCTAAGATGATGCCATATGGCATCATTCCAATAAACTTGATGCCAATATAAATTTAAATTTTGACTTCCTCTTGGGTCCCTAGGCCCCTGTGATTACACCACATGGTGTGATCTTGGGACCCCCAAGACTTGGGAATTTTCAATAAAATGGTCAAGTGTTTTAAATTCCCCCAAGCACTCGAGTGAATGGTATTGTTCCATGTGGAACAATCTCATTCATATAGAGGGATTGGGGAGAATAACCTACAATAAATATGAGGCAACAAGGAGAACTAAGGCAAACAAATTCATTAATAATTTGTCCCAAAAATTATAAATTGACTAAGGCAAAATAAACATAGTTTAAACATCAAAACTATTAATATTAATAAACCAACTTTGACACTTCAAAAATTATCATCACCCCTAACATTTACTTGCTTTGGGATAATGATGTGATGGTCTCAACCTCCCAAGCTTCTAGTTTAATGTTATATTTCCCCTAAGGTTATATGGTTCTAGGATTTTATGAGGATACCACATGGCTTATTCTTGATGAACTATGACTTTAGAAAGACTTATCTACTCATCAAAAAAAAGGAATCAAACATGTAGAAAATGCATAAGAAATACAAGACAGATGAAATAATGAATAAGTTATCCAAAAAAATGAAAATTGACTAAGATATAAAATAAAGGATAGTTTCTACTCATTTGAATTTATAGTAAAATTCATTAGTCCACAACAATGAATTCAAATCATTTTTGGAGCTTAAATACTTTCTAAATAGCCAAGTCTAAGATTGAATATTGATCAAGTCTATATTAATTGATAAATTATAAAGACTTGGTCACTTTCTAATCAAAGTAAAACATTTTAGAGGTACTTAGAATGGCATATTAGACATAGAACTTATTAAAAAGGCTTGAATTCAAACTTTATTAATACCAATGAAGCATTTAGAAGGTATAATTTCTCATCCAAAAACTCATAAAATAAATATCAATCTAGAATAAGAGGGTCCCATTTAAAATCTAAGAATGTGGTATGTTGGACCCAACATTTATCTTGGAGGTCCTTTAGATGAAAATCATTATTACATAGGATTTCTAAGATTTGGTATGGCCCAATACATAAAGGATTGAACTTGTCATGTTATCTTTTATTTTCATGTGATTTGTCCCATAAAATCACTAATTTTAAAATACTAAAAACCTTGATTATGGATCTTTTTTCAAACCATCACTTGAAAATGTCTTGGTATTTGTTGAAGGTATATAATGCTTTTATTGCACATCCTCCATCTAGACTATGTATAACATCCTAGACTACATTATTTCATATTTTACCTTGTACTCTTACAAGAACTAATACATTGGTAATTTGAGAGTCATAAGAAAGTCTAGTTGTTGTCCATACACTAGTAAAATAGGTGAAGTTTCAAGGGATTACTTATGCCTATTTATGTCTGCCCATAGTGCATGCTTCAAAAGAAGGTGTCATTATCTCTATTTATCTTGTGTTTACTTCTTGATGTCAACCATCAAGTTCTTATTAGTAGACTCAATAACTACATTCCCTTATGGGTAGTAATTTGAAGAAAATTTGATAGTAATTTGATTATTATAGTCCTACTCAGTAAATTTTGTAGATTGAAATGTTAGGTCATTATCACAAACTAAACAAACTAGAGTTACAAACCTAGTTAGTATATTTTATTCTAAAAATTTAATCACAACTTGGGATTTGGAATTATTTGTAGCTATGGACTCTGTCCACTTGGTGTAATAATTAGTGGTTGTCAAAATTAATTTGTTTACTATTGATGAATTCATCTTTATTACTCCAACAAAGTCAAGACCCCATTAACACATGTTGTAATGGCATAGCCACATGTATCTCTCTCTGTTTCCAAATACTTGGCATTCATATCATGTTATGACATGATTATGAGCATCCTTGAAAATAGTAAACTAGTAGTATCCCATCCTTAGGATCTTATGAGTGGTGGTATTTATAGAAGGGTGTCCACTTCCTATCTTCTAATGTAAGTTATCTAGGATGTCTATGGACTATTATCTTAATATGAACCTTAATTAGATGCCCTAATAATTATTATTTTACAATACTCCCCATTTTATCATGTAATGGGATGACTTGATAGTGAGGGCTCACCTTTTCTATCTATTTAGTTCAAGGTGACATGTACTTGTGAGTAGATAGTGGATGATGTGGGCATACTAGTAACTACCAACTATCTATTTTTTATTGATTTATTTAATATGAGTACATGGATCTATTTTAGATATGAAATGGATAATTCTTTGGCCTCACACCATTTTGGTAGGTTTGATTTCAAGATAAAACTCCTATAACTTATCCATCTATTTACCTCTTCTTTTTCCTAAATCATTCTACCTAAGTGTGATCTTGAAAGTTGGGTTTAGAACTATGTCATGTCTTATTTCTAGTAATATAGTGTCTAAATTTATTCACTACTTTGATCAAGACATATATATACTTATCTATCATTGAATATTTCATTTTTTCATCTTTAATATTAGTATTCATGAAGGTGATTAGGTGTTCACTATCATCTATCTTTTATGCGAGAACTTTTATTATAGTGTGCTCTAAAGTGAAAGAGTACAGGAGGAAATACTTAGTGAAATTAGGATGAATAATAAATAGAGCTTGAGCAATGATAGTTTTAATATCTTAGAATGCTTTCTTTACTTATTTTTTCCATTCAATTTTAGGATCTTGGTTATCTATCATTGAATATTTTAATTTTGCATCTTTTAAATTAGTATTCATGAAGGTGATTGGGTGTTCAAATCATCTACCTTTTATGTGATAACTACTATTATAGTGAGCTCTAAAGTGAACAAGTACAAAAAGAAATCCTTAGTGAAATTAGGACTAATCAGAACTGGACCCTGAGCAATAGTAATTTTAATATCTTACAATTCTTTCTTTACTTATGTCATCCATTCTAGTTTAGGATCTTTATTGAACATAACATTTAGTGGCTTGATAATCTCTACAAATCTAGAAATGAATTTTCTTATGAAATTTATTTTGATAAATAAATACTTTAGTTTTTCTATTGTTAGGGGGTGTTATATTTTAACTATCTAGGATTCATTCTAGATTAATGAAAATCCCATATTTTTTTTCTGACATGCCCTAACAATTTTTCCTATATGACCCCAAATATGCTCTTCAAGTTCAATGACACTCCATATATTTTTCACTTGTCAAATATTCTCTATAGGTGATCTACATTATCATATTTATTATTTGAAAATATTATGAGATCATCTATGTATATGATGATGCATTTTCCAATGATTCCTTGAAATGAAAAGTCTATGGTGAATTCAAAAGTTTCACCTATGTTAATCATTCCAACAGGCATCTTTTTATATGTAAAGGTGCCCCACTTGGTGGTAGAGTAATCATCATTCTATCCTCAATTTCTATCAACACTTGATTATATCTTGAAAATTCATTTATAAAGAATAAAATTTCAAACCCACTAATAATATTAATTACTTCATCTAGTGAGAGTAAAGGATAGTTATCCTTTTTTAATGTTCTATTCAGGTTTTTGAAGCTAACACACATTCTAATTTCTCCATTATTTTTATTGATAATAACTAATTTGGAAACCCAGGTTGAATTCCTAATGGGGAATACAATTTTGACATCCAATAACTTTTGAAATTATATCTAAATGAGGGGATCCAAAATTGGATTCACTAGTCTCTATTACTATCTAAAGGGAATGTGTTCTATATTTAGAGTGATAGTATGTGTGATGACCCTAGGATCAAATATTTTTAAGATCTTCATATGTCCAGGTTATCAAATATTTGTATTCTATCATCATATGTTTTTGTCTCTATTTTTGTATTCAGAATGACTTAGTATAATGTTCACATACTGAGGATGCTTCTCAGTTCCCAAGTTATCTTTGACAAAATTAGATTTGTCTATCCTAGACCGATTCTACCTTTTATCCTTTGAATCCATGTCAAAACTATGTTATAATGATACCATTCCAATTGGTATAAGATTCTCCTTTAGTTTTAAAACACCATATTCTCCTAGGTCTTCTATGTCAATAGGCTCAACATCTTTTTCATCATTTATTTGAGATTCAAAGTCTCCATAACTGTTCATAAATTGTATATCTTTTGATCATCATCAAATACCTACAATTTAGATACATTGTTTGTGATAGAAGGGCAAAGAACCAACTCCACTAAAAATTTAATCATCTTAGATTCTTGGGGTAATGCTAAGTTGGAATCTGAAGCTACTAGTGAATCTTCTATGTAATTTTATTACTTTGGAATATCTCTAATGTTGAATGCCTCAAAGGACTTAATCATATCTTAGGCTCTATGTTTGTATTTTTTTAAGTAAGTTTTCACTGATATTTTCTTTTGATCTGGTTGAAAACTAGCTCTGAATCACTAAATATCCATAGCTACTTGACATTGTGTTTTATTTCAAATTGGAGTCCTAGAATCATAGCCTCATACTCAGCTCAATTATTGGTGAAAGGTAATTACAACACATATGCATTTAGATATTGTTTCCCATCTAGGTTGATCAAAGTTATGCCAATGCCATAACCTTACTTTGATATGGAATCATTGAAGTGCAGAGTCCATAATTGTGAAAGACCTTCAAATTCTTGTTTAAAAGGTTCATACTTTGTGGTAAATGTGTAAACATTTGAATGTGAGGATGCAAAGTCAATCTTATTGTTCTTGGCATTATATTTAATATTTAGGTACTTCATATTTGGTTTTTAATATACTCAAATTTGATTGGCTAATCTTTTCCAAGGAAACCATATATGTGATAAATCTATTTCCATGTATCCATTCAATGTCTTTGACTAGTCGTGACTCAATAATAATCCATAATCCTTAGGATTTTTACCTACTAGAATGTATATGTATTTTTGTACACATGGCTCACAATAAGTTGTATGTGCACATTTTTCAACTTCCTCACACATGGCACTAAGGACTTATCCAACTATAAGACCAATCTTTTATATTTATCTAAGGTCAAGCCTGATTTCTTCCATACAACTGTGGGCATTATATTGACTAAGGCACTTGAGTCAACTAGGTAATTATGCACATTATTGCCAAACATTTTTATGGTTATCAAAAAAGGTGGTACCTTAGGCTTGTCCTTGTAAATGACCATATTGGTATGACAAACCTTTTTTGTTAGAGAATGGTATCCTAGTAAATGCCTTGAGAAATAACTCCCTCTATTAAATAATCTAAACTAATTCATAAAGACTCATATTTGCCTTGATATTATTCATATATTTGACTATATTGTGCCTACCTTTGGTTTGTGATTCTACATTTTATTGTTGATCACTTTGTTATGGAGGAGTTATATTATTATTTGCCTTAGTATTTAGAGGAGTAGTATCAATATTATTTAGGGTTATTGAAGAAGTAATAAGTTGTTTATTCTTTAAGTTGTAATTATTCCTATGGAACTACTGAAAGGCATTACTTTCATTCATGGTATCTTTAATTAATTATCATCTTCAACTATGAATATAAATTGTATGTCTCAAATACCATTGTTATGTTGGAAGGACCTAGATTAGTGGAAGGAGGTGGATCTAACTAATTTGATAAACCTTCACACCTACCCATTTATTTCTAAAATATATCAATTGTATTGTATAACTCTATGTAGTCCAACTTACCATGCTAAGTTGTATTGTGGACCCATCACAAATTAGGCATTACTACTTCCAATATGTTTACTTCAAGCATATTCTTAGGTGATTAATGTTTCATATTGTTTCTATATATATCTAAATGTTTATTGTACCTATGGTGTGAAAAATTATTATCAATAATCTATCCCATGGTTTTTACCATTCACTTTTGCATGTTTAGAAACTCGTTGCTTAGCTTTTATATTGTCTTCTAGATAACATCTAATTATATTTTTGTAGAGTTAAAAGTAGTACCTTGTGTAGTAACAATATTAACTAGCATCAAGGATTAGTTTTAATTTTTTTGATTAGGTACAAAGAAAAAATTATTCAAAAATCTAAGGTTCTACTTAGGTGGAACATAGGCCAAAAGTAATTACATATAAACTTTGTTTTGATTTTGAGCCACAACATTCTGATTAACATTAAAAATGGGGTTAAGGGCAAGAAAGTTAGGACAAATATTAGGGAGGGACAAATCTTGTAACTAGGGATTCAACTACCTGTCAATATTGATAGCTTTTCATAGGCTAGTGGTAGCATAGTAATATTGGGTGCTATGTGGATAAATATAACTATCATGTAATTCAAGGATTTCTTGTACATTTCAAGAGTTAACAAAATATTAGGTTTACAGTCATTATCAACTAGATTATACATATTTTATAATATTATGTTAAAGACTTTGATTAGATCATTAGGATCTCTCCTCATGATTATAAAATGCTAGTATATAAAACTTTGGCTAGTGACATATCTAAATTATGCCAAGAAGGTATCTTGACACTAAGTCTAGGAAGTAATTGGAACCTCTGGGATATTCAGGAATAAATCAAAAGAAGCATCTTGCAAGGTAAAGGGTAAAAGTCTACATGCCACATCTTCATGGGTTATAATTAGTATCCTTAAGGTAGTCTTAAATTCCTTTATGTTTTCCTTAGTAGTCATGCCTCTCAAGAGATAAAAGGAAAGAATATACTTTTTAAGGTTTATAAGCAAAACATGCACATATCTAGGCACAATAATGATAGAACTAGTTAAGAAAGCTAAGGCCATCATTCATGGAGGAAGATGACCTCTTGTGATTAGGGAATAATATTAGGTCTAAGGTTCCCTTAATATTCTTCTATCTACGGTGTGAATAGCATACTAGTGTTTGAGGTGGACCTTGTTAATAATATGGATATATCCAGTGCACCTCAAGTGATCTTTTTGAGAAACCAAAAGGAAAACCTCCTTCTAGTTCCAAATAATTTTTTTTTGATGTGGGTTTTATGCATACCATATAATCTTATGACATAGACTCTAATGTTTTAGGATTAATAAAATCATTCACTCCAAGGCATGAGTTTTAGGGTATTTAGTTTTGTGAACAACCTAGTGGTGGAATAGAAGTGAACAAAGTAGTTATCTACCTTAGATGGTTAGGATATGATGTGATTCTAATATCTAATTGAGATGGATGCATGGACATAATATAAAGTGGGAAGGATCAAAATAAAACTCAAAAAAGGAAGGAAAGGTAGGGAAAAAAAGAATATTTGTGAATCAGAGCCATATGAGACCTTTCATGATTAGATATTTCACTATGGGTTAAACAAGTGATTGGGGAAATAATTATTGATGTAAGTTACTATCATCACACAAAATATACAAACACAATTAATAATCTAAGGAAAATAAAATATAATGAATATTTGTGCACATAATCAAAGGTTGTTATAGTTGTAAGATTAAAATTGCATGTCTAAAAAGGGAGATTATGATTATCAATCACAAATAATTTAGATTAGATACTACACAACATAAAAAAATGTATCAAACAATACTTCTACACAACCTAAATATCGATAATATCAAAATGATGAAACTTATTCCATGAATCACAAGTTTGGAGAAGAATAAAAATTACACATCAATATAAACTTGTAAAATAATCTAAATAATTTATTATTCACCTTAATATCCAAAAAATTATCCTCCTTTTATAATTGAGAGGATATAATAAGATATAATTGGAAAGGGGTTGCCGCATCCTCCAAGCAATGCATAATTTTACATTTCCAATTATAAACTCAAAAGTCACAATTCATGTAGAATATGCATACATAGGATATTTATAAGAAGATTTTACAAAATTTCATGATATTAATATAAATACATATAAATTCCTAAATAATAACATATTCCCAAGTTTCATTATATTAAAATACATTTATATATATATATATATGGTGACAAATTGGCACAATGGGAAGAGGATGGAAATTTATTACCTAGTGTAGTTACAAAAGAAATAGACTGAGGATTTGCATTAAAGATTTGATAAAAGTGGACCCAATAGGAAAATTCACCACTACATGAACTTACATTGAGGAGGGATCAAGCCCTATGTAGTTGTCTCACCCAATTTCTTGGTGCAAGTGCAAGTGAATGCTAGTATGAGTGTCAAATTGAGTAAATACTCATCTCTCCAATTTATTGAATGGGTATACAATAATCACATAATCATCAAGATATCATTAAATAATATGTTATAATAGGTTCTTTAACTTATCTCATGTTTTTCTCATAGGTTCTTTAAAATAAATTACAAAGGTTTTTTACAGAAAATTGTGACTATCTTGAAAATAAATTTTCTCCTCTCATAGATGTTTGATTCTAAAAATTATTTCACTAATGTAAAGATGACTTCTATAAATTTATATAAAGTAGTAATAATAATTATTATGAGTGGTATCCAAGGAGATATGATGCTTTGAAGTTTACACTGCAAATCTATTTTTATATGATTTTTTTATGAGATAGAGCATATATGTGTTTTCTTATTTTTGGGAAACTAGAATTTAAGTACTAAATAATAAAGGAAATGGATTAAGGATTAAAATATAATCAAATGTATTAAAACACATATTTATATCAATGTTATCAAATCAATTACATAGGTAAATAAAATGAATTATCTATAAAAACAAACTAAGATGGTTGATGTAGAGGCTGAAAACTATTGTGTGGGACTGGGAAGATGTCAAAAACCTAAATCTAGATTTTGTTTGGTGAAAGAACAAGAGCACTAAAAAGTAGACACTTTGTTTTTTGGTGTTGTATTCTAGTTCTGGTTCTATTTTCCAAATCAATTTTTGGTTCTGGATTCTAGTATGGTTTGGTTCCTAAGTCTTATACGTATCTTTATTTCTCTGTGATTATTTTTATGTACCATTTTATAACCTATTTTATTCCAAAACCTTAGTTCTATGTACACACATAAAATAACAAATAAATTAAAAGGAAAGGGATAAAAATTATGTTAGGGGAATTATGATCACATGATCTAGAACTAATGTTTTCCTAATCACTGCCTACATTAACCCTCAAGCTAGGGTCTCAGATCAAATGTAGTTTTCCTTTAGGGAATGTGCATAATAACCACACATGATAGATGCAAGAATGAAATTTTGCCTAGGCCCTTCCTTGATCAATCATGTAAATCTCTGTGTGATGTGGAATGTTGAGCTATACTATTGATTGGTTTTTAATTACTTAATGTGCCAAAGTAGTAAGTGTTAGATATAAAATGCATTATGAAGTCCTTTATATAAGAGACTCTTTATTTTCAGTTTGGGAGCTTTATTTGCATTATATAACATTAAAAAGATAAATAAAACTTAAGGGAGGGGTTAGAAATGGTTTAGGACCTATCAAACGAAGACAAATGACCATTGGGATTTAAAATTCAAAAAGATAGGAGCACCAAAAATGGGACATTCTAGGGTCTGGTGTTATAGTCCAATTTTGGCACTCCTATCCTATAGGTTTGAGACTTGGGGGAATAAGATTAGCATAGGTAACATTACTTAGATGATGTGGAATAACTGGTTAGAAGGTTATAAATGACTGGTAATGAATAAAAGGGTCAACAAAGTAAGAAACAAGACCAAGACAAGCAAAATAAAAGACATGGCTAGTTCAAACAAGACTCATGTTCTCCATTTAGAGTATGTTATAAAGAGGACTATGAAAAAACATGATATGTGTGGTTTCTTGACCAATTTAAGGTGTATATAGTTTCCCCCATTTTATTCTAGTGATACAATGAAATGAAATACTAGATTGAAAGAAAGAAGAAGAAAATGTGTGCCTAAACCTACCTACATGGAGATGAATGTGTTGCAAAGATCTAACTCACTTCCTATCCAGGGAAGTGGATGGAGATTT
Organism: Torreya grandis; assembly: GCA_037957365.1. Classification (NCBI taxonomy): domain Eukaryota; kingdom Viridiplantae; phylum Streptophyta; class Pinopsida; order Cupressales; family Taxaceae; genus Torreya; species Torreya grandis. Next base: position 808,592 of record JARHVA010001920.1, read on the forward strand.
GAATGGTGCTTGGAGAGAGAAACAATCTATGGAGAAGATGCCCCCTATACTGAATTTGAATGTGGAAATCATGTAACATGGAGAATGAGGGAAATGTTTTCCCCTATGTTGAATCTAACTAAAAATGAGGAAGTCTCAGAGGCCAAAAACCAATGTCTTGTCAGGAACCTAGAACAATAAACATGCTCTGATACCACGTGTCAGGATCTTGCTCCAATAATAGAGCACATATGATTACTTCTTGTAGTAGTAACAAAACACGGAATTTAACTAGAATCAATAAGTAACTAGAAATATGAAACAACACAGGAATATGAGAGACAGTACACAATTGTATTAATAATCACTCAAAAGAATATACAATAAGGAAGATGCCACTTCTTCCTCCACCTCAAAGGTTCACCACACCTCAAGACCTTCTTCCCTCTCTCTCTCTTGGTCCCAACAATCAACTCCAATACAGAATTGATGTTCACCTCTCCAACCAGTCAGTAACACGCTGCCAGTACACCAAGTACTCAACTGTGCTCCAAGTAGATCTCCTAATCTCTACTGCTACCTGCAAATCACTAAACCTTACCATTGTAGATCTCCAAAAGAAGCCATGCTATCCTGCTGACTAAGATCATACAAATAAGAAGAACCCTGTTGATTCTCCAAACCAGTACCCACCTTGGTACTGTGGCACTAGGAGGAACACTCCATTGCTCTCTTCTCTCAGAAGGAGCTTATTGTTCTCTTACTCCCTAGTTACAAGTTTACACTATAGCCTATGAGTCTATTATATAGATCTCATGCATACAATAATTAGACTATCTTAATTACAATAATTAGACATGCAACTCAAGACCAAAAATAGCCTTTGCATGCAAACACTCAGTTCAACGAACTAACTATTCATGGAACAAGTAGTTCTGGAACTACCACAGGCGACCGACGTCAGTCCCTGTCTACTTGGAGGTGACCGACGTCAGCTGACCTCCTGCTGATGTCAGTTGCCTTCCTGTCCATCCTGTCATCATCAGTTGCCTTTTGCACTGCACTCTTTCGACACCGGTCTCCCTGGGACTCAGCAACCTCCTCCCTGTTTACACTAGTTGAAGATTTTAGCTCCACATCCTAACAATCTCCCACTTGGAGATAAATAGCTACAACTGTACCTATAACTGTACACTATCTAATTTGTACCCTGGCTTATATCCCTCTTCAAGATCAATCCTGAAGACTAACCACCACACCTTGTGATGCTCTAACCTTTGTGCCTTTGTCATCCAAGTAACCTGCCACATCCACATCTACAAACCTATGTAGAAAATAACTTGACCCTACATAGCATGTTGACCTGCTGTTGATCCCTATAAGAATCCACTAAACTTCCCTTTAGTACCTCTTCCTCGAATTGGCTCCATACTTTCTGACAACTCCCACTACTTGGGAAAACTTAGGTCTACACTAGACCTCATGTGATTTCGAACACTTGTTCTAAGCTCTGCTTGAATTGTCCAGCCCTTGGTGTGCTTTTCGATTCTACATCCTGCATCATGAACCCTGCCAACACCGTCTTCACATCAGCTCCTTATTTGAGATAAAATCAACCTGTGATCCTCTATGTCTCTTATGCTAAAGAATTTCACTGCTACCAAATTCTTCATGACATACCTCTGAAACTAACTTTACCTTTTAGCTCAGAGAACTCCCTACATATGTAAGCCTACAATAAGCAACCACTCCACATACAGTAATAAGATGATGTCACGACTCATCATCCACTTGGTAAAGAAAAGAACACAATAGTTACACTGACATTGACTAAAGCCATTCTTATTCATCCACCTGTCAAATCATGTACCACTATCCTGTAGCTACCTCAAGACCATGTACCTTGGCCTTCTGTCTCACTTATCCATTCACTCTCTTCTCTAATAAGGGAATCCACTCCTCTCCCAGTGCTCTCTCTTAGCTGAAAAATCTACCAAATCTCCTACTTGGTTCTTTTCTAAAGAATTAATGCCATGCTCCCACTGTTTCTGGATTCTACCTACATTGCCTCTATACATCTTCCTGGTTCTCAACCATCAGTAAGCAATAATAAAGAAGGTGAACAAAAAATATGAGGTTCACTTACCATTCCTAACCTCTACATGAGCATTTGAGACTTGTTGACAACTTGCTGTCTGCCCAACATTCGTTCTAGTGACCGATCTCAGCCATCTCCCAGCCTACACCTGACTGATGTCGATTACTTGCAACTACTTTCTCGCCGACGTTGATCCTCATGACCGACACCAATTTTTACCTGTCCCTATTTTGTCGACGTCATTCTGCACATAGTTGACGTCAGTCACTGTGAGGACACCGACATCGATTTTCTAACTGACATCAGTTTCTGTGTTTTCCTTGTGAGTGACAACTTTTACCCGCGAGCTCCTTTTGGGTCAAAACCCTATTAAAATTAACACAGCCCTACTCAGAATAAATTAGTTTCCTCACCTGATCTCTGTCTATTATCTCCTCCATGAAAACCAAGGCTTTCCAGTTCTTTAGCTTGTCAAAGACATCTGACTTTCGCTTCAAAACCTACATTCTCCTTCTACATATGTGACTAAGCCTACGAAGCCACATCTCTGCAATAGAAAGTGAATAAGCAATATAAGTAGATAGATAAAGGATACCTACTTTCTTACCACCATCTAATTCAAGTGTATCCACTGTGAGAGTTACAGTGCATCTCCCATCACCCAAATTTCTTGAAGAAATTAGACTCATCTCCAAGACTGGTACCTGCATGACTTCCTTCAACCACTGTGTTTCATCTGTCTGCAATTTCAGCTTCACTTCCCCTTTGTCAATAATCTGACAAGGCTCTCCAACCCCTAAATAAATCTCTCCAAAGTCTCCAAAGACATACCCATGAAAATATGCTCTATTTCAGGCTGCATGGAAAGAGGCAAAAGAATCTGTAAACAAAGATTCTACTTTATCCAGAGCAACCTGTGCAACGTCACCTGCAACATCTACTTCTACACGTTGATCTTCTGCCGACCAATAATCTCCTTTTACTTGCTCTTTCTTTCCATCAATCAGACCATTCATGCTATTCAGTTTTTCCATTCGTAGCTTACTATCTTCTACCATTGCTATACTCCCACTCAATCTGAAACCCATGTGAGTGACCTGTAATCAAAAACACTACCAGATCTGAAACCACCTGTTAGTCAACCCAACCAAAAGCTCTGATACCACTTGTCAGGAACCTAGAACAATAAACATGCTCTAATACCACGTGTCAGGATCTTGCTCCAACAATAGAGCACATATCATTACTTCTTGTATTAGTAACTAAACATGACATTTAACCAGAATCAATAAGTAACTAGAAATATGAAACAACACAAGAATATGAGAGACAATACACAATTGTATTAATAATCACTCAGAAGAATATACAATAAGGAAGATGCCACTTCTTCCTCCACCTCAAAGGTTTGCCACACCTCAAGACCTTCTTCCCTCTCTCTCTTAGTCCCAACAATAAACTCCAATACAGAATTGATGTTCACCTCTCCAACCAGTCAGTAACACGCTGCCAGTACACCAAGTACACAACTGTACTCCAAGTAGATCTCCTGCTCTCTGCTGCTACCTGTAAATCACTAGACCTTACTCACCATTGTAGATCTCCAAAAGAAGCCATGTTATCCTACTAACTAAGATCATACAAATAAGAAGAACCTTGTTGATTCTCCAAACCAGTACCCACCTTGGTAATGTGGCACTAGGAGGAACACTCCATTGCTCTCTTCTCTCAAAAGGAGCTTATTGCTCTCTTACTCCCTAGTTACAAGTTTACACTACAGCCTATGAGTCTATTAAATAGATCTCATGCATACAATAATTAGACTATCCTAATTACAATAATTAGACACACAACTCAAGACCAAAAATAGCCTTTGCATGCAAACACTCGGTTCAACGAACTAACTGTCCATGGAACAAGCAGTTCTGGAACTGCCATAGGTGACCGACATCAGTCCCTATCTGCCTGGAGGTGACCGACGTCGGCTGACCTCCTACCGATGTCGGTTGCCTTCCTGTCCATCCTGCCGTCATCGATTGCCTTGTGCACTGCACTCTGCCGACGCCGGTCTCCCTGAAACTCAGCAACCTCCTCCCTATTTGCACCAGTTGCTTTTAGCTCCACATCCTAACATGTCTATCCTTTGTCCCACATAAAATCATATAATCTAGAATGTGTGTATAAAAACTTATATGTTGTGAAGCACAAAATCTATCATACCCCCATTTTGAATATCTGAACTAGAATTGAGAAATACTTGAAGGCCCAAAACCAATGTCTATCCTCTATCTTATACAAACTCATGTAGTCTTGATCTGAGTAATACAATGGACCAACCACTATAGATGGTCATGTAGTCCAACTTCATGATAACCTAGGTATAGCTAGGTGTAATCTAAAACTCTAGTCAATGTGCAAGAAGAGAATGGCATGTCTTACCATTCTATTTATATAATCCTAAATGATGAAGAATATGAACATCTGTGCCATGCCCCAAAATCTAGGATGTGAGTGATGCATATGTACAATTTGGTAATCTATATAACCACATGTGATATGACATATCTTGTCATGCCTCATGTGTAAAACTAGAGATCAAAAAACTATGATTTGCACTATGCCTATAATATGTTATTTAATTCTATAACTATGTCACATTGTATGAAGCTATCTGTGTGAGACATATAGTATGTACATGCCCCCAAATCTAGTATCTAAACCTATATCTATACCAAAGTCACTATGATTCCATATAATCTGAATGATTGTATTTGAATAGTCTATGTATTTGTAAACTAAAGGTGTATCCCTTTGAATGTCTTGAGTAATGTTGAGTGACCCATATAATCTAAATCACTATATATATTGACCAATATGAGCTTACTCTTATAATCTAAATATTGGATGTGTAAGAACCATGGTGTATCTACCTATAAGATTGAATGGGTATGTTTTAGAGTAAGGTAAAAGCAGGTTTTGAAGGGACCCTGAAACCCTGTAACAAAGATAGAAAGATGATATGAAAATGCCCAACAGGAATAACAGCCCAAAAACATACTGTAAAATAGTATCAAAATCAGGTTTTATAGGGACCTGAAACCATAGACCAAAACCATAAGAAAGATCACAAGTTTTACAGAGACCTGGAAACTCAAAATAAGTTTATAAAACAAAGATCCAACTTTCAGAACCAGTTAAAACATCCAGCAGAAAGGACCAGAACAAAAATAATAGCAACAAAGAGGACCTTAGTCTTCTAATTCCAAGATCATCTTCACAGTCTCATTTCCAACCATTGCTATATCCTGTATGGATATTGTAGCCAAAGTAGCAGCTTCTTGTTGGGCTTTCTTCCTCGAGCTCTACCTGGTCCTCTTACTTGGCCCCTCCAGAGATTTTATTTCTTCATTAGCTCATTTTCCAAGGTTAGCTATTGCCACACATATGCTAGAAGTAACCTCCTCCATTTTCATTCTACTTTCCTTGATGAGCCTTCTCAGATTATTCTCATAATCCTTAAGTTTACTTGGAATATCACTCATTTGCTTCTCCAAATTATTGATTTTGATCCTATCAACTTCTTGGTTATGTTGCATTATTTCTACTTTCTTCTTCAGCTCTATCATTTCCTTGTGCATCCACGAATCAACTTGGAAAATTGCATCCGCTTTGAATTTGGTGGAATTCATGAAGGAGATCTTATTATCCCTCTGTCGAGCGTCACAACTATCATTTGCATTCTCCTGTGGAAAGGACTCATCCTTTTAAATTTGATTCTCCCTTTCCATCATTTTCTCCTCTTTTGTCTCTGCAGGGTCTTTATGCTGGTCATGATCATCCTTTTCTTTTTCTCTGATCTCCATGGCAAGATTGGAAAGTAGAACCAAATGTTCCTTTTCTCTTGTCAAAGCTAAATCATCAAGTAAATTATTAGTTTCTTTAACACTTCCCCCCACCACAGTCTGATTATCTTCATGATTTGAATTATTTTGTTCTGTATTACCTTTTGTTTTTTTCCCTTCATTTTCTTTCTCGCTTTTGTCTTCATTTTCTTGATACCCTTCCAAATTTGAACTAAAATCCCCAGTTTCCATCCCTTCTTCTTCCTCAACAACATTCTTCTCAGAACTTTCTGAACTTTCCCACTCAGATTCCTCTTCAACATTCTATTTTTTAAGACTAGAGGGTTTAGGTTTTACTTTTTCTTTCCCCTTCACCTTTCCATTCTTCTTACCCTATGAACCCTTATTTTTTTTAGAATAAGGATTCGATACTATAGCATTGTTTTTGCAATAGCCCTCTATAATAAGAATCAGTCCTTCATGCAAAATTGGTCGAGATTCCTTCTTTCTATGAGCAAATAGACTTTGAAGCAGTGAAAAGCGCAAATAGAAAGGGGAGGAAATTCTGTCTTTATGCCTAAAATGATTAAGAAAGACAAAATGAAATTTATGAACTCTTTTGCTTCTACCATCTAGGATAAAATACTCATGAATAATACGAATGGGTATGTTAGGTGAGTGTAGAAAAAAGAATAATATGAATGATTACCCACTTTTGGGGAGAGTGACAAAATCTGTAATAGAGGAGGTTGAGCCAAAAGTGATGACTAGTAGTGTAGCAATAAAAACAAGGTTTGTATGTTATGAATAGATTGAAAGGTTGTTGGATTGCTTAGGTTGCATTATTGAGAGTGGAACATGTTTTGGTTGGTAATGACCAAGGTGTGTGTCTGGGTGTAAGATAAATATATAAAAGTATGTGCCATAATAGGTAGATGAGGTAGTAAGAGACTGAAGCTTATGTGATGTTGAAGGTATCGTTTTCACTCTATGGTAGGAAATAATTTGAAAAATAGAGTTACGAGGTTTGAGTTAAGGGAAAAATGGTATTCTATTTTGAATGAAAAATTTGGTTAATATAATAAATTGGATTGATTCTTGATTCATTTGTGCATTGACTAGGTTGATATTTTGAGCTCTGGAGTGAGAAAAATGTTGAGGAGATGAGCACCTACCGTGACCCAGTTTGAGTAGCTGGTGGTGATGTGACCTTGGCAAGTAACCCAAATGCTTGGTTTTTGTCTATTTTTAGGCCTTTTTTGGTGTTTTTGAGCTATTTAAAGTGGTCTAGGGAAAAAAATTATTTTTGGTGCTCTTACCCAAGGTTCAACACTCTTGTCTAGGGTTCAACACTCATGTCCAAGTTTTAGCACTCTTATCAAGTGTTGTTGTCCTTTCTATAGCATTGTTATCTAATAAGCAGAGTTTTTTTGTGATGATACTTTACTTTTCACTATTGTGTTAGCTTGGATTTTTATTTGGTTCTATTGATTGATGGATGTGTTATTCTTGGTGTTTTGTAGGGTGAGGTATAGATGAGAGAGTTCTGTAAGGGGTAGGTGATGGAGACATTGAGGTTGCTACCATTATCTATTGATGAGAGAGCTATCCTAGATAGGGTAGGGTTGGGTCATGTGTGTGACCTTGGCATAGTGTAGTGGGACTAATATTTGGTGACCACCTTATGTGAGAGGTGGAATGAAGATACATGCACTTTATGGCTTCTTACAGGGGAGATAACCATGGCTCTAGAGAATGTGTATCATATACTATATTTATCAATTAATGGGTGGCATGTGATGGTATAAGATGACATGGGTGTTTATGTGATTGATCATGTATCCTTTTACTTTTTTGGTGTACCCTTGGGTATCCATCAGAGAGGTAGTGGCAGTGATCTGCTACTATTAGTTATTGTGTGGTCTAGTGTTCCATGCTTGCAGAAGTGTTTAGCCATTTTCTTGGCATCTTTTATCACTATGGATGGGATTAGAGTATCTATTTCAAATAGGATGCATAGGATTGTGCACAATGTGGAGGTATATGACATTTTATATTCATGGGAGAGGACTATGCTAGCCCACCTATATAGGGATCTCTATAGGTTTACACAAGAGTCATTCAATGTTAGGGTGAATGCAGTGACCTTATTACATTATTGGGCCTATGAGCACATAGTAGTTATGTAGCTGATTAGATTACCTAGGGTAGAGTGGGCACCTCCACATCCATTTAAGGAGTAGTAAATGAGCACGATGGCTATCTGATCCCATGGGATAAACCATTATAGGTGGGTTTTATATGGATTGGTGGTTGGTGATATCATATAGAGGCCTTATAGAGGATTTCCTAAGTGAGTAGAGGAGGGAGTATATCTATGATATATGAAAGTTAGATGTTGGATATATGATCACTAAGCTAGAGTGTATGAGTGCTTTTAGTATGAGCATGTTGCTAGATAATTTTGGGTACCACAAGATGTACCCTTATTAGCATGGGTGTGCGTGAGGAGTACATGAGCATATACAAGGGTAGGAACTCATGTGAGGCCTATTGAGGTTGAGCTTGCACCATTATCTTTAGATGTAATGGATATGGCTATAGATATTCTAGATGTACATGATTTTGGATGTACAAATGCATATACCATGTGGTGGGCTAGGCATCGGTGGGCTTTGTTGTACCCAATTAATGGAGTGGATGTTACAGAGTATGAGGATCCTAAGTTGATCTAGATGATGGGAGGTAAGTAGTGATTACATATAAAGTATGTATAATTTTTGCCTTTAGTTTGATTTCAAAGTATATATCTAATGTAGTGTCATACTTTATGCATAGGTGAAGCAGGAGGTACTTAGGGTGAAGCATAGGCTGGGGTAGAAGGTGGAGATGATGATTATTGGGAGATAATAATCAATTTGATACTCTACGAGCTCACACAACATGTACCTAATGATGTAATAGAGGAGGGATTGATAGATTGAGTAATAATCATGGCTGGTATCCATGTCCATCTATTTGATAGGGCTACTATAGCGATAGCTATATATGTTAGGGCAGCAAGAGAGAGAGATGAGCTGAGAGCTAAGCTAGATAGGCATAAGATGACCCCAACTAACTTTAGATCTATGATCACAAGGATCATGGATGAGTATATATATCTTTAGAGGTGATATGTGAACTTAACTAAGGAGCATGGTTAGCTACTAGAGTGAGAGAGTCATTGCAAGAGGCATGTGGTAGCTCAAGGAGGTGTGGGGCCATCAGGTGTTAGGGTTAATTATGGGACTAGAACTAATGGAGAGAGTGAGGGCCTAATGCCCATTCATGATTAATTGTACTTGATATTGGTGTATATGTATTTGAAAACTCATTATATATATAGATATTGGTTTGATTTTGACTCATGCATATTGTGTTATGGAATTTGGAGTATATTGGTATATTTATTGTAAATGGTTGATTATAAATAGTTGATTTCACATTGGTGTTGAGGTTGCATATGTTTGATAAAATGGTTTTTGGGATGTGATTTGATTATTGTTAATAGGGTCAAGTGTGATAATAGTTTTGATTTTAAATCATATGTGAATAAAAACTTTGTTGTTGTGTAATTTGTAGACTAATTTGAGAAAGTGAATTTGTTTAAGATTGGTAAAATAGGATATTGGCAAGTTTAGGAATTGGATAATTTAGTTTGACTAGGTATGGTTATTTTTAACTAAGAATTTTAATTGTTAGTAAAATGGGATGTAAGATATCACTTTGTGTATATCAGCCCCGTGGTTGCTATATCACTATTTGAACCCTGATGGGCGACTGAACAAATGTCCATTCTACTCATAATGTGTAAGAATATGCCATATCTCTTATGTTGTCTATGGTGCACTAATTGTAACTATACATGGAAACTCTACATGACATAACCTCAATGGATGTGCAATTGAAACTATGTATTGTGAAGGAGGCTCATCTATCCACAATTGTAGTGGATTGCTATGTGAAATAATACCATATGGCCTCTATTATGATGCATATGATTGAGTAATAGATAGAGATAGAACTATAATATATGATGGGAGCTCATCTAATCTCAATCATTGCAGGTTGTTATGTGAAATAGGTCCCTAAAAACTTGACTATAGTGAATATCTATCTAGAGCTATACTCTATAATATGGGTTTATCTAATCTTAACCATAGCATGTTATTACATGAGATAGGACCCTAAAAACTCTATTGCAATGCCTATGCCTATGTTGAATATGTATATATAACTAAAACATTTACTCCTCAAACTACACTTCTATATATAGGTTGCTTGTGCTTTACTGGTCTCTAAACCCTTTGAGTAGGTGGGATAGGAGATCTACTATGAGGCTTTCTCCTAGAAACTACATTACTCTCACGATGAGAAACTGATGATCCCTATGAAGGAATGTGCTGGGATGACTTAGTCATGAAGGAATGAGGTCTAGGGATCCATGATGGAGGAGATCTCAGTTCCCTTGATGTGAATTCTATGATACCATTATCGACACATCTATTAATGCAATCCCTAAGTCTATAATAATCATTATCTCCATGTCCACATATATTATGATAGATACAAAAGGGTTGTTATGGTTATCTATGTAAGAGATTTGGATCTCATCAATGAGTATAAGGCAATGTGATTAACCTCTTATCTAGTAGTGTTCATAGTATGACATATGGGCTATCCTATTTTGAATCAAACTGTAGTGGTACCTTGTTGTTATTCTCTATAGTGCATATTGTAGGTGGTACTTTGGAAATTAGCTCTTTATTCTTAATTGGTTGATTTTTTTGTTTTGGTCTCCTATATTTTTTAGTACATGGTGGATGTTGTGTGCTAGGAGCTATAGATGGAGATAATGTTGTGAAATCCAAAGTAAGCTGATCAACTGAATCTACCTCAATCAATCCCAATTTCTTCTCCAAGGTCAAAACTATATAACATAAATTCATAAAAGAGGACTCTATTTGATATAATATATATTCCAAGAGGGGTTGGTGAATCCCCTTAATAAATATATGTTGAACCTCTAAATTTGTTGGTTTGTAGATCAAGCGTAACATGCAAGTCTTAAATCATAAGATATAATCACTAATTGGCTTTATAGATGTTGATGCACTATGGCAAGTTTCTCATAATTAACATGAGAGCCCATGTTTTCTATGTAATATCTAAGAAATACCTCCTCTAAGTCATCATATATATGTAAGGAACCAATAGGGAGTAGATGAAAGAACCAATTCTATGCATCACCCACTAATGTCTGCTAGAGCAACTTCAATAGAAGCAAAGGACTCACATGAGATGGCAAAGTTTTTCAAAAGGCTTTAAGGTGCATGAATGGATTTCTAGTTCCATCAAATTGAGGTAATGATAGTATTTTAAAATGTTTAGGCAATGAATCTTTGATTAAAAAAAATCACAAGAAAGTTACCATGCAATTCATTGACATCCATCCAAGACTTATAAGCCTTATTTTAAAAAGTAAGGAGATGTATTTGGTGTTGTAATTCACTAGCTACATACATTAAATAAATAATCTCTTAGGATGGTATATTAGTGTATTGAATTGGTTCAGTTAAACATTGAATTTGATTATTTATTTTATCCATGAGAATGCTACATTTGGCAATTGTATCATAGAGGGGAGGTGTGCTCACTTGAACCTTTGGAGGAATGGTAACTTGGACCTTAGTAGAGGGATGTGGGTTACCATTATCTTTAGGTGAAGAGTGAGAAATGGGCTCTACTATAGTAGGGGGTGGCTTGGGAGATTCATTGGCATCTTTAATATTTAATGAATCACATTCTAATAGAATCATGCATAGGGGTAGAAGCAACATTTTGTAATGAATTATGGTTGAGAGGAGTGGGAGAAGAGTTAGAAGCATGAGATGCATTTTCTTCTTCACTATATACATAATACTCATCATTATTCCATGCACTATCATAATTTGAATTTTATTTATTTGAAAGAGGAGAAGTAGAAGTATCACTTTTGTATTCACTCTCATTTTCATATTCATTTGCATGTTCACTACCATACTCATTATCACTTCCATTGTCACTAAGGAGAGGGGTAAGAGAAGAATTTAATTCTTTTCTAGTATGCAATAAATTATCATGTGAAATTGGAACACTATGTGCATCTATGTTATCTTTGAATGGAGTACATTCATTATTTTCATTTGCAATATGGGAAATAAGAGTAATATATTTATCATATAGACATTCTTTTGTCATTGTTTGAGATGATAAAGTAGATTTAATAACATAAGATGGATCATTTGAACTATGCATTGGAAATTTGATTCTATTACATTTGTATTGTTGTAATTTGAACATAGAAGTAACAAAAGAGAGAGAGATTAGGTTCAAATGGAACCAATTTATCACCAATGAGAGGTTCACTTGGAAATGCATGACTAATTTGTACATTTGATGTATTGTGCATAGGATAATGAGGTGAAAAGTAGCTTTCCCATTTATCAAAATTATTTTCTTTAGAAGAGGGAAGAAAAGAGATAGGTTTGAGAGAAGAATATGCATCTAATTTTTATTCACTATCACTTTCATGTGCATCATCATATTCCTTATTACAAGAATAGTAATTATCTTCATTGCAAATGAAATCATTTTCCTTATTTTTGGTTAATGTGCAATTTTACAAATTTGTCCATTCATTGTCATAATTATGAGAAAAATTTAGAAATTTATCTATGGGATGAGAGGGAAGAAGTTCCTTAGGGGCCATTTTATTACTTTCACCAAAGAGAATATGTAAAAGTACTATTAAGAAAATAAATTCAAAAATAACTACTAACATGGAGATTTTGAAAATATTTTTGACACTTCAAATGATTTGAAAAATTTTCAAAAAATTTATCTAAAACTTGTAATAGGGGAAGGCTTAGGGTTTGAGGACCTAGTTTGGAAATCTAGGGTTTTGGGTTGGAGTCTTAGAATTTTGAAATTATTTCAATAATTTGAATAAAATAAATGTACAAAAAATTATACAAAAATCAAAATTTTGAAATTGAATTTTTTTTCACAAAAATATGAAGGAAAATCCCTAATGGTACCTAGCGTTTGAGATTTTGTTCAAAGTAAGTCAAGTTCATCAAATGTTTTATTATTTTTGGGAAACTAGGGTTTAGTTCCTAAATAATAAATGGGATGGATTAAGGAGTAAACTATAATCAAATTTAGTAAAACATAGATTTATATCAATTTGATCAAATCAATTACATAGGTAAAGGAAATGACTTATCTAGAAAAAAAGATTGAGATGGCTAATGCAAAGGCTAAAAACTATTGTGCAAGACTGGGAAGATGTCAAAAACCTATATCTAAATTTTTTTTGATGAAAATATAAGAGCACTAAAAAGTGAAAACTTTGGTGTCCAGTGTTATAGTCTAGTTCTAGTATTATTATCTAAATCAATTTTTGGTTTTGGATTCTGGTGCGGTCTAGTTTTTGGGTCCTATAGGTATATTTATTTCTCCATGATTGTCTGTATGTACTATTGTATAAACTATTTTATTCCAAAACTTTAGTTCTACTTACACACATGAAAAAACAAATACAAAAAGGTAAAAAACTAGGTTAGCAGAAGTATGATTACATGATCTAGAACCCTTGCATTCCTAATTGCTACCTACATTAACCCTTAAGCTAGGGTATTAGATCAAATGTAGTTCTCCCTTATGGAATGTTCATAATCACCATAAATGATAGATTTAAGAATGAACTTTTGCCTAAGCCCTTCCTTGATCAAGCATGCAAATATATGTGTGATCCAAAATGTTGAACTATACTATTGACTAATTTTTAATTACTTAGTGTGCTAAAGTAGTAAGTGTTATATATAAAATGCCTTGTGAAGTCCTTTATATAGGAGACTCTTTATTTTGAATTTGGGTGCTTTATTTACATTATTCGACATTGAAAAGACAAACAAAACTTAAGGGAGGGGCTAGAAGGGTTTAGGACCTATTAAACAAAGATAAATGACCATTGGGACTTAAAATACAAAAAGATAAGAACACCAAAAATGGGACACCCTAAGGTCTAGCACTAATCCAATTTTGGTGCTCTTATCTTATAGGTTCATGACCTGGGGAATAGGATTGGCATGAGGAACACTACCTGGCTAAGGTGGAATGACTAGTCAAAAGGTCTCAGATAACTAGTAATTAACAAAAGGGTCAACAAAGCAAGAAACAAGACCAAGACAATCAAAATAAAAGACATGGCTAGTGCAAACAAGGCTCATATTCTCCATTCAACGTCTCTTGTAAAGAAGATTGTGAAAATACATTATATATGTGGTTGCTTGACCAATTTAGGGTGTATACAAAATGTAATAAATAAATTTTAGTTTAATTTAAATGAACCCTTGAGTTGCTCATATAGTATATAGGAAGTGTCAAACTCAACATTAAGGTTACCAAAATTAAGCATAGATGGTTTAAATATCCATGTGATTTTACCCATCAATCTCTTATGATCAAATTTTGAGGCTTTGAATTTAGCTTTGATTACCTCTACCTTAGCTACCTTGTCCTTTAAAAAATTGATCAATTTCAAAATTTATTCACTAGTTTTATAGATTGTGCCCTCTACCTCAGTCTTGAATGCTTCTCTATTGGCTCTAAGTAATCCTTAAAAATTGGTCATATTTACCAATTTACATGTAGAGGTGATCACATTTGTAACCCTCATAGCCTTCAAAATTTCAATGGCCTTGTTATACCTAAATTTACACTCTAAAGAAGTCAATCAAACCTGCTCAAATTTGGGATAACATGGAACTATCTCTAAATATAGGTAGATTATTATAAGAGATAGATCTCTAGATTATAGGCTAGCTCCCTTGATTTATCTATTTAGGTTCTCAACTACACTAGACTAATCACATATTGGGGTGAAAAGGGAAGAAGGAAACATGAAATTAACATATACTAATGGAGGTGATACACCAAATATATCTCCATAAACATACTTTAAACTTGCACTATGAAGGTAGATTACTAAAACTGATCTCAACTCAATGATCTTCTAACAAAAGTGTTTCTACATGGAGCTAGATTACCATGCATTTCTAAAGGTGGATGAATATGAAGTCTAATATTAGCCACTAATAATCTTACTCACACTTAAAATACAACTAATAATCACTTACACTTCATGAGACCTATTAGAATAAATATTACTTACACAATACATGCAAGAGTAGAATGGAAGTAAGGAGAAATAATCATCACTTGTCATCTAAATAGACTACTTGACATACTTAGGTAAGAATTTTAGAGACTAAACTATCTTAATAACTTTATTCAAAGTCAAAATAAGATTTCAAACTAACAGGGATTCACCATACCAATTGTGGATCCTTTATAATGTCAAAATGGCTTTAATATATAGAGCAATAGGAGAAGAGAGAGTGTGCGTGATGTTGGAGAGTCACACTACCAATTGTCAAGTTTTGAAGACTAGTTACAATTCAAGAGAAATATTTATAAAATATATTTTTATTTTCTCTTAGACATGTGTCTATCTTAAATATAACATCCTCCTAAAGCTGGTATAGGGATACTTCATTATCCTTTTTGAAATTGCTCTGATTGATGAGGAGTCCACTAACTATCTTAAACTATCTTGGAGATCATTGACACACATAAATTTACTTGAAAATTTGGAAACATGATTGGTTTAAGTCATTATGCCCTTCCCCAACTAATAACCTTCTCTTTTTCACTTGTTATTTACTTCCTTACAATAACTCACTAGCCCTCTAGGCCTAAACTCTCATACTTGTCATTGGGATGACTTGCACATAATCAACATATTTCATTGCATATATGTGGGACACATCTTAAAAACTTATTTTTCCTTTGTTTTATAATATAGACTTCAAGAAGACTCAAAACCATACTTATCATATTCAACTTAGCAATTACCTTGCTTCCTACTATTCTATCCAAGACTACTTGCAACAATCATCTTAGCAAAGGAGTATCCATACATGAATAAGGTGAAAATTGGGTTTTAAGATTCATAACACATCTCCACACACCTTCCACCATGGATTTCACCCATCTATTCTTTTTTACACATTCAAATCACCTCAAATCTTATAGAAAACATAGAATATAACCCATCTGTACAAGTGAAGGTATGGAATTATAGAGTCATGAGGAGCCTAATAGAGTGAAAAGTATATTCAAATCATTTTCTAGACCAATTTACCCCTTTTGGATGCATTGATCTTCATCTTTTTCTCATCGGGCTCTTATGAGGGTTTTGAAAGGGTTTTAGGTAGTTTAGGTTCTTAGCAATGGTGCATAAAGGTTAGGCCCCTCATCTTTGAACCAATGCCATTTATTTCAAGTACATGGACTTCCTCAACTCACCCTAAGCTATCAATACCACATTCATCTCATCCATACAGATGGGAGTGTAATAAGTTGTCTCTTGGGTAGTTGTTATGCATTTTGGACACCCCTAAGACAAATTGAGACCAAAAATGGTCAATCTAAGTTGTCTTATACAAACTAGTGAGTCTCATCAATCCTAAATTATCCCATGAAATATCTCACATTAATTTATAATATCACATGACCATAGGATTAAATTTAAAAGCTTGAGGTTCATGCCTAGTTTTATTCCTCATAGGCAAAGATTGGGTTTTTTAAGTACATGACCACATATGAGTAGTCACAATGACTTTAGGACTTACTCAACACATATTTACCTCCAATTAAATCCTACACATCATCCCACAATGCCTTAATACTCTTACCATCAATGCACTAGGTCTCCAAGTTGTATTACTTGTGGGGTGTCTCAATCCAATTGGCCTAATTGCCTTTCCAAGCTTGAGAAGATAGAAATGGGAAAGAGAAAGAGTATTCTACCTTCTTAAGACATATGAAAACTTATAAGGTTAATATGACTTGTGGAATATGAAGTGATGTTTTGAAACCATTTTCACCTATAGGTGATCTCAACAAGTCCATACAAGTGCCTTAGACTCTCTTCTTTGGCATTGAAACTAAAGATTTTGACTTCTTATTGACTTGTAATTATCATATACACTTTGGATAATCTTTTAAAAGATTATACAAAGTGTCATGTATGGATCAATCACCTTGGTGTGCTCTGGCATATATGAAAGTCAGCAAAAATCATATCTTTTCTCATAAAACATTACCTTAAAGTCCAAAAAAGAACCTTAACTTCTCCAAAACATCATAAAATATTTATAAAAGTTGGTTAAAACATGAAAAGACTTAGAGAGACACCTAAGTACCTATGACACCTCTTTTACAAGTCTCATGACTCCATGATATGACTAGACCACTACAAGACCAAGAAAGAAACTTATCTTAATTACTCCAAATAAACCTTAATCTATGATAACATGGCTTTATAAATACCTATTAGAGACCATATAAGGCATGAAAATATTTTTAAATAGGCTAACAAGACATGACAAGAAATGTTTTTCCTATAGGGGTTGACATTTTGACCTTGGGGGTCAAAATTAGTCAACATAAACCATGAGTAAAAGAATGTTAAAATATCAATAAACTTTTTAACCCCCAAGAAAACCCTTATTATATGTATTTTCATCATTTATAGCTCAAAAAATTATGTTAAATCTACTACAAATCTTTAAATAAAATTTTAATTTGTAAATGATTGGTTTTGGTGGGAAAGCCAAAAACTTAGTCTTAAGACCCTCAAATGTTATAAGAAGCCTAAGAATGGCTCTTTTAATGACTTATAAGACCCCTAACACACCAAAACAAGAAAAATTTTATCTAATATTTACATGTCCCTACATAATATATCCAAGGCTATCCCAAGATAAAACTATATTGTTGATAGTCATACACAATGTGAAAGAAATAATACATTGTCTTAGGTTCCATAGTTACATCCAATGATATGGTTCTGAAACCTAGTTGAGTTGTCTCATTAAATCGCCTTGTGAAGTAATGTGTCTTGAGAATGATATATATGTTTATTCCCAAGATTTCAATCATGTTAGGCTACACATATTTATTCCTGAATCATTGTCTATTAAAAATATCTTTACTTTTTTTCTTTGATAATTTTGATTGATTAAAAATGGAAAGCTTTGATTAGTTTCAGGTTGAATGGGGCTCCCTTCATCAAAATCACATTTTATTATAATCATCAAGGTGTAAATTATCATCTCATGTTATATTGATATGTACATTTATATTTTCAATTTTTTATGGACTTCTGAATTGTATATATACCCAAGGACACTTCATCTTTTATAACTAGATATGGAAAAAGGTTTAATGATGTATTGCAGATTTTTTCCAAATCCTTGTCCATTGTATCCAAATGTTTCTTAAGTATTTTAGTCCAAACCATATTATTATAAATGAGTGTGTGTCGCTAGAATGTTATCCAAGATAGGGGTATCATGCATTTTCTCAAAGTAATATCTATATTATCTCAAGAAGAGTCAATCAAATGAATCACTGGAAGATATTTTATCTCTAACTACAACACAATATCATGATAATATAGAATTATTTACATTAAGTATCATGTAGGATGCATGAATAATGATAGTGCATGAGGAACATCGTCAAAATAATAATCTATAGGTGTATCCATAGAAATTTGATTATGTCTATTATACATATCACTCAACCTAGCACTTCACCTTATATCAAATTAAAATAGGGAAAAAATACAAGAACCAATCTAACTTCTAATATGAGGGATGATATTGATTCCTAGGGTTTTAAGCATATGAACCTTGAGATAAAAGAAACATATGTGAAGGGAAAATCAAAAATCAAGTTTGAAAATCAGATTTATATGCATAATTTTTGAAACCTTAGAATGAAGAAAGAAACCCTAAGGGAATAGATAGGGTTTGACATGTTTAGTATATAAATGATTTAATTAATATATTTTATCTTATTTTGGATCAATGTGATCTAATAAGGCATAACTTTGAACTAATTCAAAATGTATAATGTGTTACAATTAAGCACCAATCTAAATGTAAAAGGGAAAGTTTGATTTATCAATTGTGAAGGTTATTTATGGAATTTACTAAGAATATTATGATACATAGAATTTTACTATATTGTGCAAGTCTAAGAATGAATTCAGATATAAAAAATGGATTGAAATTGGACTGTGAATCATTCGAATCAAGATTTGATTTTTTGGGTACACCTAGACACAATTATCAACTTCTGGATGCTATCGACTCGTGTTATGTTTTGAATCTTAAGATTTCATTCATGTAGATTTTGCTTCTATGTTTCATCCCAAGTCACTGCATATAATTGTAAATTTTTTGTGTATGATCTTCATTATTTACCTATGTGCACAATCCCAAAATTATATATCCTTCTCTTTGAAATACTAGGTCCACTAATGACAATAAGTTTTGGTCTACAAAAGGGGAAATAATATGGGTTAAACTAATTCCAACCACTCCCTAATGAATGGCTCACAATTACCTAATATCTAGTACTCTGAAGAGGTAATTCAAACCATATTTAGTTCTCTCTATTTGGTGTGTGTGTGCAATAGTGTTCCTTTAATGAATAAATTTTATGACATAGCTTTTGATACTTGGTAAATGACAACTTTTACTTGGATTTGAGGTTCCTTAGACTTGGATATAACTTGTTCCTTGTGATTTGTAGCTCAATTAGAATTAATAAGGAAATACATATGAATTTCAAAGTGTTTTAGTATGCTTAATAAGTGTTTGATATATAAGGAATAGGCTTAGACCTATTATGTTTTTATATGGGACTCTTTAGGTACTTCCTCATGTCACCAACATGTGAAACATATGGGTTGGCCCATAAAAATGATTTTAATTTTAAAAGTTACATTTTATTTGTGGGACAAGTTCATCAGGTTTGGATGACTATAATTATATAATTATCTAAATATGATGGTCTTATTGAGAAGGAAGTAAACTAATATGATGATATGGAGATAGTCTAAATAATATTTTGAGAAGGTTAGACACATAATAGGGAATTCATGAAGGTGACTATCAACAAATTGAGAAGGTCAATCCCATGGGAAGCATGTATATGTGATAGAAGGGAAACTAAGAGTCATATGTATACACACAACTCATGTAAGGTGAATGTAGGTAAAAACTAATATTACCAAGTATATAATACTGGATTTTAGTATCTTTCATCTTGTTTGAATATTTACTTTGAAATATATCTCATTTGATTATTTAATTTAGATATCTTGTTTTAATTGTTTGAAAGTGAGTTTTCCATTGAATTGTATTTACTTTGAAAGATATCCAGTTGAATATTTACTTTTGAAGTGGGTTAAAGATACCTCAAAAATATATATTAAAGTAAAAAAAAATTGGTTTCTTTTATCTAAAATTTGAGAATAATATATGATACTTCATTTTTTTTTTTAATGGTCTACTAAATTTTCACCTTTCATACATGATAAATTTTTTAAAAAGATTGATTTTATAGTAAAATAAAAAAATGTAAATAGATTAATATATGTAATAGATTTATATATGATTTTAAAATTAATTATGTGTGATTTCTTTTATTTGGTATGCTTGCAGACGTGTAAGAACCATGTATTTTTATAATAAATGATGCTTTGAGAGGTTTGTAGACTAATTAACATGTTCAATTCTAATACATGGATGGGAAACACATTGATAAATAATACATATAGAATAATAGGATAATATTTTAATAATTCATTGATTTAGTTGATTATATATATGCATGGGGGTAGGAGGTTGTCAGTAATATGGTCTGCCAAAATATGACATCTGAAAATGATGATCAAATAAGATAATATTAAGATGAAATAATCATACGATGAAGGAAATACACTATATAATACTAAATACAATATCAACCATAGAGGATAGATGAGGATAGAATACACAAAAAAATTATTAAAGAGAACAATGTGAAAAAAAAAAATCTAGTTTAATAACATGAAACATAAATGAGTCAACATGCATGATAGTGTAATGTGAATGAATATCGCAATAATAAATTAATAATGAGATGCATTAATATGTTTAAGTTGTACTAGAAAAATGTTGCAAATACCAATGTGTGTAGATTAAATAAATGACATAGTAAGAGAATAATTATAACAACATAATCATTAATCAGTACAAAGACATCATCTCACTCATTCAAATAATGTTCTTGATCATGATCAATAAACTTAAATGGAGATATAATTAGTCATATGATGGGACTTATTGAAATCCCTATCAAATTTTCTAGTGAAAATGAATGTGTCATAGAGTGAGTTTCATAAACCCTTCATTAAATATTAATATATGCAATGGAGTTCAATGTTGTTAATAATAATGAGGAAACAAACGTACATATTTTGAATCTAACAGGAATAACCATTGTCAAAATAAATAGGAAAACTATACAAAATAGTGAAATACCAAAAGAGATAAAATTGCCTCACCATGCATGTGTTATATTTGTCATGAGTGTTTTCCTTGAATGAATATTTATTGAGCTATAAATGGGTCTATTTTAAATATATTTTGACAAAATCAAGGTTTCCATCAATTTTATAAATTTAATACATGGATCCTACACACCAACCACCTAAACTTGAAACTTGATCCAAATGGAAGAAATGTTGACTTCCCAGGTGAATCCAGATTTACAAGTAACCCATGAAATTAGAGGGAAATTACAAATACAAAGGGCATACCATTTTTGTCCTCAAGAAGTCACAAAAATTTAAAAAGTGTTACCACATCATATATTAGATCTTATAATTTTTGTAGTATGAAAAAAACAATAATGTTGAACTTAAATATATAATTGAATATAAGATTGAATGCAGAAATTTATATAGGTATGTGAAGATTTATGAAACAACATTAAAATATATCATAATAAATACATATACAAATGTCTTTGAAAAATTGAACTCTATTCACATGAATTTCAATACATGTTTAAATTAATATGTTCTTCCAAGTCTAGTATTTAATACAGATGAAGTAAACGTTGTACATCATAAGTCATATATGGCCACCAAACCACTCAATTCCTTGAGAGATATGTAATTTATTCATGCTTAGGTAAAAATTTTAAATGTTTAACCCAGTGAACTAATAACTTAACCATAATTGGTACATCTCCAGTGAATGAATATGTGACATAAGGTTTACTAGACATGCCTTTCTAGACTATATTCCTTGATAGAATGTGTGTTTTATTAAAACCATAAATAAATATAGTACATCTACATGAATATGTAAAAAAATTGATGTGATTTTTATATAATCAATTTGGGACACACCTCCATTTTAGATATCTTGTGATGAACATGATCATGTAAAATCAAACTCAAAATTTCTTACCAGTACTTGTAAATAAAAACCTTTAGGAATTACCAATTAAAATAAACAAATTATGTGATTGCATGTAACATATGTCATAATCCCATATTAATGATTCCTTGATGTGATATGGAACTACATTATAATGCACACGTTCCCATTTTGGAAAAGTGTCAATAAAAATTAATTATCCTACTACATCAAATTAGAACACCAACCATCTTCTTTACTTTAAGTTTAAATTACATGTATTTTCTATATTTATATGCATTGATGCCAAGAAATCAAGATAATAATCCATGTTAAAAGAATATGGTGATTTAAAATATCACTTATCATATACATATAGTCTCTTATTATATGTAGATTCTGCATACAATGTTATGAAAATAAGTACTAAATAAGTTTATGAATATAAAACATTTTTAGTGTAGACATGACATGGTGCTTAACATTATAAATAAAATTTTTAAAATAATAATATATGGATATTTTTGAATCATTTTTTAAAAATAGGAGTGCCCCCAATTAAACCACCTCCATATGTAATGGTTAAATTCACATGTATTCCTTTTGTTGACATGTCACATGCCACATGTTACATGTTGCTAGAACTGCATTTATTTGAGTAGAGTAGAATATTTGTATCATTTAATTTTGGGAATATTGTGTTTAAATAAGTATTAAGATAGGGTGTTAAAATTTAAAGATATGGAAAATTAATAATCAATGGACTTGTTTGAATCATTGTCTAAAAACCAAGACTAACACCCCTTAAACTACCTACATATGTAATGGTTCAATTTGATAACTACATAGGTATTCCTTTTTTTATGAAAATCCAACTATAATTTAAATCACCCTTATAGTAATGGGTCTGTGTGTCAATTTCCATTGAAATTGACATGGGGATTGATAATCCAAAAATCATAGAGCTTAATATTTAATAAAGCTAAAATTGATATAGGACTTACAAAAAGACAAGGTTTGGCATTTGTTTCTATATCATGTGTTAATTTATTACATGGAGTGAGTATCTCATTTCCTTTAACATATGACCATTTTGAGTGATTTAAGAGTGGAAAAGGATAATATAAATGAAAGGTGGAATAACATAGACTTCAATTGTTCGAGGAATAAATGTATACATGAGGATGGATATTCATAAGTAGTTTTCTACTCAAAATATGTATATATATATATATGTATATGTTTATGTATATGTATATGTATATGTATATGTATATGTATATGTATATGTATATGTATATGTATATGTATATGTATATGTATATGTATATGTGTATGTATATGTGTATATATATATATGTGTGTGTGTGTGTGTGTGTGTTTTACTAATATTATAATACTCTTTATTTCCCATTTGATTATTGAATTAAAATAAATTGAATATTAAAAATAGATATAGTTTCAATGAGATATTTTGATCTACATA
This sequence comes from Torreya grandis, assembly GCA_037957365.1. NCBI lineage: Eukaryota > Viridiplantae > Streptophyta > Pinopsida > Cupressales > Taxaceae > Torreya > Torreya grandis. Next base: position 832,409 of record JARHVA010001920.1, read on the forward strand.
TAATCTGGTATATAAAGTAATATACAAAAATAAAATTGAAAAGTGTTTTAATGAAGATTAAATATTCACTTTTACCTTATGTAGTAGCAAGTGCTATTAGATTAAATATATTAAATACATATTTTTAAAACATCGATAGATATCAAATTTGAGGTACCTACATAATACACGAAGATAACATTTAATAAATGCATTAAAGTTGGTATTTCTTATCATTTAACATATGCATATTTATTATGGGTACACTTAACGTACTCAAAGCATCAAAATGTGTTTCCCTATACACAATGAATCTAAAAAACCACCACTCTAACCTTTGTCTTCATGAAAATCCACATAATCTCATGTTTTTAAGACATCTAAGCTATTAGAGAGCCAATAATTTTTATAACATAAACTTGATGGGTATGTTACAATGAAAATAAGCCTTTTCAAAATATTATGTAAAGATATACTTTTAATTTTCTTATTTTTTTTGATTTGGAGCTTATAGAATTTTTATATTATTTGTATGCACTTCTAATGCAAATTTTATCATTTTTTTAATTGGTTTTTATGTGCATGTGATACTTTTGACATTTGATCATATATTTGTTTCGATTTTGAATTATGTAACCACGATTCTAATGCTAGATATCCTTATCCTTGAAGTAGTCTTATAAACCATACTAGACTTTTTATAAATAAATAAATAAAAATCTAAGAATATCCTTTAGAAGATTAGATAATAGACTTTCCTTTATCAACAATAAGTAATTTTAATTTAGTTATAAAATTAGAATCCAATATAATCCCAAATATATTTGATTATATATATATATATATATAGGGTATGGACTTCTCCTTATATTGTGATGAAAACACAAGCTAGATAATCAAAATATCAATAGGCATAAAACTCAAAAATTACATGAAAATAATCTTCTTTGTTGATTTTAATTTAATGATTAAAGTATTACATAAGATTATTTAAATAAATATTAACTTAGAATTAGAGTGGGAAATTAAGTAAGTTTTGTATACAAAGCTTGAATGGGCCTGAATATATCCACATATCCTCTAAACACTAAAATTAGCCTAGTAGATGAAATTCAACTCAAGATCATGTCCGGTTACAAAAATATTATACTTCTAAAAAAGGAAAAATATTGAAAAATATAATAAATATATTTTCAGACTCTTAGATGGTCACATATAGCCTCCAAAAAGTTTTGAAAAAATTCCTAACTAGATAGAGCAGGTGTGTTTGAATTAAAATTTTCAATACCTTAATTTTATCATGAATTAGAGTTCAAACAAAATTATGATAAAAAGTTATGTCCTCCAGAAGATAGGTCTTTGCATCATTATCTTATGGTTGAAAAAAAATCAGTTCTTATGATTACCATGATTATAATCCTATCAATTTTTTAGTTTCTATTCTGAAACATAAGTGTTTTCTTCCTACTACAATCCTTTTCACTATATCAAAACCTATTATAACTTTCTTTTCTTGTGTTCATTGTCTTCTTGTCCAAAATCTAGACTATATTTTCTTTCTTATTCCTTAGTATATATTTCTTCCAATCCATTTCTTATCATTTATCATATTCTCCATGAAAATAATATAAATATGAAAAATTAAATACTAGAGAGATATCAAAAGTATGTGGTAAACTAACCTCATAAGTATTTTCATTGATTTCTTCACATTTATACACAGACCAATTTTATTATACTTCAATTTATTGTATGTTTCTTTGGGAAATATTTATTTTCTCAAATACACCACCACCAAATATCCTTCTTCAAATAACTTTGACATTCTTATCAAAACTACTATTACTTTATACTTTTCATTACTTTCTTGTAGTTTTCTTCTTACTTCATACAACTATTGTATGTGCTTTGAAAATACATATATATCATCCCTAACTCATTATTCAATTGGTAACTACACCAAATATAAAATACCCATAGGATTTCCACCATAAACAATCTTAAATGGTGATTTTTCAATGGATCTATTAACTAAACTATTATATGCAAACTCAACTTATGGTAAATCCAAGTCTCATTGCTTAGGCATCTCTCCAACTATATATCTAAAAAAAAATTCCAAGCTCTTGTTTACTACTTTTGGTTGTCCATCTATTTGTGGGTGGTATACACTACTATATTAAAGATTAATTCCCAACTTATTCCATAGAGTTCTCTAAAAATGTCTTCAAAATTTTGTGTCCCTATCTGGTATAATGGTTATTAGAACTTCATGCAATCTCACAACATCCTTAAAAAATAGTTTTATAACTCTCTTGGCATCATTATTTTTTTTTACATGCAATAAAATTAACCATATTATAAAACTTATACAACAACAAAAATTGAATCATTGCCAATCTGTGTGTTTGAAAACCCCAACACAAATTCCATACACAAATTTGTAAATGGTCTTATTATAATTGGTAATGGAATGTATTACTCTGTATCTTTTGCATGGAATTTATCCACCTATCATATCCTATATCTTGAAACATAAATTTCCATATCTCTCTTCATATTTGGCCAAAAATACTTCTCCTCCACCAAAGCTATTGTCTTGGTTTTACCAAAATGTCCAGCCAAACCACCATTATGCAATTCTCTTATAATATTATTTCTTAGAGACCCATATTTAATACATAATTATTTTCCCTTAAATTTATAATCATCATGTATATGTTACTCATCATAAATATTATTTTTCTCACCTCTTAATAAATTCTCGGATTATTCAAATATCTTGTGAAATTTTGGATTGTTATCATATAGTTCCTTAACAACTTCAAATCTAACTACTTCACTCACCATAGTAGTTAAAAATGTCACTCTCCTACTTAAAGCATAAACTACTTGATTTTATTTTCCTAATTTATGCTTCAAAAAAAAACATAGATCCCTATAAAAAAAACACCCACTTTACATGTCTACTATTTAATTTATTTTGAGTGTTCATATATTTCAAGGCCTCATGATCTATAAATATGATAAACTTCATAGGCATTAGGTAATGCGTCAAATGTATTAATGCTTCAAAAATGGCATAAAATTTAACATCATATGTAAAATAATTATTTCTTGCCTCAATCAATTTCTCACTAAAATATGTTATTAGCATTCCTTCTTGACTAACCAATTCCCACATGTGAAGCATCACAATCCACCTCCAACACTTTGTTAAAATATAGTAATTCTAAAAAGGATTTTTGTGTTATCTTCTTCTTCAAAAATTGAATTTTTTTTGTTTCTACCTTTGTACATAAAAATTCTTTTCCTCTCATGTAATTTATTATTGGTAAAATAATACTATTAAAATTCTTAATGAGATTTCAATAAAAATTTGTTAAACTATGAAAACTTATTGCCTCTGTGATTCTCTTTTGAATAGGCCACTCAATAATTTTATTTACTTTTTATTCATCCATTCTTACACCATCTATTGAAACTACACACCTCAAAAATACCAAACTATTCTACATAAACTTACACTTATTTATATTTTCATAAAGCTTCTCATTTATTAACAATTTTAATACCATTCTCAAATTTCTTAGGTGTTCTTCTTTACTCTTACTAAATATCAAAATAAACCACTAAAAACTTACTAATGTAATCCCTTAGCACTATGTTCATCACCCTCATAAACATGTTAGGTACATTAGATAATATGAATAGCATCACCATCTACTCATATAAGCCATCCCTAGTCTTAAATGTTGTTTTCCATTCATCTCCTTCATGAATCTAAATGTAATAGTATCCACTTCTTAGATCAATCTTTATAAATTATTTTTCTCCTACAAGCACATCCATCATATAATCTAAACAAGGTATAGGAAGTCTATATTTTATGGTAATTTTATTGATTTATCTATTAGAGCATTGGCCAAGATCTCTGGTTCAATCAAAAGCATATATTTATTAAGCAAGAGCAAAATGATTGCATAGACATTATTCTAAAAAAAATAGATTCAAAATATTACACAAAAATAAGTTGAATCATCCAACACACTCCATGAATATCTCACTAGTGAAAGATGTAAAAATAGGGAGGTGAATGTGTAACCTCCATAACACAAGAATAGAATAGTTACTCCCATACTTGGAATAGTCAATTAAGGGAGTTACTCCTATAATAGTGGTCAAATTGTAACTCCTAAGTACACCTAAGAAAGCTAACCCATAAGAGTAAGAAAACTCTAAGAGAGGAAAATAAACTCATAATAAATAAATAAATATGAGAAAATGAAATCTTCGACTAACACCCTTATATAAGTGTATCTTAAGTGGGTAGAAGAAATGAGTCCCGATAAGGGGTTGATGAGGTACCCATGTACAAAACAACTCTCATAAAGTAGAGAAAAGGAGAAAACCTAAATAAAAAACTTCCCCCTAAAAGATAGAAAATAAGAATATATAGATAAAAATACCCACATAAAATGATGTTGAAGTCATCTACACTTTAGGTATAGCTCACATGATGACTAATGTTGATAATGAGATCCTTTGCCTAAAGACTGAAGGAGCTTCATCTCCATCAAACAATGTTTATTACTTTTGCTAAAGGAATAACATGAGGTATGTACTAAAATTATACTCAACCCACAAAGGAGGATGAAGGAATCAGTACAAATAACTCTGAGTAGGGTCCAAAAAAAAGTGTGGTATATGTCTAGTAAGATCATGTACAAGGACTGAATGTAATGACATTGAAGTGAACTCTCATAAGGAGGTGCAATGAAGAGTGGATTACTTTAGAATAATGAATGAGTCCACCAAGTACCTGATTGATCTCAAACTATGGTGTATCAACATCATGCATAAGAATGAAACTAGAATCTATAATGGGACATCTAAGTTCTAGCAGAATATCATCTTATAGTGGTGGATCAATAAAAAGAAGAGCTCTATCCACCATGGATGTGTCATCACATGAAATAAAATTATGAGGAAAGAGTACAAAAATATATGAAGAGGTGATAGGAAGTGAAGGAAAGGTGATGTAAATCTTAGTGGGATCTCTAAAAAGAGACTATAGGATACTCCAAACAGTTCAGGGACACTTTGTATGCTCCACATGGCAATGAATATTCATGAAAACATGTAACACTAGGGTACCAAGAACCTTATCACAAGTGTTAACCCACTTATTGAACTGAACAAAATTAGTGGGAGGAATAATCTATCCATATAGGAATGGAATATGATCCTTATGTGTGAGCAAGTGTTTCATATAAGCACACCAAGAATCATAGTTGGTATTTCCAAGAAGAAACATTGGTGTATAATCAACTCTCCTCATCCACTAATATCTTTTAAGTGGAGTCAACATGAATAATATAATATACCAAAGAAGTGCACAATTGCACAGTACAAACTACAATGACCCCCTAATTACTACACACTCATGAATGAGACATTAAACACAATTGAGAATGTGTCCAAGTGAGGAAAGAGTGCAAGAATCAATAAAAATAGGATATACTCAGAATAAAGATGTTGGGCATAGCTAAAAATACATCCACGTGTAAATAATTAGTGCACAAGATATAATGTATAAATAAATAGGGCCCATAGCACATGCAACCCCTAAAATATGGAACTTTATAACTTTAGTGTGTCTATAAAATAAATTATACCAATGGAAAGAGGATTAAAAACCATACTCTTTTGAAAAATTTGACACTCAATTTTGAGTTACCAATCAAAATTTATAGCAAATTATATTTCTCATCATTAATGGCCTATTTAATGAATTTTAACTTATAAGTTTAAATGATCCAAGGAGTAAAAATCAAACACAGCCTTAAATATAGTCATTAGAATCATGTCAAGGACCTCTTTAACTAAATTTTAAGTCTTCAACTGATCCACCAATACACACACGTGTAATCTAAGGGAGAAAAAACTACTTGAGGCCATTAATAAAAAACCCAGCTATTTTTAAAAAAACAATTTTTAAAAAATGCTCTGATTTTAAATTAGGGCACATATTTTTTAATTGGTTTTATATTTTAGATATAAAACTTAGCGTTAGAGAGGAAAAACACAAGTGCCACTATTGAGAGGATAATGCAAGTTGTAGATGCCATTAGCAGGCCTAAAATAGTTCAAAAGTGTCATGAGTAGGTCTAAGAAGAACTTCAAACACCATCATCAAGGTTGGGATGAGAAAAAAAAATTATCATTAGGGTTAAGGGATGGAAAAATAGAGATAAAACATGCCAAAAATTATATGTCTAGGTTTGAATGGAGTGAGTAAGAGGTATAAGAGGCATAATAGATTTGTGTAGGCTTGGAATGAGTTAGTATAGAGGCTCTAAATGAGTTGTATAGATTTTTAAGCTCCAAGGATATCTCCAAGGCATCAAACTAGGGTTACCATGGACCAAGAGGAGGCCATCTAGGATTGTAAAAAACCTAATGCTAGCTCAAAGGTGTTGAACTAGGGTTTGTAGATCATGTGATACCAATAGAGAGGCATAAAAATCATGGAAGGTATGTGGAAGACTCTTTTAGGTGTTGAAACCCTCAGTATGTAGGTTTAAATCCTTCAATAATCCCATAGAACAATAGAGATTTCAAATGTATTGTAGGATATCCAAATAAGCAAACTCTATAACCAATGCAAAAAAAACACCTCTACAAGGACTGTTTAGTCAATGGAATCTTAGACATAGGTAGACATGAGGCCTTAAAACTCTTGAATTTTCTATTATAATTCACATGGTAAAACCACTCAAATTAAATGTTGAACTTAGCCATAAAAAATGCATATCAAACTAGCTAAATCAGAGAATTAGATAGTCATATTTTATAAATAATAAACTTAACATTTTAAACTTTAACAACAAACACCAAACTAGACAATCAATAAACTAGATTTATGTTGTGATACCATGTCAAAGCGTTGGACAAGATCTCTAATTCAATCAAAATCATAGATTTATTAATAAAGAGTAGAAAATTTTCATAGACATTGTTGTGACCAAAATCCAAATTGAGAATATTACACAAAAACAAGATAAATCATCCAACACACGTCATGAATATCTTACTAATATAAGATGTACAAATAGGGAGGTGAATGTGTAACCTCCATAAGCCAAGAATATAAGAGTAACTCCCATACCTAGAACAAATGATCAAGGGAGTTACTCTTGTAATAGTGGTCAAACTATAACTCCTAAGTTCACCTAAGCAAACTAACCCATAAGAGTAGGAAAACTCCAAGGGAGGAAAATAAACCCATAATAAACATATATGGAAAGATAAAATCCTATGCTAAAATTATATACAATCCAAACATAATATCCATGTCCCATATTTCTTTAAATTTAGCAGTGTTTGTGTTGTACATAGACTCATGACCTCCTTTAATACCCCATTTCTTACCAATTCAATAACATATTTATTCAATTCTTCATGTTTAGTTGGACTTATCCTATAAACTTCTTGATTGGGTAGATCGGATATTAGAATCAAATCAATGTCATGTTGAATCTCTCTTTTTAGTGGTAAACCATCTATTAACTCATTAGGGATAATATCTGCATATTTTTTCAACACTTCTACTTCTATTGGTATCTACACCATTTTTGTGTCTTCTTTATTTGCTATTAATACATAACAATAACCTATCAACTTCATGTCTTTGATAAATTATTTTGTGGACAAAATATTTTATCTTCCCTTCTTATTGAAGATGTAATAAAGAAAAGGTAATAAAACTAACTTTGTACCACCTTTCCAATATATATATATATATATTCTTTACTCCATCATAAATTATTATTTTGTCATATTGCCATGGCCTTCTCAACAACAAATGGCATGCATGCAAAAACATATAATGTGTAATGTATAATATTTTGGATCTAGACATGTGAATGGAATAAAATAATACACAGATCAATGAACATAAATATAAATGGGAAAACTTCCAAAAGAGGTAAAAAACCCATAGTTGATATATTCATATAAGATAAACCATTATACCTAATATAATCCCTTCTAACTTCTCACTTCTCCTCATCAACCTTCATAGAACTCTTTAGAGTAATATTTACTACGCTTAAACATATAACATAGTCTTGATAATATTTTATCACACAATGAATTATGCATGTGTGTATATAATTTACCAAAGATAAAATACATTTTTATAGTGGGGTGTAAGATAGATTGTTGTAACCAATGGGTCCAAACTCTCCCTGAGGAACTCAATGGTAATAAATAAATATGTTTTATTATTTATTTACGTGATATTTTCTATCCATGTTAATAAATAATAAAATAGTATTATTTAACTAACCAACATATGTTTTTATTAAAGCTAAAAGTGGGTTTTTGAGGGACCCTACCCATACAAAATACCACCTCAGTGGTTAGTTAAATATACCAAAAGATCCACAAGCATAAGAAGAACATACAAGTTTACTAGATAGTAACATCAAAGATACAACACAAAAATATCTTATTCAAAAATTCCATTAAAAAATATAAATATTTATCAATGATTTTTATTCCATTTGTCATAAGCTATTGTCCATTATTGTGTCATTCTTTGAAAGTTTTTATCCAAACCACTTATCAATTTTTCCTTTTCAAATGTAGAAGTCAATCCTTTAAGCTTTTTCCTAGGAGTAGGATCATTGTCACTTATGTTAGCATTGTTAAAGAACATAGATAAACCCTCCATGCTTTACATTACATTGTTCACTATTACTTTAATGAAACTAACTAGAAGATTTAGTTTTTCTTTGAGTTCTTTACTCTCATTCTCTAGCCTATTAATTCTGTCAAACAAAATCTCAATTAGAGATGCCATTTCAACCTCCTTCTCCCAAGTACAATACAAACCATCTTTTTATTGAAGTTGTTAACCTCTTATTTCAATATCAAGTGGTCCTTCATGAACTAGTGCAAAAATTCCTTGTGAATATTAACCTCATCCTCCAAATTCTCTAATTTATTGTGATTTTGAGCAATATCTTTAAAATGATTCAACTAAAAATCTACATGAGCCTGTAGATGAGGATCCCCTATTTTTACCTGTTTATGGTCATCCTTCTCTTTACTACATATAAGATTCAAATTCATTCATTCCATATTTTTAGATATGTGATTCTTCTATTTACTGTGTAGGATTCAAATTCATTCATTCCCTATTTTCAAATATGTGAGTATCCATTTGTATTTATTTCTTACCCTGTTCCATCTCACTAGGAATATTCTACTTAATGCCAACATTTTTGTATATGTCCTCAATGTCAATCATGGTATCTAAATCCTATAACATCTAATTACTAAAATCCCCTTTTTTCCTATTTTTGCCCTATCATTATCATCATTTTTTTTTTAGGTTTGTCGCTACTCCTTATCAACTATTTCGAAGGAACAGAGGCTGAAACATTGATCTTGATGTTTTTCCTTTTATAAATTGAGGAATAGGGAGTAGGGTTTTATGCTTGGAAGAATTTATATATAAGGAAGATTATAGCATGGTGTAATGTCTCATATTTCTTACCCATTTGGATTCCTTGACTGAATGCTCCATAGAATGTAGGATGTAAAATGGAATACGCATAGGAATTTTATACCTCATATAATTGAGGAAAGGGAGATGCTAATAATGAACTATTTTATATCTACCATTCAAAGTAACATACCTGATTATCTATTCTACCACATCATTAAATGGGATCATGAAATCTTCTCTTGAATCCACCTTGGAACACAATAATTTTTTCATCTCCAACTAGGAATTTTTTCTTTTCCTGCTCTTAATTTGTATTTAATTTGATGTACTTGTTTTCTTTGATGTAAAGTCTAGTAACCCTAGAAATCATCTCCTTTGTGATTTTAACAGAGATATTCCTAATTTTTACTACCTAATCCAGCCAATTTTTTACAAGTTGTTTGGAAAGATACATATCATATCCACATATGTAATCTATAAAACATGTTATCCCCCTTGTATGATAAATTTTCCATACCTCTAGCTTATTTCTAATGTTATCTATAATAATAGGTTCAATACGGTTCAAATATCCACCCATAATCACAGACATGTTTGCTACCTTACCAAAATCCACACTTGGAATACTTCTAAACTCAATGTGTTCTCTTTTAGCAATATCCTTTACATAGTTACAGAGATAGCTATTGATATAATGATGATCAAAATAATGCCATTGGATATTATGATTATGAAATTCATAATAACTTAGCATAATTAAAACACACACACCAAAGCATATTCTTATGTGACACTGCTTATGTAAGATCTGGCCCCTACATAATATTGTTTTTTTCTTTCATGATAATATAATTTATATAATTGGGATGAGTATCCATTTCATGTCATACTTTAAATTCCTTTATCTCAACCCCTCTATTAGCAAATGAATTTACAAGCATACTCTTCTCTCTATATGTATGATGGAAGATGGTTTTTTTAACCCTTTCTTTATATGAATAATTTCATCTATTATATGATATATAAACCATGCAATCAAATTATTTTTATTGAGGAAATTAATAATATTGAGAGAATCTCCCTCAATACACAATAATCTACAACCCAACTCAATAGCCACCTGTATTCCCCATAAGGTTGATAAAGTTTCAAAGAAATTATTTATTTGGAAGCCCATGCTTCCTTCATATGTTAAAATCAGCTCCCCATGATGGTCTTGAATTACCCCTCCACCTCCTAAAATCCCAAGATTTCCTTTAGAATAACCATCAAAATTGAGTTTCACCCAATCTGGTTAAGGAGCCATCCATCTTATCAATTTTTTCAAGATTATCTGGGGGTCCACCAATGGAATGTTGTCAAGGTAAATCTTCCGATGTTTAGCAATGTTTTCCTCAAATAGAAAGAAAGGATACATTTTTCCTCACCTTAGATTCTTGAAACTTTTAGATAAGAGGAAAAATATTTTGTTACAGACTCTAATAAATGAGTTATGCTTGTTCCTGAAGATTATATTGTTACGTTCCTTCCAAATTCTCCATAACAAATGAGGAAACCCCAAGTTCCAAATCTCTTTAAGCTCTTGGTTAACAAAGGGACAATACCAAGCCTACCAAGCCTCCATTAGAGATGAAGGACCCAAGAAACTTTGAATCTTTGAAGCAAAGAACCCCAAATGTGGAAAGTAAACATGCAGATAATAAAGATATGATTAACAAATTCTCAAGCATTCTCACATAGAACACACCTATTAACCACTTGAAGAAATTGTTTACTTAGATTATCCAATGTAAGAATTTTGTTTTGGATACTCAACCAGCTGAAGATGTTGATTTTTGGAATTATATTTTTATTCCAAATCTTTCCAAAAGGATTTCCCCTATCTGTCATATTTTAAAGCTTCATATATCCAAAATTAACTTGATATATTCCATCTAATGAATCAATCCAAATTAATTCATTCTACATCTATAAATTTATAATACAGTTACCTTGGAGAATAAAATTAAGATCAAAAACAATAATTGTTGAAGCAACATCTACATTATCAAGGGTTAAATGTTTCCACTTTTTTTTACCACTGTAAACCTATCTATAATTAGCCACCATTTCCCCAAATACAGTAGATATTGTAGGGGCAATATGATGCTAAGGAACAAAAGACTATAGAGAATGGTTTACAATCCAAAGATACTTCCAATATCTAATACTCTAACCATTAACAAGCTTCCACTTACAACCTTTGAGTAAAGTATCCCCAGATACTTCCAAAATCTAATACTCTAACCATTAACAAGCTTCCACTTATAACCTTTGAGTAAAGTATCCCTATTTTGGAAAAGAAATTTTAATTTGTGGAACCTTTCATAAGAAAAGGTTAAAAAAGGAAGGTTAAATGAGAATTATAACCAATATATTTGGCACAAAAAATTCTTGCCCAAGGAGAAGGTTCTTTGAGTAGTTTCCAACAAAGCTTAGAAACTAAGGCCTTATTCATAAAGGAAAGTTTTCTAATACCCAACCCTCCATAGGATTTTGGAAGGCATATTTTATCCCAAGCCACCAGAGGAAACTTGTGAATGACCTCCACACCCATCCATTTGAATCTTTTTTGAATTTTTTCTATTTTTTCCTATATCCCATTAGGTATTTTAAATAGGGACATAATGTATACATGAAGGATTTTTAAAACACTTTTTATGAGTAATACTTTACCTTCCTAAGAAATAAAATCACCTTTCCATCCTGAAAGCTTCCTTTGAAATCTTTCAATTAGAGGGTACCAAAATTTATAATTCATATTTCCCTTAAAAAGTGACATACCTAAATAAATGAATGAACGTTTCTTGATCTAACAATTTAGAATATGAGCAATCTTTCTTTATCTAAGGGATGACATATTGATAAAAAATAAATCACTTTTGGAGTAATTAATCAATTATTTTGAGACAAATATATAACTATCAAAAACAAACTTAATTTATTTAGCCTCCCTTATTGAAGCCAGAGCTAAAATAATCATGTCATAAAGAAATTAGTAGTGAAGAGAAAGAAGATCCCTTGAGGTAGGTTTGAAACCCTTAAAACTACCCTTTTCAACCACATTCAAAATATTTTTACTTAAAGAATCTACCATTATAATGAATAAGAATAGGGACAAAGGATCCCCTGTCTAATTCCTCATTCATTCCCAAAAAAATTTGTTGGGAAACCATTAATAATAATAGAAAATATTACCATTGAAATGTAGATATAAATAAACCTTTTAATATGCTTATGGAATCCAAATTTCTGTAGAATTAAATCCAAGAATCTCCAGTCCACTCTATCATATGCTTTGGCCATATCAATTTTGAAAACCATACTAACATTTTTACTATCTGCCATGGAGTATACCATTTTATGAAAAAAAATTATTCTATCCAATATCTATCTTATTGAAACATATCCACCTTGATTAGAATAAATAATTTTATTTAAAAATAGCTTAATCCTCAAAGCTAAGATTTTTGTAAAAAAATTATATACAAAATTGCACATATTGATTGGCCTAAAAATCTTGAAATGAAAGGCCCCTATCTTCTTGGGAATAAGAGAATTAAAATTATTATTAAGTTCTTTGAGAAGTTTTACAAAGGAAAAAAATTCATTCATTGTATCCCATAAATCCTTCTTAATAATATCCCAGGATTGTTGATAGAAAGTCATTGGAAATCCATCTGAACCTAGTGTTTTGTCTTTATTAATTTAAAACATAGTTACCTCTATTTCTTCTTATATTACATATCTCAATAAATTTACATTATCCTCATCCTAAATAAGGGTTGGGACATGCTAAAAAAAATTAGAGGTCAACTCTTTAACTCGCTCAGAGTTAGGAGCAAAAATATCTTTGAATAAACTCATTGTTTTCTCTTTAATTATATTTGGATCTGTATGAAGAGATCCATCTTCATCAAAAAAATTATTAATTCTATTTTTTATATTATTCAAATGAAAAAAAAATGTATTTTAATATCCCTCATGTAACCAAGTAGCCCTTAATTTTAGTCTCCAAAAAGTTCTCTTGATTCAAAATGAAATGATAATATGATTCTAGTTTATGCTCCTGCTGAAGTAAATATTCACTAAGACTTTAGGAAATAATACAATCCTCAAGAGAAGTCATCTCATATTTAACATGATATTTTTGGTGGAATATATTAATATAAACCTCATGATTCCAAACATGAATTTTTCTTTTAACATTTTTTAATTTTTGAGCAAACTTAAACATAGTTGTAGCAGAGACTTGCACATTCCGCCATTCATTTATTCTTACTGGTAGTTCTAGGTGAGTACACCACATATGCTCAAATCTAGAAGGATACTTATGAGTTTTGAACCTGGTAATAATATTAAGCACTAGTGGATTATGATCAAACCCAAACCCTAGTAGAGAAGATAAAAAAAATCCTAAATGCTTAACCAATCAAGGGAAACAATAGCCCTATCCAATCTTGTCTGAATAAGATTATTACCAATTATTTTTTTAGAAAAATTATAAGGATAACCTCTTAGTTTGATATCAAACAACCTATTTATAGCAATAAACTCAGCTAAATATTTCATACTATCAAATAAATATTGGGCACCTACTTTCTTTTCTCTAACACAAACTAGGGTACTGAAATCACCCACTAGCATCCATTCTAAATATTTACAAGTATTTATAAAAGATGTCAGTTCTAACCATAATCTTCTCCTAACCATAATCATGTTAGGATCATATATATTTGAAATAATCTAGGAAAAATCCTATGAAATATCAGTAAATAAAATTGTCAGATGTTTTCTATTTTAAATTAGTATTTCACCTTTAACTCTTTTAAGATCCCATAAAATATAAATACCTCCTAATTCACCCTCTAATCATACATTATCCAACATAGCTTCTTTCCAAAGATGATGTTTTGTTGTCTATAAAACATTACTAGACATTTTTATTTCTTGAACAGCAAGAATAACTAGTAGAATTATCTTTTTAATATCTCTAAATACTCTATGTTTGCTAGAATGATTCAAAATCCTAATATTATAGGATAGAACTTTCATGTATCCTATTTATTCTACTACCTAAAAAATTCTCTATTTGGTTCGAGCTTAAAAGTAGTTGATAACCATTGTCTATCTCATTCTTAGTTTTACTTTTCCTTGTTTCAGTTAAAGAACATCTTCCTTTTTTATTATGTGAACCTGTATCTGCCTACTTCTTAATCCCCTCTAAAATAATATCCTTCTCCTCTCTAACATAATCCAATTTAAAGGTAGGAGATGTACAAGCTGAATTAATCTTATTAGATAACTCCTTTTTATCCATATCACCCTTCAAACACAAGTTTTCTTGAGCCGAGTCAAAAAGAGATTACTTTACCAAAGAAAAACTTTTGAGGGAAACATCTTCAACTTCACCTTCATCTAACTTTTAAAAACATTTTAAAAGGTTACAAACCACTGGAGAAGCAAATTGAGTAGAAATATCTTTACTATTTTGAAACTTTACAATACCTTTATCCAAGACATTGTAATTGCATTGCCTTTGTTCTAGAATGTTACTTGATATAGGAGTATGCTCCTTCATGAACCAAATCTTTAAAAATTTCTTGTACAATCTTATTTTCCTCTGAATATTTAAGCATATCTCTTGTAATTATTCTTGCTAAAACTAGTGCATTATCTGATGTAGAAGTATCCTAGATCATCTCAGAGATTGGACTGATTTCCTTCATAGGAAAGGGAGGTAGAGAGGGTGGATAAGGATTTAATGTAAGCTCATCTGAACCAATATTAGATTTTCTCATCCAAGTTTTTTGATCTTTTTTAAAAATAAAGGCATTGCCCTTTTTTATAAAGGAGGGACAATTTATTATCATATGACCTAGATTCCCGCATCCTTCATATTTGAGTAAAGAATATTCATATTCAATTTTCTAAATCCTTTCTCCACTTGAGTAATTTATAATAACAATAGGGTCCAATTCTTGATCCATTCTTGCATTCATAGAGAAATGGGCATTCACCATACAGGTTCTTGATTTAGTAACAGAATCAAAGGTAATAAGATTGTCAAATGGCTTTGATATATTGATAAAAAAATCTTCTTCCTAATAGTCAAGAGGAAGCCCAAGAATCCTCACCCAAATTTTCATCTTATAGATATGTTCTTATTCAAGATCAAATCTTGCTTTTCATTTTTTTAAATAGTTCATATCTTCACATAAACCAAGTCCCCCTACTAATATCTACATATTATCCTCATCATTGGTACATTTGGTTAGGAATAAATCATTTCTAAGATCATAGATATCCAAATATCCTCTCATCTTCTAATGGATTCTTGCCTAGGGCCTGAAATGCTCAATATTAGGACACGATCCCAAAAACTTGCCCACCAAACAAGAAATCCACCACTTAATATGAAATAAATAAATTATACTCTATGAATTAACTATAATGATTTTAGGAAGAATGTAAAAATTTGAAGGATTTAAAAACCTTCATCATTTCAATATCATATTTTGAATCAAAAGGAATTATAATCTATAAATTAATTATAATAAGTTTAGGTGAGCATGGTTATGAAACTACATCTCAAAATTTCTCATGAATAATCAACCAAACATTATTAGAGCCTTTTATAACATAAGGACCTCCATTACAATATATGCTTCTAAGTATTGGGTATAAAGTAAAACTTTCACACAAAACTTAACAAAAAATCACATGATGTGATATATTACAATGTTTTATAATGATAAGAAGTATAGACAAGAAGAAGGAAACACATGACCATTAGGAAGTAACATTTTCATAGGCACTCCCCCTCAACGATGACTTCAAGAGACCCAAAATTATATAAAACTGACAAAATTTGGTAACACCAAGTGGTTTTATGAATATATTTTCCACTTATTCATCCATGACAAAATTTTAAATCAATGTCACAATTGAGAACTTTCTCTCAAATAAAATGCATATGAACTTTAACATGCTGAATTTGTTGGTGTTGCACTAGATTTTTTATCAGAGCTATACATCTTTGGTTATCATATATAAAGGTGGTACTTTGAGAAATATATAAATAAATTTATCTTAAAAAATTTCGTAGACATATAACTTTTTTATCAACTTCCATAGCACTTATATACTTTTTTTCTATAGAAGAGATATAAATAATTTGTTGTCTTTTGTTACTCCAAGTGATAACACATGCATCAAACTTAAACATATATCTAGAAGTAGATTTATTATCTATAATATCCTTAGTATGGTCAATATCATAATAACCATATAGTTTATCATTATCAATGGAAGAATAAAATAAACCAAAATTTACAGTTCTTTTGATATTAAAAAATATACATTTCACTCATTTTTAATGATCTAAATATGGATCCTACATGAATCTAGAAGCAACACCTATAGTAAATGAAATATCTGGCTTAGTAAAGGTTATATAAATCAAACTACCAACAAATTATATGTGAATTATGGGGTTAGCTTTATTACATGTAGGTTTTGTATTAAGCTTAACATCAATTTCAATAGGAATAAATGTAGACTTACATTCAGGAATAATAAACTTAATAAGAAGATTATGAGTATATTGAGATTGTGATAAAATAATTGAATTTTTATCTTAAAATATAATCATTCCTAAAAAAATAATGAAGAATATCTAAATCATTCATTTGAAAAGTTTGACTTAATTTATCTTTATATTTAAGAATTAAACTAATTAGATCATTAGTAATAAGAAGATCATCAACACTACTATTTAGCTATTTTTTTGTTCTAACGTACTATGTTTCTCAGACCTTGAGGCTTACTTTATTTTATTTTACTTTTGTTTAAATTCAGGTTGTAGGTCCTTGTAAAACTTGCTAATTTTATCTTATCAAATAAAAAATAAGATCATCAACATATAATATAATTAATATTAAATGACCATTTCCAACTTTAAAAAAGAGATTATTATCATAATAAGGGTTAGAGAAATATAATTATTTAAAATAACTAATGATTTTAGAATAACAAACTTGAGGAGCTTCTTTTAAACCATAAAATAATTTTTTTAACTTATAAACATAATGTTATTTATTAGAGTCGGTGAAACCTTTTAACGAAGTCATATAGATTTATTCTTATAAATAACCATTTAGGAATACATTTTTTACATCAATTTAGTGTATAATCTAACTATTTTGAACTACAAGAATAATAAGTAATCTAAAAGTACTTATTTTTTCTATAGGAGCAAAGGTTTCAACATAGTTGATCCCACAATTTTTAGGAAAACCACAAACAACTAATATTGTTTTAAATTTATTAATTTTACCAATTAAATTATATTGATTTTATAAAGTCACTTAAAATATACAATATCCCTTTTAGGTGGAGGAGAGATAAGATCTTAAGTCTGATTTTTAATCAAAGCATTATACTCAGCTTGCATATCAACTTTTCATCTATCATTTTTAATGGATTTCTCAAAAGATTAAGGTTCACATTCATACATAATCATTAAAGGTTGATAATAATGTTGATTTCTAATCAGTTTATTAAGATTATCAAGGCTATAATACTAGATTAGGGATTCTACCCATTTAAGTATTTTAGGTTGAACATGAAATTCATAAGGTTTCTTAGACTCTAAGTTATTTAAAATTTAACCAACTTCCTTTAGGAGCTCAGTTTCATCATAAAAAGAAACAGGAGAGTCATGTTCATCAAAAGAAAAAAATTGAGGAGGTTCCAAAAAAATCTCATAAAAATATTTTTAAAGGATAAGAACATTCAATTCTTAATGATTTATCTTTTAGATAGATCATACACTCTTAATATTTTAGTTTTACCTCTATAACCTATGGAAAAATAAGAATATGAGTTAGGATCAAGTTTCTTTTTTTTTATTTTAGGAATAAAGATGAAAGATAGAATACCAAAGATCCTAAGATGAGCCACACTAGGTTTATTATTAGACTACATTTCGAATGAAGTAGAAAGATACAAATACTTACTAAGAACTCTATTTAGAATATGCACAACATTATTCATGGTTTCAAACCATAATAACTTAGAAATATTTATAGTATGTAACATTGTTCCAAACATTTCAATAATGATGCAATTTTTTCTTTCAATAATATTATTTTGTTATGGGGAATATGCATCTGTTAATTCTCATTAAATTCCATAACTAATTCAAAAAGAATAAAATTATTTACTAATGTATTCATTGCCATTATTAGATCTTAATCTTTTAATATAAATTTAAATTCTTTGAATTTAGATAATTTTAATTTTTTTCTTTATAAAATATAACCAAAAAATTCTAGTATGATCGTCTATAAAAGTAACATCATAGAAAGAGCCATTAAGAGATGCAACTTTAATGGGTGTTATAACATCGCTATGAATTAACTCTAAATGATGTAAGGAATCTACATCATATTTTTTATGAAAAGGATTAATATGTTACTTACCACGTAAGTAGCCTTCACAAGTTTCATGATGAGAAGAGATAAAAGTAAGATCATCAAAAAGATTATGAGAAGACATAATATAAATTTCTAAAATTGACATGTTTTATTCTTCCATGTCATAATTTTGATTCACTCCTCTATGTGAGGAAAGAAAACATGTACAAGAAGTAAAAAATATGTAAAAACCATTATGTTTAACACCATCAACAATAAGAGAACCAAATTGATTTCAAATAGACTAGTTATCCTTAACAAAATTTATAATGAAATTATCATTTGTAATTTGAGAATAGGTTAACAATTTTTTCTTAAGTTTAGGTACTTAGAAAATACCTTTAATAACAACATTTATAAATTTTAGTTTTCCTTGCTAAGTAGATTCTAAAAATAAATTATCTCCTAAAATAAATCTTTTCAAATATATCTATAGTATTAGATAAAATACTCGATAAACAAGTCATATGATGCAATACACCACTATCTAGAATCCATTCATCTTAAGTAGAAGCAAACAAGGTATCATATAAAGTAACAATATTAGAATTATTTTCATGATTGTTGTTCTAATTATGATTTTTGATTGTTTTGATGATTCTAGTTATATTTATTCCCTTTATTATTTTTATAGGTTTTATCATTAGATCTATCTTTTTTTATGACAAAATTTACCACACATTGTAATTTCCATTAAACTTAACTTTAGAATTCTTATTAAAATATTTATTGTTTCAATTTTTTTTATTCATATAATTAAGTTTAGATTTATGATTTCTAGTATTTTTAGATTCATATTGAGAACGATAAATGTCTAAATGACATTCTCTTTAGAATCAAACTTAGATTTCACTTGCTCTTGTTGAATCAAAAGAGTCAAAATAGTAGTGAGATCAGGGATATCTTACTCTATTCGGTATTTTAAATGCAGAATTGAAATAAACTTATAAAAATTGTCATGAATATTTAGTTGAATAATGAAATATAACAATTAATCTTAAACAAGATTGCATTTACAACCATCTAAATGAGATTTAATATTTTTAATTTTAAAAATAAAAATAATAAATTTCACATCACATTTCATACGTGTAATTAGTAACTCAAGAATAAGCTTAATTATCTTAGAGAGATCAGTGCTCATATGCATAGACTCAAGGAGATTTTAACCATCATTGGAAGACATCTGAATACCAATATGGAGTATGAAATCATCCTTAACACTCCTCAGAATAATTGACATGTATTCTTATTATTTATATTGAAATACATTTGAAAGTTTAGATGTAACATGTTGTCATTACAAGATTTTTTCCATCCCAACATCAATGTTTCACATCTTTCAAACTATACATTCTACTTTAATTCAAATTTTTTAGATATTATAGTTAGACCCATTAAATATTTGAGATTTATTAAGCACAAAGTTAGGAGAAGCCATAACTTCTCTTTAAAATGAACATATGACACTAAAAAACATATAAAATGATATTTTAATTGAATTTATACTTTATTTTATAATGAAAACAAATATTCTTAGGGTTTAAACAATAATATCCACTTATTTGAATGCAAAAAAGTTTACAAAATACAAATAAAACCAATACAAATGATAGTCACAAGTGTCATAAAAAAAATAAGTGTTGCAAGTGTTGTTAAATAACTTGAACACTAAAAAATTGAATAAGGGAGCTTTAAATTAATAAATCAACCATACCAATGCATCTAGAATACTTAAAACATAGAAATCAACCGGTCACATGACTATGGTTGACAAAGAATAGTCTAGGTCAAGTGTCATAAAATGACTAGGGTTTTGATCATGGGATACTAAGCACATAAATCAAAAAGGATTTTAAATTAGTTATTTTGAAAAAAAAAGTTTTAGCATGTTTGACCAAAAATAAGTAGAGGTGAAGGGATTTGAAATCTAGACTTGGTTATCACAAGTGCCTAACAAAATAACACCTACCAACTCCTATACACTAACACTTGAAACTATACATGCACCATATTATATTTAAACCTTATTTAAGTTTTCAAAAAATTCAAATTGTGTATATAAAATGTTTCAATCTAACTTTTTCACTTTTTGGTTAAAAGTGTCAAATGAAACATAGGGCTAGGTTTGCTTGTATGTTAAAATTATAAATTTTAGAAAAATAATTATTTATTAAATAATTTAAAACACTTTATACTAATATTTTATTTTTGTGTAGTTGCAATGGCACATGTATAATACCCAGGTGTAGAAAGGGAGCTTAAAGCAACTTGTACAAGCAACTAAAGACCTTCAAAATTTACAATTATTCCTCAAAACTTTGAACAAAGTAAATCAAACTCTCAGAAACTAATTTTTATGATAAATTTTTATTTTGCTTTTTTTTGTATAAATCCATACAATGATGCCTGTGAGAGGTTTTATTTTTTCATAAGTTGAAAAAAATGTCTTAGAATCTCTATATAAATTTTAGGAGGCTCAAAAACAATGATTTGCGGATCTAAAACTCAAACATAGGATTTAGAAGAGTATCAACAATTTAAAAAAACTAATTTTTTTCCTTATAAGACTGTACAACCATGCTTATGACTTATTTATGGATGTTGGATGGCTTTTGGTTGCTTGAAAATAGCATTTGGGTGCTTATATATACAATAGAATGCTCCAAAGACACAAGGGATGACAACATTTTTTTTAAATGAATGAACTTTATCCCACACCATAAAATAGGTCTATAAAAATGAGTTTTACACTAAAAAATAATTTAGAATTTGTTTGAACATCGTCTAGATCATTTAACAATAGTATCTTACCAATCAACACAAGTCACTGTAGCTTTGAAACCATGTAAAAATATGTAATATAAAATGTATAATTTATTAGATCTAGACATGTGAATGAAGGCAAAGAACACACAAATTAATGAACATAGATATAAGTGGGAAAACCTCCAATAGAGATTAAAAACTCATGGTTGATATATTCATATAATATAACCTATTGTACCGAATACAATCCCTTCTAACTTCTCATCAACCTTCACAGAACTCTTTAGAGTAATATTTGTCATATGAAAATATATAACACAAACTCAATATTGTTTTATCACACAATGAATTGTGCATGTGTATATATTTTACCAAAGGCAAAACATCTTTTTATAATGGGATGAGAGATGGACCATTATAACCAATGGATCCAACCTCTCTTTAAGGAACCCAACAATAATAAATAAATATGTTTTATTATTAATTTACATCATGTTTTCAACCCATATTAATAAATAATAAAATATTATTATTTGATTAGCTGGCATATGCTAAGGGTTCATAAATGGTTCCATTTACATTGATTTGAGCAACAATTTAGGCAACAATTTGGGTGACAGTTAATTCTTCAAATTCTGTATTGTTTTAAATCTTCACCTACTAATTCCTCAAATTTTGTATTGTTTTAAATCTTGGAAGTAAAACCACTTAATCTCCCTCAAGATTGGTGACCTTTCACATCCTCCCCATGCTTTCAAAAATGTGTATAAATGAAGAGATAACCCGAAATGTGAAGACAGACATCTCTTCTCAGAGATAAGCATATGTTTAGGTCTACAAATTTGATCAATAAAACATCTCTTGTCAGAGATAGCATTATTTGAATTGTTTTGTTCTTGTTTCTTGAATTATATTTCAACCAAAGCTTTTGAGTTTTGGATCAGTGGTATCAGAGTGGTTTGTCTTTAGAGTTTATGATCCCAAGGATGAGGTCAGATTACAGGAAGCTTGAGTGGAAAATAGAACTAGCAGAATATCCACCTATTCGCTCCAAATGACTTTAAATGGCAGACAACACTGAGGCATCCAATCCTTTCAAATATATGGTGAATGAAGCCCCCCAATAGCAACAAGCACAAATGCTACAACAATTCACTCAAATTCTCCAACAGATCTCGATAAGAAATTTTTGCTCCTCATCCGCACCTGCACATCCTTTTAGTGCCCCAACACCCTTCAAGGTTCAGGTGAATTTTGATATCCCTACGTTTGAAGGCAAAATCAATGTTGATGAAGTATAAAATTGGTTCTATCAATTATCATCTTATTTTTTTGTAAATAAATTCACCGATAAAGAGAAGATTACTTTTGCTCTTCTAAAAGCATCATTGCCTTTCAAAAATTGGTGGGAAGTGTACAAAAAGAGATTCAGTGCAAATGATATTGGCCTTGAGATGGAACCTACATGGGATGATTTCATAGATGTTGTAAAGGAAGAATACTACCCCATTGGAACATATGACAATCTGTATATAGAGTGGTAATAACTTCACCAAGGTAAGGAACAGTCTGTTCAAGATTACACTGACATTTTTCATTCTCTATCTGCGAGATTGGGCATCCACGAAAGTGAGAAACACAAGGTTCTCAAATATCATCACAGACTACAATGGTACATACGAGGAGAAATGAAACTCTTTAATTTGGAAACCATCGGTGAGGCATACAAGTTCGCAGTGAAGATTAAGCAGAAGCATGGAAGAATGAATATAAAGAATTAGTCTTCAAAATGGAAAAGTGACAAAGAAGGTCAAACACGAGGCCAAAATTAGAAGTAGAAGGAAGGAAAGACTAGGAAGTGGTGTGATTATCACAAATCTAGAACTCAATCCAAAAAAGAATGTCAAGCTATCAAATCACTGCTTTCTGAGTCACAATCCTCAACATCTACTGCTCTACCTCATACAGACCCTGCAGTCGAAGAGGTTGAAGAAGAAATTATAGATGTTGATCCTGAAGCCATTTTTGCTTCATCACAGACACATGACGAGATGCTAGATGACAAGGAAAGGTTGTTTCACTCTAAGTTATGGGTGAAAGGTAAGCCTCTGCATTTCATTCTTGATAGTGGAAGTCAAAAGAATTTAATCTATGCTAATGTTGTGAAAAACCTAAATCTATCCGTGAAGCCTCACCCAAAACCATACAGTATTGGATGGTTGAGTCCAGGGAGAAACCTCCAGGTTACCCACCAATGTCTTCTCTCATATGAAATACAACCTTTCCAAGATGAGGTCTTATGTGATGTGGTCAATCTAGATGTATGTGATGTACTCTTTGGTTAGCCATTCATGTATGATCAACATGGTATAAATGAATCAAGAACTAGAAGCATCACTCTCACTCTTGGAACATGATGATATAGGGTACCAGAAGTACCACATTCTACATCTGTCTCTCTGATTAATGCTAAGAATTTTTTTCTCATGGTGGTCAAGCCACAGTAATCTAAAAGGGCTAATGTTATAGCCTCGACTACACAAACAACACAACAATAGAAGCAAATAGATACCAAGCTGAAGAAGTTCATGGCCTTCCATCCATAGACTGATGGTCAAACAAAAATGGTGAACAATTGGGCCCTGCACAGTTCCATAAGTCACAGTCCCTTCCAAGTATGCATCGGGAATCAAATCGAAGTAAAACTACCACACTTGACGGCAAATCTTGATGCAATGGGGACCATTACTTTTCAAGGAGGGAGGAATGATCTGGGAAACAATTTAGGTGACAATTCGGGTGACAGTTAATTCCTCAAATTCTATATTGTTTTAAATCTTCACCCACTAATTCCTTGAATTTTGTATTGTTTTAAATCTTGGAAGTCAAACCACTTAATCTTCCTTAAGATTGGTGACCTTCCACATCCTCCCCATGCTTTTAAAAATGTTTATAAATGAATAGGTAACCTGAAATATGAAGACAAACATCTCTTCTCAGAGATAAGCATATGTTTGGGTCTGCAAATTTGATCAATAAAACGTCTCTTGTCAGAGATAGCATTATTTGAATTGTTTTGTTCTTGTTTCTTGAATTATCTTTCAACCAAATATTTTGAGTTTAGATCATATATATTACATATTATAACAATACATCTATTGGAATAACATCACATCATAATTCATCTTTGTAATTTTTACCTATATAAAGCTTGATTAAACACCTTTTATCTATGGTAACTTCATTTCCTTTCTTAAATCATGAAATTTGATAAGGATAAGGATGATTTTCACATTGAAAACCTAGTTTCTCTACTATTTATTCATAAATCATACTTTCACAACTACCACCATCTATAATTACTTTACATATCTTACCTCTTGAAGTGCACCTTGTTTGAAAAATATTTATTCACAGTCATGCATCACCACCTTCCTTAATTTTTACATGTTATTTCCTTGGATCAATCATTGTTTTCCTTATGATATTTTCTCTAATATCTACTATTGTAATTTATGTATTTTACTCTTCTATCTCATCCTCAACTAAATTAACTCTTGGGTTCTCCTCTTGCCTCCTTTATTGTTCATGATAGTGTCGACATTCAAATGTTTTGTGTCCTTATTCTCCACATCTATAAGAAACATAAGCCCTACATTGATTTATAAACTACCCTCATCACCACCATAGCCTCATGCTCTATGAAATCATCTTCCTCTTTGTTTATATTGAAACCCTTATCTATTATCTTGTTACTTTTATTCACCACGGGGAGATCTTCCTCTAGGAGAGTGAAACTCACCGCATCCCCTTATTAGAGGTGATTGTCCTTTTCTTGACCCATTTGATCTTCTAAAAAAAATTAAATTTTGTATATTTTGTTTTTATTCTACCTTTAAAATTAATTGATAAGCCTACTCCATGTAAATTATTATATACATGCTCAATTTATCTTGAATAGAAAAATTTAAAGCTTATAAAACTCCTCTATATATGCTTGTATAATGTGATCTTTTTACCTTAAATTATGGAATATTCTATATAAGGTTTGCGCATAATCAATAGGAATAAAGTTCTATCTCAACTTATTTTCCATCTTTCTCCACGTGTTGATCTTCTCTTTACCCTTTCTTTGACTCTCTTTTTATATGTTATCCCACCAAATCATTGCATGACCCTTAAATTTCATGCATGAAAACTTTAATTTCTTATCTTAATTTAGATTTTTCCATTCTAAAAACTTCTCCATTTCATTTATCCAATATATCAACTCCTCTAGATTTAAATTGTTTCCATAATATAGAACGTCAAACTTGATTCATTTGTTCTTTCCCTCTAAATCCCTAACCATCCCATATTCCATTGATGGTGGTTGTTATCATTATTAGTTTTGCTAAATTTCATCTTCACAATCTATTTCTTCCTTTGTTTCATCTTTTAGATACCTTTTTTTTTTATTTGTGATAATTATGGTTGATGTTTCTACGTACCTTTGCAGTTCTTACATAGTCCTACTCATCTAATCAATTCTTCCTTATCCTATTGGTAAATTTAACCTATTATTCAATCACAAAATACTCTCCAAAAATATAATTTCAAGACCCAATATAAATTAATAAATATATTACCTCTAAGATTCAAACTTGCTCTAATACCAGATGATGAAAACATAGACTAGCTAGGCCAAATATCAATAGGTATAAAACTCAGAAATTACATGAAAGCGATCTTCTATGTTGAATCTCATTGAATGAATAAAGTATTACGTAAATGTCTTTAAATAAATTTTAACTCAAAATTAGAGTTCACTTGCATAATTAAAGAAGTTAAATAAAATAAAAGATGGGTAAGTGCATAAAGTAGGGGGATAAAATGGGACTTATCCATGGACATATTTTTCCTAAAATTTTTAAAAACTCAATTTCTACATATTATTTGAGATGGCTACACTCAAAATTTGAAGATGGTATAAAAACATGAATTGTAGCATTTCGAGTCTAGTTTTCAAAACACTATTTTTTAAAAAAATATTTAATTATAATTAAAATAAATATCTACTCATACTTTTTAGGAAAACAAAGTAGATAGCCATCCACATGGCACAACCTTTTTATAACAAAGTTTAGTATTTTTTAAACCCTTTTGTAAAAATTTAGATAAGATAATCTAGTTTGTGACCTATATTTTATTAAATAAAATTAATAAATATATATTTTTATTAATTTTACAGGTAAATAAATATTGAAAACTAACAAAAAAATGGATAGATGGTCATACAACCTCATAACTACTTCAAAAAAAATGAAAAATAGTTTTTCTTAATGCGTATATAATTAGACCTAGTTTCTAACCATATAATTTTTTTACATTTAGATCAACAAAAAAAATACTTAAACATATATAGGCATGTATATTTGTGGCATGTAGTGAACTAAGAAAACTATATTCAAAAATCAACATACAAGCCTTAAAATAGTTCAAAAATTAAAAAAATAAGATATTTAGGAAAAGGAGAACATGTTCATCATCATGGTAGTAATTTTATTAAATTTTCTAATTTAAATCCCAAGTTTATTTGGTGATATAATTTAAATTTTGTTTTTTACTCAAAACTCTCAAATTTGGCTATGTAGATAGGTCCAAGCCTATGGCTGGGGAATCCAAACTATTTATAAACCAAAAGGCTTGGTTTTTGATTTCAAAATAAGCATACCATATATATGCTATAATATGTGTGTGTTGTTATATAATGTATGCATTCCTTTCAAATTGCAGTAAAAAGTAAAAAATATGTATTGGAAGGAGTATTTGCTTTGTTTCATGTAATACAAAAGGAATGTGTATGCACTATAATATGTATGAATTATCTTCACATTGCACATAAATAAAATAAAAGCTCTATTGAAATGGGTAGATAGTTTACTAAAATAAATGTTAAGTATAAGTTTACATTTATATTGTTGTTTTTATATTCTTTATACTTTACATTTATTTTAGTAAATTAATAAATTATGGTTACTCTACATCTGATAAAGTTGGTTGGTATCATAATTACACACCTTATGATAAGGGAGATAGTTTTTAAAATCCAATCTGGTTAGTAATTAGGTATTTTTAGGGTCTCAGTATTTAACCTAGGTATTTTAGGACATAACTTTTGTAATTAATGTCAATTTTTTATAAATATATAGTCATTTTTTAGGTTTTGTGCCTTTTAGATTATTTGTTTGCATTTCTAGGAGTTCTAAGTTTGTCAAAATTTAAGTTTACAAACCATTAATTTTGAGTTCAATCCAAAGTGGTGTGATTTTGATAACATAGGTCATATTGATGACTTTTCTACATCAAACAACCATTTGACATTAATTTCACTTGTTCATCATCCCTCCCTCATCCTTAATCACTTTTTCCTCATCCCTTATCATATTTAATCACTCCCTCTTTGCCTCTCATCATCCCTAATCAATCCCTCATTGGCCCTCACCATCCCTCATCATCTCTAATCACTCAATCATAATCCTTAATCATTCCCTCATTGACCCTTACCATCCCTCATCATCCCTAATCCTTGTTTCATCATCTCTCACCATCTATAATCACTCCCTCCTCATCCCTCATCCTCCATAATCACTCCCTCATTGACCCTCATCATCCATCATCATATCTAATCACTCCCTCATCATCCCTAGTCACTCCCTCATTGACTCTCACCATCCTTCACCATACCTAATCATTATTTCATCATCCCTCATCATCTTTAATCACTCCTTCCTAGTCCCTCATGATTTCTAATCACTCCCTAATTAACCCTCACCATCCCTCATCATCCCTAATGTCTCATTTATCATCTATACTCACTCCCTCATCATCCCTCCACATCTTTAATCACTTTATCCAAAACCTTGATGGTGGGTACGGTAGCTTCTTGCTTGTGAACGATTTGCTCATTTTCAAAATTCAAATTTTACTCACTTAAATAAATCCCAAATAAACTCTTCCTAAATTAATCCTCTTTCACTCAAATTAGGAATTCATAGATATCATCTAAATTTTTGGTGGGATTTAAAGATCTATATGGTGATCCATGTCCAAACTGTGGAGAGAGTGTGTATCTAAAGCCCTAAACTAAAATAAATAGACATGAAATTGAGCAAAGGGTGGGATGAAATTGTATTACTTACCTATATAGAATAGTATTTTTGCATCTAAGAATCCTTATCCTAGAGTTGATAATCTAAATTTATATCTATATAGATAGGGGTGACTGGAGACTAGTTGAGAATTCTAATTCCAACCCCATAGTTGACCATATATCCATAGTATATCTATAGTAGACTAAATTTTTAGATAAATAGATAGATGGTCACTAATATGGTAGAGTGTGTTTCAATCCAGTAGTTTATTGAGTGTGTTCCCCAAACCAACTCAATCTATACACAACTTGATCTATACACACTTGATTTATATTGTCACTATTATGTTCTTTATAATTTAAATTTATTTTACTAAATATAATAAATTAGGGTCTCTCTACATCTGATAGAGTTGGTCTCACAGTTACACATCTTAAGATATGGAATATAAATTTTTAAAATCTAATCTATTCAATTCTTATGGATTTTTGGGGTTTCGATATTAAACCTAGGGATTTCAAAGCATAATTTTTATAATTGATGTTTATTTTGGGTAAACATATAGTCCTTTTTTAGGTTTTTATACCTTTTGTATTAATTTTTATCATTTTTAGGAGTCATAGGTTTGTCAAAATTGAATTTTAGAAATAACTCACTTTAAACTCATGTCAAAGTGGTGTGATTAGAGTAGTATAGGTCATATTAAAAACATGTGCACATTAAACAACCACTTTGTGTTAATTACACTTATTCATCATCCCTTCCTCATCCCTCATCACCCTTAATCACTCTCTCCTCATTTTTTATTATCACTAATCACTCCTTCATTGAACCTTACTATCCCTCACCATATCTAATCACTCCCTCATCATCCCTAACATTCTCTCAATGACCCTCATCATCCCTCATCATCCATAATCACTCCATCATCCCTAATCACTCTCTCCTCATCCCTAATAATTTTTAATCACTCCCTCTTCATCCCTAATCATCCCTAATCACTCCTTCATTAACCCTAACCATCCTCCATCATCCATAATCACTCCCATATCATCCCTAATCACTCATTCATCATCCCTCGTCATCCCTAATCACTCCCCCATAATCCATCATAATCTCTAATCACTCCCTCTTCATCTTCATTGAGCTTCATTATCTCTCATATCCCTAATTACTCATTAATCATCCCTAATCACTGATTCATTGTCCTTCATCATCCTTAATGATTCTTTCATCATCTCTACTCACTCCCTCATTATCCCTCCTCATCCCTAATCACTCCATCCAATACATTGATGGTGGGTGTAGTGGCTTTGTACTTGTGTCTAATTGACTTATGTTTCAATTCCAAAATTTACACACTCAAATAAGGCCCAAGGAAACTCTTATTTCATTCACTCTATTTCACTAAAATAAGGAACTCAAAGATATCATCTCATTATCCAATAGGATTCAAAGATATATATGGTGATCCATGCCCAAACCATGGAGAGATAGTGTATCTAGAGCCCCAAGCTAGAATATATAGGAAAGTGAGTAAAGAGTGGGACTAAATTATATTACATACATATATAGATTGGTATTTGGGCGTATAAGACACACTTTCATGTCAATTTTACTTGTGATTAGGTCCTTTATAGACCAAAAGTGACACAAAAATATCATATACAATTATGATCAAGGTAAATGCAAATAATAGACCCACCACACTAATTCAACCCATACATACTGAATTCTATTCAATGATGTCAAGTTGTTGAAACCAACTATTATATTAATATGTTAGGAATTAACCATCACATCATGTTAACCACACTTGGATTTCATTATGTATCACATCAACATCATGAAATATGTATAAATATAAGATCGATCTATTCTATGATATGTATATTATTGTATCACATAAATCATTCATACCATATTATGTATTATGTACATTGGGTCACTCCCTCCAATACCTTTGTGGGTGTAGTGGATTTTTGTTTGTACCTAGTTATCCCATAGTCATTCCTTTCTCTATATAGGTTAGGATTCCCCATCTTCTTTCAAGAAATGATTTGGATATTCAATCAAGTATTTAGGTATGGTATACTCAAGATCAAGATATGGTTTAGATATTTAATTGGGTATGGCATACTCAAGTAGGTAAATTAGATAGGTAATAATCAATGATATAAAACTATTACATAAATAACATGATTCAAAACTTTATTTCTCATTCTAAATATTAGGAATCAAGCTTCCCTTGCCAACAATAGAAGCTAAGTAAGTAGGGCATAGCTAGGTAGGTAGGGAAATAATATGTGTAATCTATAGATTGGGAAGCAAGCAATAGCTACGAATTTATTCTAGAAAGCGAAAGTAGGTAAGATACAAACAAAGGTATATATTAGGAAGAAAGCTTCACTTGCCTTATTGAGTAGGGCATATCTAAGTATGTAGGGTAAGAACAAAGTTAGCTTCCATTGATATATATGCCTTAATCTAGAATCAAATCAATACTAGATATTAGAAAGGCAGACTTCCTTAATAGTTATGCCTTCCTCCCTTGATATCTATCGAAAAGGTAATATTCCCTTGATATGTTGTATTAGGTGAAATAAAGATAGGTATCAAGAAGAAAAGTTCCACTCACCTTAATCCTTGGAATAGATGAAGTAGGTAGGGCAAATGGTGGGATGAAATTGTATTACTTACATATATATTATGATTTGGGCATACAAGAATCACAATCCTAGAGTTGAGAATCCAAATTTATATATATATATATATATAGGGGTGATTGGGTATTATTTGATAATTCCAATCCTAACCCCATATATGACTTCTCTTTTTATCTATATGTCATGAGATTATGTCCATAGTAGACCAAGTTATTAGATATATAGATATATAGTTACCAATTTGGTAGAGTGTGTTCCAATCTATTAATCGATAGAGTGTGTTTCCTAACCCAATTCAATCTCTACCCAACTTGATATATAAAGGGAGTGAAATGCATGTTCCTTAATCTAGTGTATTGAGGAGGGGTCACTTAGAGATCAAGCATGACCCAGTGAGCCCTAAAGGCCAAACTAAGGCCTTGTCATACTTTGAGTAAGAAAATGGAATATTTCCCTACCTAATTCTGAAGGCCCTACCCTGATCTCAAACTTTCCCTACCCATTAAGGTAATGGAAGATTTCCCTACCTAATTCATCCATCCCAATGAGTAAGAAAATGAAACCTTTCCTTTTTGACATCTATCTTTTTTTCACCTAATAGATGTTTGCATCTCTAATCACTATCTCCAATACCTTTATGGTGTTGTATTGGATTTTTGCTTGTGCCCGATCATCTCTTGTCACTCCTTTCTCTATATAGGTTATAATACACCCTATAATTTCAAGTTATGGATCATTCAATGCCCCCTCATTTGAATCATGTGTTTTAGTGTCCATTCAATAGGAAGGAATGGAATGAATCAATATTGCACATAGTGGGTATAGAAGGTCACCTAGATTAGATATTACCCTCTACATATATATATGATGTAATACTTTTTCATTATTACTCATCATTATTAATCACTCTCTTATCAACTCTCATTATCCCTAATCACTTCCTTATCAACCCTCATCATCCATAATCAATCCCTCATCATCCTTCATAATCCCTAGTCACTCCCTCCTCATTTTTTATCATCCCTAATAACTCCCTCATTGACCCTCATCATCCCTACTCACTCTTTCCTCATTGATCTTCATCTCTAATCACTCCCTCTAATACATTTATGGTGGGTGCAGTCAATTTTTACTTGTGTTTAATCATCCCTAGTCACTCCTTTCTCTAAATAGTTTAGAATGCACTCTCTCATTCAAGATATGCCTTGAGTATTCAATTAGGTATAAATTATTAAATATATGGTTAGCTAATATAAATATAATCAAGATTAGATACATGTATTCAAGATCAATATATGGCTTGGTTATTTTATCACATAGGGAATACTCAAGTAGGTATGGAAAAAAAGATAGGTTGGTAGGGCATACTAAAGTACAAGCAGGAAGATAAGACATACTCAAGTAGGTATGGAAAGAATGATGGTAGGTAGGGAATATTCAAGTACAAAAATGTAGGTAGGGCATAGTCAATATCAAGATACAACTTGATTATTTAGGTAGTACATACTCAAGATCAAGATATGATTTATATATTTAATTGGGTAGGGCATACTCAAGTAGGTAAAGTAGGTACGACATAGTCAATTAGGTAAAGTAAATAAGGCATACTTAATGGTATAAATATATTACATATGTAACATGATTCAAAACTTCATTTATCATTTTATCTATCAAAAAGAAGATTTCCTTACTAATAACATAAGCTAAATAGGTAAGGCATAGCTAAATACATAAGAAAAGAATATATGCAAGATATGGATCATGAAACAATCTCATTTGATATCTAAGAATATATTATATAAATGGAAAGTATGTATGACAAGAACAAAGTTATGTACTAGGAAGAAATCTTCCCTTGTCTTATCAGGTAGAGCATAACTATGTAGGTAGGGTAAGATTAAAACTATCTAATATTAATTAAGTTTCCCTTGATAGCAATGCCTTAATCTAGAAGCAAAGTAAAGTTAGATACCAAGAAATCAAACTTCCCTTGATAGTTTTGCCTTACTTCCTTGATATCCATCAAGAAGGAAATATTCCTTTGATATTTTATTAGGTGAGGCAAAGCTAGATATCAAAAATACATGCTTCCCTTGCCTTACTCCTTGGCTTAGATGAAGTAGGTGTGGAAATTTTCATGGCCTTAATGGGTAGGGAAAGTTTTAGATCAGGGTAGATCCCTAAGAATGATTCCCCCTATATATGTATAGTGGTGCCCCCATTCTTATGTTATCCTTCAATATAATATATTGAGGATTGAGGAATACTCAGAGTATGGTAAGGCCCTATTTTAGCCTTTAGAGCCCACCAATCCATGCCCAAACTCTAAGTGTCCCATCCTCGATACACTAGATTAAGGCATATTCCCTTCATTCCTTTTATATATCAAATTGTGTATAGATCAAGTTAGGTTGGGAAACCCACTCTATCAACTATCGAATTGGAACACACTCTATTGGATTGGTGAACTCCTATATATCTATCTATCAATCTTGTCTACTATGGATATACAGTCAACTATGGGGTTGGGATTGAAATTCTCAACTGGTCTCCAGTCACCCTATCTATATAGATATAAATTTATATTCTCAACTCTGGGATTGAAATTCTTAGATGCTTAAATCCTAATGTGTGTGTGTGTGTGTGTGTGTGTGTGTGTGTGTGTGTGTGTGTGTGTGTGTGTGTGTGTGTGTGTGTGTGTGTGTGTGTGTGTGTGTGTGTGTGTAAGTAATATGATTTTGTCCCACCCTTCACTTGATTCCCTTCCTATTTATTCTAGTATGGGGATTTAGATACACACTTTTTCTATAATCTGGATATGGATCACCATATAGATCTTCAAATCCCACTAGATAAATAGATAATATCTCTAATTTCCTTATTTGATTGAAATAAGATGAGTAGAAGAGTTTGTTTAAA
Organism: Torreya grandis; assembly: GCA_037957365.1. Classification (NCBI taxonomy): domain Eukaryota; kingdom Viridiplantae; phylum Streptophyta; class Pinopsida; order Cupressales; family Taxaceae; genus Torreya; species Torreya grandis. Next base: position 866,913 of record JARHVA010001920.1, read on the forward strand.
CCTTATTTGAGTGAATAAAATTTAGAGTTGAAAAATAATCCATTAGTCATAGGAGGGAAGCTAATGCACCCACCATCAAGGTATTAGATGAAATGATTAATGATGAGGAGGGATGAGGAGGGAGTGAGTAGAGATGATGAGGAATGATGAGGGAGTCAATAGGGATGATGAGGGATGGTGAGGGTCCATGAGAAAGTGATTAAGTATGATGAGGGACAAGGAGGGAGTGATTAGACATGATGAAGGATGATGAAGCAATGATTAGGGATGGTGAAGGATGGTGAAGGATGGTGAGGGTCAATGAGGAAGTGATTAGGGATGATGACGGAGTGATTAGAGATGATGAGGATTAATGGAGTGATTAAGTATGATGAAAGATGAGTAGGGAGTGATTAAGGATGATGAGGAATAATGAAGTAATGATTAAGGATGATGAGGGATGGTGATTGTTGTACCCCAAATTTTGGCTAAGTATTTTGGTAAAAACACACAATGTTAAATAAGCATAATGAGGAAGAAACATGGTATGAAGAATCATAAGCACATAATACCATGGCATAGGAGTTCACAACACAGGAATACCTAGTCAAGAAACATCCAGATAACCTAATAATGAAGAGCTTAGAACAATAGTAGAAGACTTGGGGAGCACGTAAGAAGTGAGAGATAGATAGGGAATGATTCTCAAGGATAAACAGACTAATTCATTCATGAATATAGCATCAACCCATGAGAATATAGGCACTTATCAATGAGGATCAACATTGAAGCAAGAATATAGGAGCATAAAGGCCCAAGTACTTAGTGAAATAATGTAATTGGATGTCATGAATCTTAGTCCACTAAAGATCATTGGAAAGTCACTAAGAGTGTAATTATTATTGTAAATACTTGGTCTAGGAGAACCAAGTATAAATCCCTTGATTAGATCTATGTAATGTTGTTGAATGTTTTTAATTGTTGTTGATTGATGTTAATTATCATCCCATTTATGGTATATTATTATGTTACTCTAGTAAATAGATGAGTTATATGAATGAGTTGCACCATGAATTTGTTAAGTAACTTGTGAACCTATTATGAATATGATGAATGGAATTCGCATTCCCCAAATTTTCTCATGTGGACTATGGAAACAATGGTGTTCACATCATTTTGTATGTGACTATTCATTTAACTAAATTTAGGCCCACAACTACTATGTATTTATTTTTTTGGTTAATCATTGAGTAAAGTGGATGTTTGAGCATTTATATATGTTAAGTACACCTTTATATGATAAAACCAACAAGAATTAGTCCCTTTTTGTGTGCTTTGGGTGAGCACATGAAAACTATACGTCTTGCATGAAATTCCAATGTGCTAGATCATTGGGTTTTAATCAATTCAATGCACACCTATGGAAAGATAGTCCTAGATAGAAAACTATCCCAACATTTTGGTTCCATTTATAAGACCTATAGAATTTATTTTCATGATAGTGGAAAATGCTCTAGTGATTATCCCTTAAGAACAATGAATGATGGATGATCAATGTTGAAGATAAATTTGCAGTATCATTTCTTGATCCAAGAGTTTTTGCACATACGTGGGTTGAATAAAATATATAAAATTCCTTATATGAGACTTTATTTATGAAATTACCTATTTATTTACATGTGTCAAGATTAAGAGCACAATTGATTACCTTTGTATAAGCAACTAAACACGGAATTAAACCAAAAGTAATATGTAACTAGAATTTAGAAACAGCACAGAATATGAGAGACAATACAATCTTATATTAACACTCTTCCAGAAGTAAATACAATGAAGAAATCACACTCTTCCCACACCTCTTGGGCGTACAGTAATTCTCCCTCAAGAGTTATCTCTCTTAATTACAACCATAATCAACTCAATACCGAGTTGTTCCCTCCACCAGTAAGTGACAATCAACTCAACCATTGTTGCCTACTTCCAGTCCACCAATTACTCAAAGTACTCCAAGTAGATCTCCTTGATCTTGCACACCTACAAACCAACTGATCTTACCATGTAGATCTCCCCTGATCTTGCTACCTGTAGATCAACTAATCTTACACACCTGGAAGAACCCTTGTTCTTGTCCTTGACAAGTCCTTTTGATCCTTCACCCATTACAATACAGCCCCATGGGTCTCTTAAATAGATCCCATACAAACAATAATTAGACTTCCTAATTAAAATAATTAGAAACTCAGACTCAAGACTAAAATTAGTCTTTACATGCAAACTGATTGTTCGTCTAAAATTAGACCAGTTTTGGAAACCCATGCAAACACACACACACACACAGGTTGTCGACATCGGTTCCTGTCTGACTGATGTCGACCGACCCAAAACTGATGTCAGTTACTGCATACACTGAAGATGACTAACGTCGGTTGATCAAACTGACATCGATTACTATAACACTCAGCAACCTCCTCCATTTGCATCAGTGAAGCTTTTAGTTCTACAACTTAACAACATGATTGGATCATGGCCTATGCTTAATATCAGTTGAGAAATCATTGACGGAAGATAACTTGTAAACTAACATGTTAGACAACTTTATCACACTTTACAGCATCATAGACATAAGATATTGATGTTTAGTGGTGAGGATTGTTAAATAGTTACATCTTGGAGTACGTAGTATCAAATTATTCATGTCTAGAATAAGTTTAGTTTCAATTTTTTTGAGAACCATGTGGTTGATATCTCAATAAGTTCCCTTTGGAGGTGAAGAAGTTGTTTATTGACTTTAGAGTTGAGACTTTTCCCATGGAAGGATATACTCTTTATTTCATGACCAACACAGTTGGTGGGGGAATGTAGGGGTACTTGTGAAGAATTGTTGGTTCAGTATGGTAGCCAGTCAATGAGAGTTGTGAAAGCACAAATATGATGAAGCTCAGTGAAGGATTATAGGTGAAATCCACATAAGGGGATGGGAGGATGTGAGAAGTGTTGTAAGGATCTATACGGAAATGAAAGAGCATAAAGATAACTTTCTAACTTTTAGACTGCAACCAATGCCAATTCTAATATATGCAAGAGAAATAAGCTAGAAAGTGGAGTCTAAATAACCTAAGTTGAACCAACCCAGTTCCCCAACCACAGTATGAGCTCATGCTTTTGAGATAGAAAAACTAATTATACATAACTAGAATACAAATAACATAGAGTCAAAGACTAATATTGTAAGCAAAACCCTAGCTAAACAAGTTTTAGATGTTAGTTTATTAACTCTTTCTTTTCCTTTGTAAATTAATTCCATGGCCCAACTTGGTATGCTTGGTAGACCCAATATAAGTAGTGGGTAAAGTAATGACCCAAATATAGTGACTCAACCTACCTTAGTGTCTAACATCTCAGGTGTTTTTGATGTTGTTGGAAGAATGGGAGGTGGACTATGTGGTGGTTAGCTCGGTGGACTAAGAGGAGGCACAAGAGGAAGTGGTGGAATTCCCCTAAGGGATAGGAGGGCTTAAAATTTCTCAATAGCCACCATTTAAATAACATCAACCATGCACCATGTAATATAAAATGATTCTCCATTTGATAAAATATCTAGGTGTGGAGAATGTCACCAAATATGTACACAAGTGTATTTGGAGAGTGTGTGGTATAACCTCTTCTAAGCAAATTGTCACTCAATTTGCAACCACCCTTATGGACTAATCACATAAGTGATATAATAAATAGGATCCTCAATAGGTTGTAGTCGATTATGATCAGATCAAGGTAGCCTTTTCTAAGAATTTTCCATTCTAGATTTTGAACAATAAAGTATTTTTATGCTAAAACATATCAAATAGGAACTAACTGAGAGCATGCACAAGTATGATACATGGTTTAAGACACTTCTTTCCAATCTCTCATTTGAGATCAATAATTCTCAACACACTCAATGGTTCATGGGAGGTATGTTACTCCCCTTAAGACAAATATTGTCTTAGAGAACTTTTTACCAGCTCACATAAGGCCTTAGAATTTGCCCTTCATACCAAAGCTATTAGAAGCATTGATATGAGAATTAGTCCTTTCATGGAGGCTCAAATCACTAAATGCCATCTCAATTAGAAAATTTGACTACATAAAGTGCTCATGACACTCGCCATGGCCTATGGTGTGTTTATTTTGAGTCTGAAGGCCATAACAAAAATAATTATCCCCATAAGAACATACATGTCATACTAAAGCAATCATGTGAAATATACCAAGAAGAGCATGATGTTTGAGCTTGTCCTCTATTACAACATGACACTTAGTCAAAGGTGTCCACTTATTATAAGATATGTGATGTATATACTCATAATACCAATTACTATTATCTCATTAGTGACATTCATGAGGTGCACACATGTCGTATATGTTAGGCCTCTATTTCAAATAACCAAAATAATGGTGGTCATCATGGGTGAGGTCAAGGTCAAGTATGTGGAGATAGATACTTTCCACTATGAACTTGTTATTAGTGTGGTTCCCTTGAGCACTACCAGCGTGACTACTTGGTTTTCCCTACATGTGTTTTCTATAAAAATGAGCATCATCCAAAGGAGTGTCCTAATTTTTACATGGCCATTACCAAGGAAAGAAGTAAGAAAGGTGATGGTATGATACGCATTGATAAACTACATTGGAGACAATGCACTATTACTCTGACATGCCCTAAAGTAAATATTACAATGCATAGTGGTGGGTAGTCCAAGTCTACATCCACTCCACCTATTGAGAAGGTATAACATAAAGAGCCTCATGCCACTAGGTATCCTAGTGCTCAATAGTAGAAGGAGGTGCTCTAGGTTACTATGAACTTGGTAAGGGAATTTCAACAAGAGATCTAATTTCCTAAGGATCATGATATTGCTCAATGTGCATATTTGAAAAAATCCATAGACCATCATGATATGGCATGGGATGACTTCCAAGAGATCTAAAAAGTGATGATTAGATGAGGATATTATACCATTATTACATAATTGGATAAAGAAACACATTCTAAGGCCTAATAAATATCATCAATTAAACCATGTTCGATAGAAAGATACTCCCATCCCCCCTAGCCCACGAGAGGACAAAGAGATATTAGCAAATGTTGTCATCAATAGATGGGTAATCTAGGACATCTCAATCAACACTGACACATAATTCAGTTTTCTTATAAAAGATGCCTCCCATAAGATGGCTAACCTAGATTTGTAACCTTTGCATCATGTTTTATTCATGGCTAATAAGAACCATGCTTTATCGATATGTGTTCTTAAAGATGCCATCATGGATATCTTTGATGTTATGTTCAAAGCAGACTTTGAAGTCCTAGAGATGGTCAAAGATGATGACTTCCCAGCACTATTGGGTCATCCATAGTGTTACACCAATATTGTTGATTTAAGTTTGAAGAAATGCTACATTAGCTTTGAAAATAATGACCAAACATAGTCATTCCATTAGAACATGCTAATGGGCCCCCATACATTGAACCTGTTAATGTTGATGAAGACATTAATCATATATATAATATCACAACTTGATATAATAAATGCAATGATCTCACCCTTGATGACATCCTATGATGGATGGATGCACAATCCCTCTCTAACACCATGAGTAATTCCTGTGACTTTTAGGTGCAGCATGAATACAACCCTACTAGGAGAGTATGTGGTGTTAGCAGTAGTCATGATAATCCTTGGAAAAAGTATCACAAACTCCATATATTTGTTCATCTCATGACTAGACAAGTCATGCATGGAACAATCATGGTTATAATGCTTAAAAGGCCTGATGAATCTCCATGGTTCCATGGTCAAATGTAAGTCCATGAATTTATCCAAAATCTGGAATCCTTTTATGATTATAACATTGATCACATGCGATCAATTATTCACATTTTTTATGGCATAGTTATAAGGTGGTGGTGAACTTATGATGAGTGTTTGCTTATTTGGGATCATGTATGTTCTATATTTCATCATAGATTTAATCATGATAACCATATCTATGGTGTTATCAACTATAGTGGTATTCGAGCACAGGAACCTCACCTTAGGCTTGTGAGGCAATGTGGATGGCTGACGAAACTTTTTCGTCATAATACCTTTGGGTTCATGTATTTTATGGCATTTTATGAACTTGGACCAGATCATGGTATGTCCACAAGGAACAGCATCTAGTTACACATTATTGTTGCCTACTTAAGGATAATATGACTATATAATTATCTTATTCATCCCCAGAGATGGATTTGTGCCTTACACTATAAATAATGCATCAAGTAGTCATCAGTGACCCAAGCCCCATTAAAGAATAGATTCGAAGCATACATGGCATGTCGAAGGAAGGATAGACCATTTTTAATGATCCTATTGAACAGACATCTTATTCTACACCTAAACCTATAATGAATCATGCACTTCAAGAAGAAATTTGAAAGGGTAAGCAAAAATTTATATTTTAGGTTGATGAGGGTGGTGGATCTGATCTTCCTGACTTGTTAATTGATCATCTAGCTATTTGCATGAAGTATGTTGCTCACAATTTTTGTGACACCATTACAAATACACATCCATACTTGGATTTGCTTTAAACCATTTAGCACAATATTGGCATGGAGGATGCCCCAAAGATGGCTACCATAGGGAATTACTGGTTTGATATCAAAATCACAAAAGTATATGAGTTGTTGAAAGAATGATGTTTTCCCAAGGAGATATAGTGAGATGAAGGGTGTCCATTATTTGTTGGGGAAAATGCACATTAAGTTGATCAAAATCACTCACCTAGATAGAAAAAAGCCTTATTAAATGAATTTAAATTTTCATGCTCATGTCAAAGAAGATATCGATAGTATGTTACACATGGTAGTTATTACTCATATAGATGAGTCTGAGTGGGTAACTCATATGGTACTTAGTATCAATAAGGATAGGCACATATGTATTTATGCAAATTATAGATTGATTAATGTTATTTGTATTATCAATCCTTTTCTGACACCATTCACTTAAGAGATCCTTGAAGGCATTGTTGGATGCAAAATTTACACCTTTACGAATGGTTTTTCTAGGTACCATCACGTTTAGATTGTAGAGGAAGATGAACTAAAGACTAAGTTTTCCATCGAGTGGGGGTATTTTAATTATAATGTCATGCCATTTGGATTGAAGAATGCCCCTGCTATGTTTTCTAAGATCATCATTGAAGATTTCAAGGAATTTATCCATAAGTTCCTTCAAGTTTACCTAGATGATTGGATGATTTATGACTTGGTAAAAGACCATTGTTCTAATCTCCAGATCATGTTTGAGCATTGTATGACTCTTCTTATTTCTCTCAATTTGAATAAGTGTATATTTTTTACTCCATCCACTATTATCCTTGGTCATATTATTTTTAAATATGGACTTTTAGTGGACCCCTCCAATATTGACATCATCCTTCACCTACCAACATCGACTATCCAATGAGAGGTCTGCATCTTCCTAAGTCACACTAGACACTATATAAAATTCATATGTGGATATGAAAGGATTGTATCACCTCCAGAGGAGTTACTAAAATATACTAAACATTTTATTTATACCCGTACGTGCCAAGAAGATTTTGTTTCCTTAAAGGATAAGCTTATCACCACACCAATTTTGTAGTTCCCATACTAGACTAAACCATTCCATATTCATGTTGATGTTTTTGTCATGGTAATCAGTGTTATGATTTTTCAACCTTGAGAGGGTAATTTGGATCACCCAATATACTTTACAATTATAATGATGACTCTATTCAAAAGGAACTATACCACTACAGAGTGTGTAAGGCATTATCCATGTTTTATGCTCTTCAAAAGTCTTGATAGTATTTACTGGCAACCCCATTTATTTTTTAAATATACCATAAGGCATAGAAGTATTTGGTCAACAAACTATATTTACATGGTTATATTTTCCAATCGATAGTATTATTTCAATAATTTTAGTTCTCAGTCATGGTCAAGCCTAGTAAGGCCAATTGTCATCCATAAGATCTCTCATGATTTGAATATGGTGAGTTATCATGTGTTATAGAAGATGACCTACCCAAAATGTAATCATTTCATGTCTCACGCATTCCTAAGGAAATAAAGTAAATAGTAGCCTTTTTGACAACTGGCTCAACCCTAGCTCACTTAAGCACTCTAGCTAAGAAGCAGATCACTATTCATGCCACTCCATTCTAGCTTATTAGGGAAGACTATTATAAGCTTGGATGATATCAGGTACTTTGATGCTATGCCATGAAACATGAGTGTGTTGAGGTGCTCCACGAGGTCTATGAAGGTGTTACTAGAGGAAATTACATTGTTAAAGCTACTGTGTGAAAGGTTATTTTAGTTGGTTTATGGTGGCCTACCCTATTTAAGGATGTTAATATTTACATGCACCAATGTGACATTTTCCTTCACATGGGGAAGCCAAATAGGTAGGATACAGTGCCCTTTCATCTTATTCTATCTTAGGATCCTTTTGAAAAATGGGTCATTAACTTTGTTGGCCCCATCAACATAGTAGGATGGTGTATTGGTTCACGCTATGTTATCATCGCTACTAACTATCTCACTCTCTAGGATAAAGCCATCCTAACACGTGATTATGCAACTATTACTACTATGAAATTCATCTAGGAGCACATTATTGCCAGGTTTAGTTATCCATTGAGCTTCACTAGTGATCATGGTACTCACTTCATCAATGAGACTATCCATGTCTTATTGGCCAAATTCATGATTGATTACCATAAGATAACATTGTATCATCCCTAGGCCAATGGTATAGCTAAGGCATTCAATAATATCTTAGGCACAACTTTAACCAAGATATGTAATATTTGATATACTGACTGGGATGATCATGTGTTCGTAGTACTCTGGGATTATCAGACCACTTATAAGTATTAAACAAGAGTACGTAGTTCAACCTTGTGTTTGACACCAAAGTAATTCTTCCTATTGAGTTCCTTATTCCATCTCTTTGCATTATGCACGTCGGGTGATTGGATGATGAAGCCTCATTGAAATCATGCCTAGAATCTTTATTATAATTGTATGAAACTCACTTTCTTGCACATTGGAGTTAGGGCATGAAGAAATGAAAACAAAAGGCATGGCATGATCATCACCTCAGGAATAAGAATTTTACTCATGGAATGTAAGTCTTAATATATGACTCTAAGTTTGTGAGCCACTCTAAAAAACTTCATGTCTACTGGGATGGTCTTTTCATTATTCATAATATATGTCCCACTGGCATGTGCAGGATGAAGCATTTAGATGGCCAATTTTTTCTTGGTCATTACAATGGTAGTCAATTACGATCAGACTTCTCTAAATAAGTCTTTTTTTTGTACCTATAAGGCATATGCCATTCATTTAATTTAGGAATTATTTATTTTTAATCAATTATTGCACTAGTTGTGCACCCTTTTAGTGGTTTTATAGTCAACATTTACATTTTTATTCTTATATTCTTATGGAGGACCACAAAGCACTATTAGTGTGGGGTAGGTGTGTTACATGTATGAAGTTTTAAGATATGGTATATAGGGATATGCATGGAAATAAAGACATGAAATTGAAAATGTATAAGGACAAAAGGGTATGCAGGACATGGCACATAACCACAAGCTATCTAAGGTAAGGAATGATTCCTGCCTTTAGTATGAACATTCAAATTTATTTACAGTTGTCATGTACTTTGATAAAATCATGGGAAGGGACATTTAATTAATACAAGGAGATAATGGTAATGACAAGTGTGCCAACATCACATTATGGCAATACCATTGGTCGTATTTATTACGTGAAGTGATGGTCGAAGGGGAGGGGTAGTAAATTCAAGTTACTCCTTCAAGCCTATAAAAAGATAAACTTTTCTTTTTACTATTTTTGCAATTGTGAATTCATAGATCCAAAGGAATGAACTTGAAATTTTACAAAATGAATTTCAACACATCTAGTCAAGTGTAGAGTGATGAATTATGGTTGCTTTTTGATCTTGAAGTGTGTTTTATATGAGATAAATAGACAAAGCAAAGTGAATTATACAAATAAATAAAATTTCTTGAGTTATGAGTTTTAAATTTTATGGCTACCATTAACAGGTGTTGAAGCAGGACAGCTGAGGTACTTACAAAAACAAACACGTATTCATTTGGGAAAGTTAGATAGTTGTGCCACAACATTCAGGCTCCATGAAGGGTTATGTGGCTTCATAAAAAGGCTCAACTAAGTGAACCATTACCTACAATTCTAAATGAATAAAATTTGAGTGTTGTTGGGGAGATGATGTTAATTAAAGAAGAAGCACCTAAATAACTAGGCTTGTGCATAGGAGATGAAGGAATAGAGATGGCATGCAAATGAATAAGACATATATCATGCCTCAACCACCACCTTTAATGATTGAAGAAATGAAGTATCCTAAGATGATACTATGCATCAAGAATTGGGTATCCAACATATTGACCTGTACTATCTTTTACTACAACCATCAACAACCCAAAAATGGGGTAGAGTTTTAGAATGATTATAAAGTTGAGTGCCAAAATACCAAGAGCGAGTTAGTCTACAACTTGAATATTTTTAACACCATGGATAATGTTGGCCTCTTCTAACTCTTAAACCTTCCCTACTTATGAAATCCAATATAAATGGTAAAGTTTTTAATCTCATGGTTGCATGAGGACTACATCTACTCCACTAGGTGTTGGATAAGAATCATGGCTAAAAGGATTAGCAAAGTACCAGGGTTATAATTCTTAGGCATGAACCTTACATTTGACCTAGAGGATTAGGATGAAATAGCTAAGACTGCCAAGGCATTTGAATACCAAAAATAAGGCCATGCTATGCACATCAAAAGTCTTCAACATCTTGCCCTCTGAGTGGCCACGTGAATCATAATGACAAAGGTTAGAGGTAGAGATAGATGGAAAGAGGTGGACATGGCCCACCTATATATTGCACACTAGGTCAAAAAGGGGTTTAAATATAACTAGGATCTGTACTTTTCCAATAAAATCATAGAGGATGCATAGAAAGCCCATTGGGTGCCAACCATAAGTTTGCATGGGGTACATTTCTATTATTAATGGTGTTTGATAAAATTAGTGTACCTGACTACACCTCTAAAGAATTGAAATGGGTATACCCACTAGAGCATAAGTCCCTTATGGATTGATACAAGGAATTCACCTAACCTATCTTGATCACTCCATCTTATACTATCAAGATGAAATCATGGTATGACAGGATGAAGGAAGCCTTTGGGAACAAGTGGCACATTCCAAAAGACTTGCATACATAGGTTAGTGACCAAGTTAAGTTTATTGTAAAACAAAACTACTCCTTCACGTACATCAGGATGTCCCCCTTTATCTAAATTTTTATCTAGATTAATTTACCTTACATTTTCACAGTGTGATACTTCATAAAAACCATCAACCAGATATACGACGCATAGTCTGTGATGCTTGCTACTGAAGAAATTAATTTAGAGACTCACATTCTTCACCAGATGTATAGATACCCTAGGAAGAAATATTATAGAGAAAGGGTTGCGTCAAACATAACTAACATAAAGTTACATCAAACATTGGTTGGGAATTCCATTCATACTTTTTTTCATATGGTAGATCCCAAGAAGAAATCTCTTGGGAGCACAGAGTGTGAGAAAGAAAAACTTCCTTCAGCGCCACCAATAGAAAATAAGTATAAGCACCATGGGAATGATGCCATTATAATCTCTCATCTAGAACCTTTTAAAATCCAAATGATTTCCTAGGCACCAACAAAGAAGGATCCACTAGCTAGTTGACCTGAAGGCCTATAACCAACTACACAAACTATTCCCTTGATATAGGAGAATGAGGTGCCTAAGGAAGGATACATGGAAGAGTTGGATGAGCTACTGAAAATTACCTTGGAAGGAGTTGAAATTGAAAAAAAAAATTGAATCTAAGAAGACACCTTCCCCAATACGACATGGAGAGACCACCCTTAAAGAGACAAAGATGGAGATTGAAGATCTGCTTAATGAAGAGAGGGATGGTTTTGAAGCAGAATTAGGACTGAGTGGCCTTGACATCAGGACCACTTCCCAAGAGCAAGACATAGAGTTTGAGATACTTGAGTGGGATCCCTTGAAGGGGAAAGATCTAGTTGATGACTCTGTTGTTAGCACAGACAAGCCTGATGCATCCACCAAACTCTGCATCCAGTATTAGAAAGGCATCTCTAATAAGTTGCTATATCTATATTCTCATCTTGTTTAAGAGGATGCATCTAAGCATACCCAACACAAGATGTCATTCTTTCTCGACATGTATAATGAATAATGCCACTTTGAGTTGTCCTCTGATAGTCTAGTACTGGATCCTCAAGAAGCAGTGCTACCCATTACTCTATGGGTAGATCTCCATCAGCTTACCTTTGTACAGACTAGCATGACACTCTTGAAACTGGCATCTAAGGTCATAAGGTAGAACGTCCTTGCATATTTTAATGCACGGTAGGTCAAATAGAAACATGCCAAATTAGTGGCATTGTATAGTAAAAAGGTTACCACCACAACAAAACTAGAAGAAGATATGGCCAAGTTGAAGTGCCAGTTAGAGGTAGAAACAACCGCAAAGGTGAAAACATTAAATATTTGTAAGGAAATTATAAGCCAAGACCCAACACTCAAAGATGGAGTCCCCTCATCTGGTGAGGCGATTGACAAACTAGAGACTTTTGTGGACACCCTTTTAAAATGGTGCAAGCAATAGCCTAGCCTTAGGGAAGAGAAGGTTTGGGAAACAAAGTAGTTTATTAAAGCTATGAAGGTGTGCAAGTGAGCCTTGCAAAAAATTGGAGATGTTATTCCCATTTTAGTTAGGGTTTTTGAGAAGTTGGTGTGGTCCAACAAAATTTTGGAAGATCAACTTCAAGTAGAAGAGTTTTAGTGATAATAATTGGTTGATAGAACCATGTTAATAAAGGACCACTCAGAGCGTACAAAGGAAATAAAGGATGAAGAGGCCATGGAAGAAACAATAAGCTTGCATTAGCAAAAAATAAACTCAAAATTTACATCCTTTCAAGGATAGGTTATAGCTGAGGTCACCACACTTGAGGGCATTCATAAGGATGCTTCCATATCCCTTGAATGTTTGGTCAATAAATCGAGTGTCTTGACCAATCCAAAGAGACCAACAAGCTAAAAGTGGCCATTCCATAAATAATAATGAAGTTGTTCAACACCTTTTCACATTGGGAAGGTGTTAAGAAGTAAATCGAGTAGGTTAGTCCTGAGTTTTTGGTAGAATATAAAATTGATGATTAATCTAGGATGGACTAATGGCATAGTGTGGGGTAATGTTAGACATAAAATTATGGCTAAGTCTTTTGGTAAAAACACAAGATGCAAAATAAGCATGATAAAAATAATCATAAGTGTAGAATACCATGGTACAAGAAGACCTAGTTAGGTAATATGCATAATAAATGGAGAACGTGATAATGAAGGGCTCAGAATAGTGGAAGACTTGGGGAGCACACAAGAAGTAGATGAGTAGGGAGTAATTTTTAGGGACAAAACTGACTAAGTTAATCAAATCTATCACCAGCTCATGAGAATATAAGCACTAAGTGATGAGGATTTAACATCGAAGTAGGAATATAGGAACAAAAAGTCCCAGGGCCTTAAGGAATTAATGAAATTGTCTTCCATAAATCTTAGTCCACTAAAGATCATTAGCAAGTCACTAAGAGTGTAATTATTATTGTAACTACTTGGTCGGGGAGAACTAAGTATAAATACCCTTAATTAGATATTTGTAATTTTGTTGAATGTTATTGATTGATATTGATTACCATCCCATTGATGTGATATTATTATGTTACTCCAGTAGATGGTTGAGTTATATAGATTAGTTTCACCATGTATTTGTTTTGTAACTTGTGAACTTATTATGAATATGATGAATGGAATCTACATTACCTGAATGTTCTCATGTGGACTATGAAAATAATGGTGTTAATCATTTTATATGTGATTGTTCATTTAACTAAAATTGGGCCCACAACTACTATGTTTGTTTTTATGGTTAATTATTGAGTAAAGTGGATGTTCGAGCATTGATATATGTTAAGTACACCTTCACATGACAAAACCAATAGGAACCAATCCCTTGCTACATGCTTCAGTTGAGTGCACAATAACTATAAGTTTTGCATGAAATGCCATCTCATTGGGTTTTAATCACTTCAACACATGCCTAAGGAAAGATAAGCCTAGATAGAAAACTATCCCAATAGTGATGATCAATGAGGGAGTGATTAAGGATGATGAGGGAGTGATTAAAGATGATGAGGGATTGATTAGGGATGATGAGAGACAAGGAGGGAGTGATTAAGGATGATAAGAGATGAGGATAAAGTGATTAGGGATGAGAGAAGGATGATAAGTAAATGAAATTAACACAAAGTGGTTGTTTGATGTGCACAAGTCATTAATGTGACTTATGTTGTCTTAATCACATCACTTTAACTTGAATTTAAAGTGGGTGGTTTGTAAACTTTAATTTTGACAAACCTAAGACTCTTAGAAATGCCAACAAGCAATTTGGAAGGCACAAAAACCTAAAAAAAGACTATATGTTTATCAAAAATAGACATTAATTATAAAATTTATGCCCTGAAATCCCTAGGTTCAATACGAAGACCTTGAAATACCTAAGTCCTAATTATATTGAATTTTGAAAAACTATCTCCCACATAGTAAGACATGTAGCTATGAAACCAACTCTATCAAATGCAAAGTGACCATAATTTATTATATTTACTAAAATAAATTTAAAGTATAAGTTTACATATAAATGTAAACTTATACTTATTATTTATTTTAGTAAACCATCTACCCCTTCAAATAGATCTTTCCTGCCTTTTTTGTATAATGTGAAGGTAACTCGTACATGATATGTTCACTAAATAGAACACATGTACATATTATAACACGTACGTGATATGTTCACTAAATAAAATGCTTGTGCATTATAACACGTATGCACTATAATGTACACATTTAGGTTTGGTATTCCCAAGCTTAGTTTGAAATAATGCATACACGTTATAGACATTACGCATATGTTTAATATATATAATATGTACGCATTATGATAATTATCCATAGAATTATTCCTCAACTCCATTCACTTATCCTACAATCTAAAACTAATTGACCCATCCTATTTTAAGTAATTAATATTTTTATTAACTTTCATCTTCTAACAAGTTATGTAACCGTTATTTTTAGTAAATTTTGCATGCAAGCTCGAATGGGCCTAAAAATATCCACATATTCTCTAAACACTAAAATTAGTCTAACAAATGGTATTCGAATTATTTTCATATCCAGTTGCAAAAATATTATATATATAAAAATCTTAAAATCTTAAAATATATTAAAATGCATTTTTGGACCCTTAGATGGTCACGTATGACTTGTGAAAATTTGTAAAAACATTCATAATTGAATATAATAAGTTATCATTGAATTAAAAAATTTGAGATATTCATTTTGTTATAAATTAGAAATAAAACACACTTGCAGATCAAAAATTACAACTTCCAAAAATAGGTCTCCAGAGCACGCGAGGCTTATCCATGGTCTATGTTCTTCAAAAAATTTAAAAGTATCTACTAGTAACCCCATTTATTTTCTTCACAAACCATGAGGCATGGAAGTATTTGGTCAACAAACCAGATTTGAATGATTGTATTTTACAATAGATAGTATTATTTCAAGAATTCTAATTCTCAGTCATGGTCAAGCCTGGTAAGGTCAATTATGGTTCAGACCATCTCTCACAAATTGAATCTAGTTAGTTGATGCATGTTATAGAAGATGACCTACTTGACATGTAATTGTTTCATGTCTCATGCATTCCTAAGTAATTATATGAAATAGCATCCTTTTTGACAACCAACTCAGCCCCAGGTTGCTTAAGCACTCCAGCCAAGAAGCAACTCATCATTCACACCACCCCATTCCAACTTATCTAGTGAGACCTTTATAAACTTGGTCGAGATGAGGTACTCAGATGTTGTCTCATGAAACACAAGCATGTTGAGGTGATCCATGAGGTCTATGAAAGTGTTTTAATAGGATATTACATCGGTGAAACTATTATGTGAAAGGTTCTTTTAGTTGGTTTATGGTGGCCTACCCTATTTAAGGATGTTAATCTTTATGCACACCAATGTGACATTTTCCACTACATGGGGAAGCTAAATAAGTGGGATGCATTGCCCTTTCATCTTATTCTATCTCAAGAACCTTTTGAAAATTGAGCCATTGACTTTGTTAGCCTCATCAACCTAGTAGGACGGCATAATGGTTCAAGCTATGTTATCACCGCTACTAACTATCTCACTCACTAGGTTGAAGCCACACTGACACATGATTGTATAGTTGTTATTGTGTGGTTCATCTGGGAGCACATTATTACTAGGTCTAGTTGTCCATTGAGCTTCACTAGTGACCATAGTACTCACTTCTTTAATGAGATTATCCATGTCCTATTGGTCAAATTCATGATTGCTCACCATATGACAACACCGTATCATCCCTAGGCCGATGGTAAAATTGAGGTGTTCAACAAGATATTGGGCACAATTTTAACCAAGATATGTAATATTAGATGCACTGATTGGGTTGATCGTGTGTCTGTGGTACTCTAGGATTATCAAACCACTTATAAGAGATTAAATAAGAACACACCGTTCAACCTTGTGTTCGATATCAGTTTAATTATTCCTATTGAATTCCTTATTCCCTCTCTTTGCATTATGTGTGTTAGGTGACTAGATGATGAGGCCTCATTGAAAGCATGCCTAGAAGCTTTATTGCAACTAGATGAAACTCACTTTCTTTCACACTAGAGTCAGGACATTAAGAAATGAAAATAAAAGGCATGGCATGATTGTCACCTCAAGAATAAGACTTTTACTCCTAAAATGCAAGTCTCAATATATGATTCCAAGTTTGCATGCCACTCTAGAAATATTCATGTCCATTGGGATGGTCCTTTCATTATTCCTAGTATTCATCCCACTAGCGCATACAAGTTAAAGTGTTTCAATGGCCAATTTCTTTTTGGTCATTACAATGGTAGTCAATTACGACTGTACTTCTATGAATAAGTCTTTATTTTTTATACCAATAAGGCATATGGAATTTGTTTAATTTCAGATCTATTTATTTTCAATAAAGCCCTACACTATTTGTGCGCCCTTTTAGTGGTTTTATAGTCAACATTTACATTTTTATACTTATACTTGCATGGAGGACCATAAAGTACTATTAGTGTGGGGTAGGGGTGTTACATGTATGAATTGTCAGGATGTGGTCTATTGGGGATACACACATAATTAAAGGTGTGCAATTGAAAGTGTATAAGGATAAAAGAGTACACAGGATGTGGCACGTAACCATAAGCTATCTAAGGTAAAGAATGACTCCCATATTTAATATGAGCATTCAAATTTCTTTACAAATATCGTGTACTTTAGAAAAATTGTGGAAAGGTACATGTAATTAATACAAGGAGATAGTGGTAATGGAAAGAGTGTCAACATCATATCGTGTAAATACCATTGGTCACATTTATTATGTGAAGTGATGGTCGAATGGGAGGGGTAGTAAATTCAAGTTACCCCCTTGAGCCTATAAAAAGATAAATGGTTCATTTCACTTTTTACTATTGCTACTATTATGAACTCATAAAGCCAACGGAATGAACTTGAGTTTTTGAAAAATGAATTTCAACACATTTAGTCAAGTACAGACTGATAAATGATAGTTGTTTCTTGATATTAAAGTGTGTTTTATCTTAAATAAATAGATAAAGTTTGGTGAATTGTACAGACAAAAATGATTTCTAGAGTTACAAGTTGCAAAAGTTAACATTTGCCTTTAACAAGTGTTGAAGTGGGAGAGATGAGGCACTTACAAAAACAAACACTTGTTCATTTAAGAACATTGGACGGATGCACCACAACCCTCAGGTTCCATGAAGGGTGATGTAGCCTAAGAAAAAGGCTCAATAAAGTGAACCATTGCCCAAAATTCCAAATGAAGAAGAGTTGAGTGTTGGTGCGGAGATGATGTTAATTAGAGAAGAAGCACCTAAAGAACTAGGTGTGCACATA
The DNA here is from genome assembly GCA_037957365.1 of Torreya grandis. Classification (NCBI taxonomy): domain Eukaryota; kingdom Viridiplantae; phylum Streptophyta; class Pinopsida; order Cupressales; family Taxaceae; genus Torreya; species Torreya grandis. The sequence continues at coordinate 885,145 of JARHVA010001920.1, forward strand.
AGAGATGAAAAATAGAGATGACATGCCAAACAAATAGGAAAGCTATTGTGCCTCCACCACTACCTTTGATGATTAAGGAAATGAAATATCCTACTATGATACTACACACTAAGAATTGGGTATCCAATGTACAAACCTACACTATCTTTGAATACAACTATTAACAACCTAGAAATGGGGTAGAGTTACAAAATGATTATAGAGTTGAGCGTTAGAATACCAGGAATGAGTTGCTCTATGACTTGAATATTTTAAATCCCCTAGATACTACTAGCCTCTTCCAACTCTTCAACCTTCCCTACTTTGGAAAGCCAATAGAAATGGTAATTTTTTTAATCTCATGGGTGCATGAGGACTACATTTACTTCAATGGGTGTCGAATAAGAATCATGATTGAAATAATTAAGAAAGTATCAAGTTTTCAATGCTCAGGCATAGACCTTAAATTTCACCTGGAGGACCAAGAAGAAATAGAGAAGATGGCCATGACATTTGAATACCAAAAATAAAGCCATGTTATGCACATTAAAAGTCTTCAAGATCCCACCCTCTGAGTGGCCGCATGAATCATAATGACAAAGTTTGGAGGCAGATACAGATGGAATGAGGTAAACATGGTCCACCTGTATGTTACTGACCAAGTCATCAAGGGGTTGAAATATAATTGGGTGTTATATTTTCCAATAAAATCATAGAAGATGTGTAGAAAGCTCACTGAGTGCCCAACCACACGTTTGCATAAGGCACATTTCTTTTATTAATGGTGTTTGATAAAATTGGTGTACCTAATTATACCTATGGAGAATTGAAATGAGCATACACGCCCAAGCATAAGTCCCCTATGGATCCATATAAGGTATTCACCTACCCTGGCCTGGTCACTCCATCCTATAAGATCAAGATGAAATCATGGTATGACAAGATGAAGCCTTTAGTAATGAATGATGCATTCCAAAAGACTTGCCTACACAGGTTGGTGACCAAGCTAGGTTTAATGTAAAACAACACTACTCCCTAGTGCACATTAGGATGGCCCCCTCTAGCTAACTTTCTATCTAACTTAAGCTACCCTACACTTTCATGGCATGATACTTCATGAACGTTGTCAACAGGGTATACAACACATAGCCTGTGATGCTTGTTGTTGAATAGATTGATTCAGAGACTCACACTCTTTTCCAAATATATAGATAATGTGGGAAGAAAGCTTATGGAGAAAGGTTTTATTTAGATATAACTGACATAAAGGTGCATCAAACATTGGTTGGGAATTCCATTCATACTTTGTTCTATATGGTGAAGCCCAAGAATAAATCTTTATAGAGAGTGAAACACGGAGCACAAGAAATAAAAACTTCCTTCAACACCACCACTAGAAAAGAAGTAGAAGCACCATGGGCACGATGCTAGTATAATCTCTTAGCTAGAACCTTTGAAAAGAAAAAAGACTGCCTAGGAACTATTAAAGAGGGATCCACCAGCTAGTTGACCTAAAGGCATAAAACCAACTACACAAATTGTTCCCTTAGAAGAGGAGAAGGAGGTGCCTAAGGATGAAGATGTGGAAGAGTTGGGTGAGCTACCAAAAGGGACCCCATAAGGAGTCTAAATTGAAAAATAAGATGTTAAATTTGAGAAGACACCTTCCTTAGTATGCCATGAAAAGACAACCCTTGAGGAGACATAGGAGGAGATTGAAGATCCACTTGACGAGAAGGATGTTTGTGAAATATAATTAGAACTGAGTGGCCTTGATATTGGGACCACTTCCCAAGAGCAAGACATAGAGGTTGAGATACTTTAGCAGGATCCCTTGAAGGGGAGAGATCCATTTGATGACTCTGTTGTCAACACAAACAAGCCTAGTACAACCACCAACCTCTGCATCTAGTACCAAAAAGGCATGCTTGACAAGTTGTTATATCTATATTCTCATCTTATTCGGGAGGATGCATATGACTAGACCTGGCATAAGATGTCATTCTTTATTGATATATATAATGAAGATCATCACTTCTATATGCCCTTCGATAATCTAGTATTGGATCTTCAAGAAATGACACTACCTACTACTTTATGTGTATATCTATGTTAGGTTACCTCTATACAAACTAGTGTGACACTCTTGAAACTGACATCTAAAGTCACAAGTTATAATGTCCTTGAAGAGTCTAATGCATGGTGGGCTAAGCATAAATATGCCAAAGTGGTGGCATTATATAATAAAGAGGTCACCGCTAGAATCAAACTAGAAGAAGAGCTAGCCAAGCTAAAGTGCTAGTTGGAGGTAGAAACAACCACCAAGGTGAAAACATTAAATATTTGTAAGGTAATTCTAAGCCAAGACCGAATGCTCACAAATGAAGTCCACTTATCTAATGAGGTGATTGAAAAATTGGATACTTTTGTGGACCTCCTTTTGAAATGGGGTGAAAGTAGCCTGGCCTCAGAGATGAGAAGGTTTGGGCAATAAAATAGTTTGTTGAAATTGTGGAGGTGTGCAAGCGATCCTTGCACAGAATTAGAGATTTTATTCCCATTTTAGATGGGGTTTTTGAGAAGCTGGTGTGGCCCAAAAAAAATTTAAAAGCTTGACTTCAAGCAGAAGAACTTTAGTGCTAGTAATTCACTGATACAACCCTGTTAATAAAAAACCGCTCAAAATGTGTGAAGGCATTTAAGGATGTCGAGGCCATGGAAAAAATAATTACACATTGGTAAGAAATAAAGTCTTTTACATCCCTCCCAAGACAGGTAGTAGATGATGTCACCACACTTGAGGGCATTCATAAGGATCCTTACACGTCCCTTAAACATTTGGTCATTAAAGCAAGTGAGTGTCCTGACCAACTTGAAGAGATTAAGAAGCTAAGAGTAGCCATTGAAGAAATAATGACAATCTTGTTGAACACCTTGTCACATTAGAAAGGTGTTAAGAAGCAGATCAAGCAGGTTGGTCTTGAGTTTTTGGTAGAATCTTAAACCGATGATTAATCTAGGATGGATTAATGGTGCAGTGTGGGGTAAAGTTGGACCCCAAATTTTGGCCAAGTCTTTTGGTAAAAATACATGACATGGAATAAACACAACATGAAGAATCATAGGTGCATAAGACCATGGCACAGGAGTTCATGATGCAGGAAGACCCAGTTAGAGAATATGCATAATAAATGGAGAACCTGAGAATGAAGGGCTCAAAATAATAGTAGAAGACTTGGGGAGCATGCAAGAAGTGAGAGATGAGTAGGGAGCGATTGTAAGAGTTAAAATAGACTAAGACACACATGAATCTAACACCATCCCATGATAAGATAAGCACTCAATGATGAGGATCCAACATCAAAGTATGAATATAGGGGCACAAAGGCCAAGGCCCTTAGGGAAATAATGTAATTGGTTGATATGACTCTTAGTCCATTGAAGATCATTGGCAAGTCACTATGAGAGTAGTTATTATTGTAACTACTTGGTTGGAGAAAAACAAATATAAATACCCTTGATTAGAGCTTTATAATGTTGTTGATTATCATCCCATTGATGTGATATTGTTATGTTACTCCAGTAGATAGTTGAGTTATATGAATGAGTTGTACCATGCATTTGTTATGTAACTTGTGAACTTATTATGAATATGATGAATGGAATATGTGTTAGCTTAATGTTCTCATGTGGACTATGCAAACAATAGTGTTAATCATTTTATATGTAATTGTTTATTTAACTAAATTTAGGCCCACAACTGTTGTGTATTTTTTTTTTTTGGTTAATCATTGATTAAAGTGGATGTTCGAGTGTCGATATATGTTAAGTACACATTTGTATGACAAAACTAATGAGAAACAGACCCTTGTTGCATGCTTTAGGTGAGCACATGATAACTATAAGTCTTACATGAAATGCTAGCGTGTCATCTCATTGGGTTTTAATCACTTTAGTGCACGTCTAAGGAAAGATAGGCCTAGATAGAGAATTATCTCAATAGTGATGGTCAATGAGGGAGTGATTAGAGATAATGAAGGAGTCATTAGAGATGATGAGGGATGGTGAGGGTTAATGATGGAGTGACTAGGGATTATGAGAGACAAGGAGGGAGTGATTAGAGATGATAAAAGATGAGGAGAAAGTGATTAGGGATGAGAGAAGGACGATAAGTAAATGAAATTAACATAAAGTGATTTTTTTATGTGCACAAGTCATCAATGTGACTTATGTTGTCTAAATCACACCACTTTAACTTGAATTCAAAGTGGGTGGTTTGTAAATTTTAATTTTGACAAACTTAGGACTCTTAGAAATGCCAACAAACAATTTGGAAGGCACAAAAACCTTTAAAATGACTATATATTTATCAAAAATAGACATTAATTATAAAAATTATACACTGAAATCCTTAGGTTCAATATTAAGACCTTGAAAATACTTAAGTATTAATCAGATTGAATTTTGAAAAACTATTTTATACATCATAGCACATGTAGCTGTGAAACCAACTCTATGAGATGTAGAGTGACCCTAATTTCTTATATTTACTAAAATAAATTTAAAGTATAGGTTTACATATAAATGTAAACTTATATTTAATATTTAGTTTAGTAAACCATTTACCCCTTCCAATAGATCTTTCTTGCCTTTTTTGTATAATGTGAAGGTAACTTGTATGCGTTATGCTCACTAAATAAAACACATGTACATGTTGTAACATGTACATGATATTCCCGAGCTTAATTTGAAATAAAGCATACATGTTATAGACATTACATGTTCACGCGTACACATTACGATAAATATCCATGGAATTGTCCCTCAACTTCGTGCACCTAGTTTGGGATGTAAAAGTAATTGACCCATGTTATTTTTAATAATTACTATTTTTATTAACTTTCATCTTCTAACAAGTTTTGCAACCATTATTTTTTTTAAGTTTTGCATGCAAGCTCAAATGGACCTAAAAATATCCACATATCCTTTAAACACTAAAATTACTCTAATAAATGAAATTCAAATCAAGTTCATGTCCAATTACCAAAAAAATTATATTTCTAAAAATGTTAAAATCTTAAAAATATATTAAAATGCATTTGTGAACTCTTAGATGGTCACGTATGATTTGTAAAAATATTCATAATTGAATAAAACAAATTATCGTTAAATTAAAAAATTTGAGATATTCATTTTGACACAAATGAAAACTCAAACACATATCAAAAATAATGACCTCTATAAAAGTCTTCATATCACATTGATATTTTATTATAGCTTGAAATAAATACTTTATTTATACATTTTTGGACCTTTAGACCTCTAAAAAAAAATTATGAAAAACATCCATAATTGAATAGAACAAATTATTGCTGAATTAAAAATTGTGAGATATTCATTTTTAATGGAAACGAAAATTCAAAGAGACTTAAAGGACAAAAATTATGACCACCCGAAAAAAAAGGTGGTCTCCGCATTAGATTGATATTTTATTAAAACTCAGGGAATAAATACATTGGTTATACATAAACGTAGGGCATGGACTTGTTATACGAATGTGTACGGGTACAGATAGAGATATCGAAAAGATAATTCGCAAACTTGACCAATTGGAAATGGCCGTGATTTGGTTGGATAAGATTGGGCGGGTGCCGATAAGAAATTGAAGGTGAGTGAGGTGGCACGTATGAAGGTTGAGAAAGAAATAAGTCGGTGTAATGGAGCATGTCGTATTGAAGATTGTTGAGCAACACACTCAGCGATGGCTACAATGATGCAATGCTCCATGCACGGACTGCCTTCTTCCTCACCAGCATTTGCAGGAACAAAATCGCAGCTGGGATTGCCTGCTTTAACAAAATTGCAGGGACTGCCTTCGTTCGGTAGGGGAAGGGGAAAGGGAAGGCCTCTGAATGTGCAGGCAAGCGCCAAGAAGATAAAAGTAGACGAACCATATGGACCTTGTGGCAACACCAATTTCAAAGACGGCAAAGATGCCTCTGGCCGTCTCGCAAAGGTAACGATATGCCTTCATTCATGCCTTAAATCCACACAGGATTGTTGTTGTGTGCTGTTTTTAACCTATGTTATTTGATTGATTGATTCAGGGTAAAGGAGTGTACCAATTTGCGAACAAGTACGGCGCTAATGTTGACGGATACAGCCCCATTTACGACCCTAAAGATTGGTCTGCCTCTGGCGATGTGTACACTGGAGGTACGTAATTACATAGACAAATTATAATTATAAGGGTAAGGGTAAGTAAGCATGAATTTATCCTCTGTGCACTGTGCACTGTGCAGGGAGAACCGGTCTGATAATCTGGGCAGTCACATTGGCAGGGCTGCTGGCCGTAGGTGCCTTCCTTGTCTACAACACCAGCGCCTTGTCTGGTTGAACAACACTCCTCTTCTCATCATTATCTTCCAAACCCTCTCTCTATTATCTCCTATTTGCAGTCAACACTCAAAGCTGTATTACCGCAAATAGTTTACATAAATATTTCATATGAATCATTTCTCATACTTCATGGTATGGCATGGATGAATATAAGAAGAAGCTTTCTGAGGTAGTTAATGCCAGTTTTTAACTTATTATTGGAACGCAATTAAGATTATCATTAGTAACAATAGCATTCACTTTGTAAAATTTTAGTTTTCAGAGGTTGAATTTTAATAATCAAATATGTTTTATGATTTGTGTTAATGGAAAGTTACTGCAATGAATGAGCTATTCATTGTTTTTAGTATTGATTTAAGTGGTATCAATAATATGTCATTTTGATTAACATAGATATAAATAAAATATGTACAGAGTTAGGAAAAGATAAGATTTGTTAAAATAAATTTATTTGTTTGGATTTAAAATTTATGTTTTATAAAGTTTAGAGGCTGTGTTAAGAATCAGCCATTAGATTAACCAATCATTGATATATGGTAGAAATTTATATAATAGAAGTAAATTTTATAATTAAAATATATATATAATTTAAATAATGATAAATATTTTAATGATTTTTTGTGATTAAATAGAATATAATATTTATTTATAAGTGAGATTTTATTTTTACATTTGATGATATTAATATTTATTTCACTTTCAAAAAAATTTAAAGTTTTAAGGATAAAAAATGATAAGGGATGCAAATAAAGAAAGATTCAAGAAGTTAGAAGTTAATCACAAAATAATATTGTTCAATTAAAAAAATATTTATATATAGATAAATATGATAAATTAACATCAATTAATATTAAATAAGTGCCACACTAAATCATTTCAAAATGTTTATATTTTATTCAGTTTTTTAAAATGTTATTATGATATTTAAGAATTGTATTTATAAATTTATTTACATGATTATTTTATTATATAATATTTGAAATATGTTATAAAAATATATAATTAAAATTCATTTCATCTATTTAATTATCTTATTCATTTATTATTTTTTAGGGTATTGTATATTTGTGATATGTTCTTTTTTATTTTGAAGAATTTATATGGATATATTTTTTTTGACACTTTTATATTACATAAAAATATAGATTTAAGTATAATTGTGTAAAACATTTTTTTTTTCAAATGTTACATTTGAAAATATTTTGATAGACTTATATATAAAATGTCTCAACAACATGGCATGGAACTTTTCTTTAATTTATAGACTAATGTAGTTAAACATACAACCAATATAATTTATTAATGTATATTAAGAAAGATTATATATTAGAATATACAATTAAATACTATTAAATTATTAAAGTTATAATTTTCAAAAGATAGATTCTATTAAACAAGTCTTAGAATGTTATAGTTTTACAAGAATTTTGATTAAAGTTATAATTTTCAAAAGATCAATTTTATTAAGGAAGTTTTAGATTGTTATAATTTTACAAGAATTTTGATCGATAACACAACTCTAGAAATAGTGATTTGATGACCCTAATATATTTGAATAAATAATTTGTATTGATAAAAACATCCTACCAATTGATTTTTGTACTTGCCGTATGGATTGTTGAGTTTTAAGGATGGTAACTAACAAGCTTGACAAAGCATGACCATCATATGTTGTTGGCAAAAGTATTAACATATAAATTCATTGATTCAGGATGTCATGAATTGTAATATAATAGTTTACATAAAGTTTAAATGGACTTTTATTACCATTATCATATTAGAACTCATTTATTTTATTTTATATAAAATCTAAAAATATTTTTTTTAAGCATAAATTTATGAGTGTAATCACATATATATAAATATTCTATGTTTTATCTAATAAACACTATCATACCTTAAATATTAATGCCTTAAATAATAATGATTCATCTTTATGAAAAAACAGATGATCATCTAATAAAGAGGAGAAAAAGAGCTAGTGTTCCTACATCCCCCACTCCCTTTAAAAAAAAATAATAATAATTGTAAATAACAATACTTTTTATTGAATTGACATTCATCCTTGTGATAAGATTTTTTTGGGAATCTCTCGAGTGAGTGGTAGATATGTAGATCTCATAAATAAATATCTCATATCATCGTTACCTAAAGAAACATTTATTTTAAGATAGAAAATTAAAATTATACGTGTTGATAGCATGATCCTCTTTATATAAATTGAGATGTATATTTGAAAATTACGTTTAAAAATATAAATATATTCTAGTATAGGAAATAGAAAATACTATATTATGATTAACAATGTATATAATTCGTTACCAAAAAGTGGGATAAAAGTATTGAAAGAAAGATTTTTTTTATAAGAAAAATATCAAGAATATAATAAGAAAAATGCGTACAAAGAACTAATGAATAAGGGCAACCTAGATATAAGATGGTGCTAGCCTAAGCTATCAAGATATGAATAGGAAATGGCATAAAGAATTGTTACATATAAAGGTAGTGAAAATTAACCTAAGCATAAAAAATAGAATCTCAACTATGATTGTATTTATAGACATATATAACCTAATGCAACCATATATAACCTACACTAGTATAAGCATAAGGATAATCTAGGTAAGGAGAGAAGTGGCATCAAATATACTACTCCAACAATACATAAAATATATAAATTAAATAAAAGAGAGATTAGGGATACATACTTTAAGTAGACTTGTCGGCACATCAATCCTCCACTGGGGTCTAGTGGCACATTACAAGAGACATTATAGATGAAAGCATCAAATAGCAAGGATGAAGACCCAAGTGTCCTTAACTAGAGACTCCAAAGACTAAATGGTATTTCATTGGTTTATCTTCATTTTATTAACCTTCAAAGACTTTGAGCAAGGTAATACCTCTACAAGAATAAGCTCTTATTTCCTAATTCCTCTTATATACTTACAAAAAAAAATCATCCACAAGGAAAAAATATGAGTGTTATTATCATATCAAAATGACATTTAGGAACCCTATGAATATTTGTCAAAGTCCTAAAATTGGCCTAGTTTAAATGCCGATAAAATCAATTCAAATTGATTTAGTGTAATGAATCATGAATGACACAGTGATGAGTTGACCATGTCGATCAAATATAAATAGGAAAAGAACTAAATTGATAAGATTGATTTATCAAGAAAGCATCATTGGTAGTAAAATATACTAGATCGATCTAGCAAGAAATACACGGGATGATACAAAACTAGATTGATCCAAATCGATCTAGTAGAAAAAAGTCAAGATATTAAACAAAATGAAAAAAATGAAAGGAAAAGAGATCCACCAAAAGCCAAAAAAATATGAACACATGACGATAATGACACACATGTATAATAAAATAATATTAACATCTTTAACAAAGCACCACGAACTTATCCCACCTCAACGAGTCGTGCAAGAAAGATCATATCTTTTCAATGAAGTGTATTTATGTTTCCTTCTATAACAAAGCCAATGTCTATTTATTTGAATATTCTGGACAAGGATCCTAGTAACCAGCTGATGCATTCAATTCTAGTTATAATAACGTCAAAATTTCTTTGTTATGTCTTTGTTTGATGTCCTCCCCCTGTCTTAAACAACTGCAACTCCTTTTAAGGAAAAAAAAATCATATTTTTCACAACATTCTCTATATTCATCCACTTTTTAGCCATTTTCGCTTAGATTAGTTTGTTGCCATCATTGTTGAACAAAGTTGAGTAATCTATATTATTTATTATTAATATGATGATGATTTTATAAATCTTTGATTTTGTTTATTAGATTTACTTATAAATGTAGATATTCATATAACCCTATTTTTAAGTGCAAATGTAAAATGATTTAAAATTTAAAATATTAAATCAAAGGTTACGTGCAAAATTGATGGGAACGTGTCAGATGGTGTCACATCCTGATTTCATCCTATGATTTATAAACCTTTAATCTATTGATTAGTATGGTTATTATCTGATTATTATTACTTTGATTTGAAAATTTTGACATATAATGGTATGGAACAATGATATTGTTGATTAGTATACATGATGTGTCAGTTATATTTTATTATTCTGAACATTGAAGATGAATAATTATTAGTTTTGTATTATTGGTTGATATATATGATGACTCAGACTAACTACTTACTTGTTGCGAAGTAGATGCAGGATTGATCCTACCCTTGGAGCTTGATGAGAGAGAGCATCATCAAAGAGGATGGGCTAGATAGGATGATTGAACGATGATAGAAGAAAATGCTAGTGACTCGACATACACACACATCATAGATTTAAAATATTTATGCATAACATGTTTTACATGCTAATACATAATTAGGAAAATATTATTGTGATTATATTTCTATGTAGATTTAGTTATTGATATGCATTAGATTATTTTAATTTAATTGTCTTGATTTTCAATAATAAATCAAGAAAATAGATATTAATTATTAAATATATATTATTATTATTGACTAAATATCTAGTAGTTAAATAAATAATTATCCTTATAATGATTGTTTTCAAGGAATCTAAGTTATCTTAAAGTTTTAGCCTTGAATTATGTCAATCTAAATTTAGTCTTTATAAAACATGCAAGAGATTGCATTAAAAGATAAATTTAGATATCTTTATTTTATTTTCTAGTTAAACTCATGTTTAAAGCAATCTTGAGAGTGTGGAGTATTATCCAATTCTAATAAAATTAAATGTTTTTATATCTATTAAATAAACTCAAGTGGATGAAAGACTCTTGCTTGTAAGAAAGGATAACTACTGAGAAGAGCAGTTAATAAAAGATAAGATGCCATGCATGTGAGTGGAAAGATGGAAAAAAATTAGCATACAGAAGGAGAGGGCAATATATTGAAGGAGGAGAATTGTATAAATTCAGAAAGAAATTTAGAGCAGCTGGTAACAGATTGAAAAAAGAAAAAGATTTGGAGGAAAGAAAGGGTATATTCAACCTTCGCATCATACTAGGTTGGATCTATAAATTATGTTTTTATGTTTTAATATACAAGTTAATTAATTTTTTTGCAAATAATATAAGGACTGCATTTAGATTTTTTTAGGCCTGAGTTTGCATTAGGGGCAATAACCAGCATCTTAGTTTAATGAGCCAATGTCTTATTCTTTCTAACTTGTGTGTTATTCTTTATGCTATGTTATTTGTTGAAGTCACTAAATATTTTTGTTGAAATCATTGACTATATTTAAGAGACGCCATGCTTTAAATAAAATGCCATGTCTAAAAAGGAAATTGTTGTGCATATACTTTATTGAAACTTAAGTCAATAATGGATGTTAAATCACTGAATATAAATATATAAAATGGCTATGAGTAAATATTGAATCGTTAAGTTGAAACAGATTAAAGTGTTGTTTATTAAAATCACTAAAGAATATTAATAAGCAGTTGAAGTCTTTATTGAAATGTCATGTGTGAAATTATTGATTGTGTATATAAAACACAAATGTTGAGTCAACTTAGTGAATCGCCCAGCTATTTTACATGAAATGTTGAAATAAAGAATTAAAATGCATGTCTTTTAATTAAAGGCTGAATCTTTAAAGAACACTGTGATTATACATATAATCATTGAGTTATATAAAAAATATGAGTCACTAAAATTAAAATGCCAAGTCAATCTAAATAAAATGATGAGTTGTCAAGATGAAACATCTTGTGTAAAATTACAATGCCAATTCACATTTAGAGAAGAGTTGAGTATAAATAGGGTCTAAATTTAAAATGTGGGTCATTTAAGTAAAGCACTGAATAATTAGTAGAATACTTAGTGGAAACATCAGGTCAAGGACTCAACAACTCTGAGTATTGAATTAATACATTATGATAAAAGATTCTAACGCTAGGGAAAATTTGATGAAATGTTAGGTCTGTAAATGAAAATGCCCTATCTCTAATTCTAAAAGATGAGTCTTTTATTGAAAGTTGAGCCTATTATTTATAACAACTAGTCATTATTTTGTAGCGCTAAGTATATTTTTGAAAACACTATGTCTATATTTGGAAGAGATGTGCATTAAATTAAAGTGCTGAGTATATTTCATGAGTGCTAAGAATTTAATATATTGAACACTGAGTGAACTAATAATTGCCGAGCTAAATACATAGAAAACATTGAGTATCTTATATTGAAACAATAAGTTCCATAATAATCACTGGAAATTAGCAAAGGAAATTATATATTTCTTCTTTGATGCAAGATCGAATGTTGGGTTAAACTTTATTTTACCTCGAATTTATGTATCACAGATTGAATGGAGTTGCATTACTAGTGGAGTTGTATTTTAAATGAGCGTGAATATCTTAGAATTCGTATATATTATAAACTTCAAGTCTTATTAATAAAAATAATATTTGTTTTTATTGAATGCAAGATTGAATGTTTGGTGAAACTTTATTTTTGCCTCAAATTTCCGTATCACGGATTGTAGAACTTTATACCTAGTTTGGTATAAAATAGTAAATGAATATGATTGTGAATAAATCAATGAAATAATTAGTTCCCTTAAAAATGTTTGTTAGTGAGATATAGATTTGAGTTAATCAAAGTATATATTTGAATTTGGAACTCATATACGACTTGTGCATCTGACATAGATTATTTGATCCTTATGGCGAATTTGAGAGTTGTTGTCAATAGATTTGTTTTATTTGATGGTAATATTTATACACATATTCAAGCATATATGTATGTACATATGCATCTATGTATATATGTTATTACTTAAATGAGATGATAATGAACGTCTTACATGATGTCATGCATCAAATGAAAATAAGTTAAGTTATGAATAGTACATGTTGAACATGAGCTTTATAAATAGTCATTCAATGGAGTTAGTATGGTTATAATATCTAAAATAAAATTAGACCTTGCATATAGGAATGAGGTGAATTATATTAAGTAGTTAGAATGAAAGATTATGGAATAATTTGGTTACTAATTATTTAACGCTTCAAAAATAGCATGATAGATTTTTGTTATATACATGCTTATAGGAATGGAAACTAGTGAACGATACTTAATTTAAGTAAATTAAAATGTACTAGTGTATTCACATATATCTATATATAAATAAATCATATAAAACAGAGCATCGAGTTGTGTGCTTAAAAGTAATGATTGCTTTATTAATATAAAAATCTAAGGTATATTTAGGTGGTATAATCTTATGCTTGCTTATTTATTAATTATAGTGTAAGATTGTGTGAGCATAATTGAGTAGGGTACTCATGTACAATGAGATATGATAGTCTGAGCTATCATATAATTCTTTAGCTTAGAAGGTATATGCCTGGATGGTACATATTGTTGTTGTATGTCTAGACTCTCACTTATATTGACTGATTAAATGTATGTATTAGATATTACTTGATTAGTATATTTGTATGAGTTAGTAGGACAATATGTATACATGCATATAATATTGAGAGTATAAATGGATGTTAGATAAGACTTTTATGTATTTATATGACTTGCTTGTTATATGTAATGACTTTATTAAAAGTGTATGCTTACATGTATCTATGACTACTTATTATGACTAAATGTGAGAAAACTAGTAGTTATACCTTAGAATACTAGACTATGATAGTATGGGATATCATGGGGTTTAGTTGTTTGGATCTTATCATAGTAATTAGAAAACTATAGTATATTATGAATATGAAACATACTCGGGTGGTATGAACTATAATCTTTATTTCATGTATGAGTTAAATTAAAATGTATGATTCATTCATGCGTAGTTGGAATAAAAGTATATTTTGATTGCTCTTATGTTTAGCATGTGATGTGATAATGATTGTTAGGAGGATGTAATTATCTTGAGTCTTGTAGATAAATAATGTTTAGTGAGACATTATCTTTTAGTATGTTTGATTTACATGTCAGTGTGATATCTTGTAATAAAATAGGTTTACCATGATACACTGCATGTTTAGTTTTATCATACACATATGGGTACTAACTTGTTCTTTGGATTCTCACACCGGTATATCTACCTATTCATGAAGGGATGGTCATTACCAGATAGTAAATTATATGGAGGATTATTGGTTTGTGGTTGGTGTGGAAAAATGCTTAAATGATTATCTCCCTCCCCATAATAGTACTATTTACCTAAAGACCACATTAGACATTGTCAGTGATGTACGAGTTGGTTCGACTTGAGCTCTTGAGAGCTTGGTATCTATATTTTATAATAATGTTGAAGGCCTTAAGGAAATGTAATTATATTTCATTTGTTTATGCTAAAAAATAGTTGATGTAGTATGGGACCGGTAGTAGGTGTGTCCTAATGTATTTATTGTCCTTGGAGTTGTTATAAGATATATATATTATATTCAATATTTGAATTTAGAAGTACTATTATTCCAAGTTATAGTTAGATATGTTGTAATATTTTATTATGTGGATTGAATATTAAGTTGTTTTTTAAAAAAATTACTACATTTTCTTAAGTACAGCTTGAGGGGTTGTAACAGCTAGAGAGGATGGTGCTTACAAAATTAACTTCCATTATATGGTATTCCATGTAGTCTTCATATTAATTAGACACATCAATCATTTAGAAAAAAATGTAAAACAAATATTTTTCTTACAATTTGACAATTGGTTGGGTATGGACATCTATCAAAACATAATCCAAAGTGGATTTTTGTTATTTTTTCCATTTATGAATATATTGTTAATATTTAATAGTATGTATAAAATGTTTAATAGGATTGAAATAAAACTAATTTTTAAATAAAAATATGGAAGAAAAAAAGGACATAAAATATAAAACACAAATTAATTTGTTGAGATCTTTCTCATGATAGTTTATGACTATTAAGTATAAAATTGAGTACATTTATACCTTTGAAATGAGGTTAAAATATGAAGATTGAAGTTGAACCATGAAATAATGTATTTTGCTAATGAATTTTAAGGAAACTATCTTTATGGTTGGTCATCTCTTTGATAAATAGAGCTACATATCTTTGATCTTTATAATGAATAAGATATTGTAGACAGCCTTTATTTTCTCTAAAGAGTTGATAAAACCTATCAAAGGTCTCATAATAAATTGAATACCCAAATACAAAATGTTCATTAGATACTCTAGCTCATTATGGAGAAGTTTACATGTGTTTATTTTGTAGAATAAAGTGTTACATCTCCATGCAAAGCTAATAACAACATACTCGAAACTAGAGCAAAGGAAATACCAAACCAAAAGAGAGTGTGGTGAAATTGGGAGTAATCATACATCTATTTTATATTTGACGATAGTGCTCCATGTCATGATGGTTTTTTGTCTTTGATGGTTCCAATAATTATGTCCAAGTTGATTTTATGTAGGATTTTTAAATCTCATTTTTTATGCCACTATGAATATATTTTTTCAACGTATAGGGAACATTGGTATAAAATATATTATAAGGCATATAGGTAAGTGCATGAAGATGTTGGATACTTTTATAGACATTTTATAATAATTAGAAATAAAAATAAAAAATCCCAAGTGTATGCATTATGTATAGTATACATAATGTGTAACATATATGTGTATTTATAGTACACATAAAGTGTATGCATAATAACTACAAACAAAACATAAAAAGCCCAAGCCCGAAGCCACATTATTTCATTTTTATTTTGTTTTTGAATCCACCATCTCTTTCCTAGATCATGTTCGCATTGTGCTTGGAGGAGGAGAAAACACACTATCATTTCTTATTACCTTGATGAATCAACAATACGGCCATGGAAGAGAGCTAACCAAGCAAAAACCAAGCCTATTAACATTAAAATTTAGAAAAAAAAATTATTTGTATTATTTTATTATTAAAACCATTTTGTTTTAAATAGCTTGTTCAAGTGTAAGGAAAAAACTCAACCCTTATACCCCTCCTATAACTCCACAAGACCCCCCAATTAGTTAGGAGGATTTAGCTTCACACATAGTTGAGAACGAAATACAAATTGAACAAACATTTGGGAGAATGAGGGACCCCTCTTCGATTAACACCCATCTTAGCTAATACTTTAAAGTCATTTTTAGGTAAAGTTGACTTGATAATGAGTCAAATTAATATATGGGAATCATAGAGGGATTGATGTAGGGTTTATTGTATTGAAAAATTGTCAACACATGAGCTGAAGGATAAAAAATATCAAAAGAGCTAATTTGTAGCTTATTCATGGATCCAACAACCAATGCACCTTTTCCATTATCCATAAAATAGTCTCAATCCATTTATGCATGCATAATTTGCTTAGAAATAATTTTTAGGATTGATGGTGGATGGTTTTTTATTACCTACCTTGAAATAACCACAAGGTTCCATTGTATTTTTTGAGGAAACTTTATTGTGAGTTTGTCTTGAATGAGATTTATAACTATTTTGACTAAGTTTAGAATTTTAGGACTAAGGGAAAGGCTCTCTGAAGGATAGCTTAGGTGCATGTCATACACCTAATGGGATTGAAAGAGTTCATACCCAAAAACCACTTTAGCCTAAGATCTATTCTGTAGTGAAGGAGGTTGTGGAGATTGACACTTTGCTTGCACTTCATGCACTTAAAGACAAACTCATTAAATATACAAGTAAACTTTTTGAGACTGATGTTGGAGAGGGTGTACATGGGAATACTCCATCTAGTGTGTGTACCCAACCTCACCCTTGCAGATGTTGTGGTGTTATATGCACTAGACCTTCAAATGATGATGATGGCACTTTTGAGGGCCTAGATGCTACAACTTTGAGTGATGAGTTTTTGACACGTACATTTGGTGTGCATGCATTGATTACACATATGTAGGTTTATCATATATTTAACATGTTAAATTTTATTTATATTTTTATCTAAAAGGTAACAACTAATTTACATAGAAACTTAATAATATATGTAATCTTTTATGTTGCAAAAGGAGATGGTGCCATCATCTTCACATCCTATTTGTGGGCCATCTATAAGGAAAGAGCATAAAAATTAATTATTATTACAATGTTAGGATGATGATGTTGTCAAAGAGGGAAACCCTTCCCTATGATGTGAGAAATGAGCAAATAAAATGTCTTCACATATGATTGTGGGGTGATATATGATTTTACAGCTATGGTAGTTTGATATTTGCATTTTTAGAGCTTTGTGGCTCAAAAATGGCATTGAAAACATGGTTGGAGTGATGTATAACATATAGGACTAGGTTATTATCCTCCAATAACATTTGATTGATCAACCCACTACCTATTATGCCCTCAAGAATGCCCAATACAAGAAAATTATAGTTTTTGGCCTAACTTCAGATGCCATAAAATAGAAACCACAAGTCATTGGCATGAATTAAAATAAACCTCATTTACATTCTAGTTACATGCTAAAACATGTTTATGGAACTTTGGAGATGAATATATGGCACACACTATAGTAACAATTCCTAAAATGCAACTTTTTAGTGAAGAGACAAGTTCTTGTCTGCCAACTAACATTTATACTTATGGGATATCCAGATGTAAGTCCATCACTTAAAACATGTATAGATAGTAAAATTACATGTTTTTCCATGATATAAATGTTCAAATCCACTCATATGCATGTTTTCTCTATTGTTCAAGAGTGTGGAAACACTGACAATAAATATTGTCAAAGTTGAAGTTGTAGTTAGAGAACTCTACCTTTGGTGCTTCATGGCTTGAAAGTGTCACTTAAAACACATCTGAGATGTTGGATAACATCTAGGACTAGGTTGTTATCCTTCGATAATCCCAGATTGAAAGACCCACTACCCATTATAGCCTGAAGAATGCCCTTCCCAATATAAGAAAATTGTAATTTTTTTCCTGACTTTAGACATGCATTAAACCCATTCCATAAATCATTGGAATGAATTGCAAAAACTATCACCTAAATATTTAAGTCCTAAATTTTCACCCTAGAGCGCATAAATGGAACTTTGGATATGAATTTGTGGTACACACTATAGTAACGGGTCCTAAAATGCAACTTTTTAGGAGTGAAGAGACAAGTTATTGCCCTCCAATAATCATTTATACATTTAGGACCTCTAGGTGTAATTCCATCAGTTAAAAAACATTTAGATATGAAAATTTCATGTGTTCCCATGACCACAATGTTCAAATCCACTTGGATACATGTTTTATCTACTATTAAGGAGTATGGAAACACTAACAACAAATGTTGTCAAAGTTAAAGTTGTAGTTCGATAAATTTGCTTATGGTGATTCATGGCTTGAAATTGGCACTATCAACATGTCAAAGGTGGTGGATAACATCCAATACTAGGTTATTGGCCTCCCATAATGCCTGTTCGAGAGACCCACTACCCATTTTGGCCTCAAGAATTCCCTTCCCAATACAATAAAATTATAGTTATTTTGGTCTAATTTTAGATTCACAAAAAATGGAAATAGTAAGTCATTGGAATGAACATAAAGAAACATAATGTGTGTGTTTAATCCATATAATTTCAACCTAGATCATGTTAATGAAACTTTAGAGATAAATCTGTGGTACACACTACAATAAGGAGTCCTAAAATGTAACTTTTTTTTGTAGTGAAGAAACAAGTTATTATCCTCCAACTGACATTTTAGCCCTTGGGACCTTCAGGTACAATTCCATAATTTTTAACACATATTCATAGGTAAATTAAATTCTCTCCCATTACTATGTCATCCAAATCCACCTGGATGCATATTTTCTCTAATGTTCAGGTGTATGGAAACACTGCCAATAAATGTTGTCAAAGTTGAAGTTGCAGTCGAAGAACTCAACCTCCAGTGCTTCATGGCTAAAAATTAATGATAAAAACATATTAAAGGTGGTGAATAATGTTTGTGACCAAGTTCTTGGCCCCTTGTTATGCCAAATCGAGATACCCACTACCTATTCTGGCTTCAAGAATTCCCTTTCGAATATAATAAAATTACATTTTTTAGCCTAACTTCATATACGCATAAAATGGAAATCATAAGTCATTGGAATAAATATAAAGAACCTAAACATAAATGTCAAAGATATATAATTTTAACCTAGATCACATCAATGGAACCTTGGATAAGAATATGTGGCACACAATATAATAATGGGTCCTAAAATGTAACTTTTTTGCAATGAAGAGACAAGTTCTTGTCCTCCAACTAACATTTCTACCTTTGGGACCTCCAAGTGCAATTCCATCACCTAAAAAACATATGGATAAGTAAATTAAACATTCTAACATGACCATGATGTCCAAATATACTTGGATTCATATTTTATCTATTGTTCAAGAGCATGGAAACACTGACAACAAATGTTGTCAAAGTTGAAGTTGAGTTGGAGAACTCCACCTCCATTGCTTCATGGATCAAAAATGACACTACCAACATACTCAAGGTGGTATATAATGTTTAGGACCAAGTTTTTGGTCTCTCATCATGCTCAATTGAGAGACCCACTAACTATTTCGACCTCAAGAATGTTCTTCCCAATACAATAAAACTGTAGTTTTTAAGCCTAATTTTAGACACACATAAAATAATAATCATAAGTCATTAGAACAAACTAAAATAACCTTAATGTGTATTTAAAATATATATAACTTCATACCATGATCAATTTATGGAACCTTGGAGATGAATTCATAGCACATACTATAGTTATGGGTCTTAAAATGTAACTTTTTTACAGTGAAGAGGCAAATTCTTATTCTCCAATTGATATTTCCATCTTTGGCACCTCCAGGTGTAAGTCCATCACTTGGAACATGTATAGATAGGAAAATGACACATGATCCCATGACTACAATGTCTAAACCCACCTAAATTCATGTTTTCTCTATTGTTCACGAGTGTGGAAATAATGATAACAAATGTTGTCAAAGTTGAAGTTGTAGTTAGATAACTCCATCTTCAGTGCTTGGCAGCTCAAAATTGACAGTGCCAACACATCCAAAATGGTAGATAATGTCTAAGACCAGGTTTTTGGTCTTCGATCACACCTAGTTGAGAGACCCACTACCCATTTTGGCCTCAATAATGCCCTACCTAATACAATAAAATTATGTTTTCTTGGCCTAACTTTAGACACACATAAAAAAATCATAAGTCATTAGCATAAATAGAAATAACCCTAACATAAATGTTTGAGCCCTATAATTTCACTTCAAATAATCTAAATGGATCCCTAGAAATGAATCTATGGCACACATTATAGTAACTGGTCCTGAAATACAATTTTTTTTGTAGTGAAAAGACAAGTTCTTATCCTCCAATTGACATTTTTGCCTATGGGATATTTACTTCAACATCCATCACTTTAAACACATCTAGATAGTAAAATTACACATGTTCCCATGACCAAAACATGTAAATCCACCCATATTCATGTTTTCTCTATTGTTCTAGATCATGGAAACACTAACAACAAATGTTGTCAAAGTCGAAGCTACAGTTGGAGAACTCCACCTTCGTGCTTCGTGGCTTGAAATTAGCACTACCAACATGTATAGAATGGTGAATAACATCTAGGACCATGTTTTTGGCCTCCCATCATGTGTGTTCAAGAGACCCACTACCTATTCCTACCTTAAGAACACCCCTCCCAAACAAAAAAATTACTTTTTTTGGCTTAACTTCATATGCACATAAAATAAAAACTGTAAGTCATTGGAATGAATTGAAATAACCCTCACATGTGTGTCAAATTCCTATAATTTCAGCCTAAATCACATCAATGGAACCTTAGAGATAAAATGGTGGAACACACTGCAGTGCAATAGGTCCTAAAATGTAACCCTTTTGTAGTGAAGAGAGAAGTTCTTGTCCTCCACCTAACATTTCTATCTTTGGGACTATTGACCAAATTAGGTTCGCATAAGGATCTCTTGCTTAGAAATGGTTTGAGTAGAAGAAATAGGCATTCTGGATGGAATGAGTGGTCCAAAGATCTCATGCTAATTACAAATCTTTTGAAACACTTTAAGCAAGTTTAAAGTGTGATCTAATTAATCTTCAAATAACAGGTCTATAATTGCAAATGAAGGATCCAAGTAGGTTATATGGTGTCCAAGCATTCAGGAGCATGAACCAGGTTGCACAAGCCTTAGAAGATCATCAGAGCCTTGAAATATTGAGTAAAGGATGAATTTAAAAAGTTTGAAGGACCAAACCATCCCCAGGACACCATGCAAAAATGAGTAGACCAGCTTGTTTGAGCATTTTTATCTTCACTCAAGAAGCCCCCATGAGCCAAAGGATTACAGTGCCATGGATCTCTTCATGCCTAGATCATATCCTAAAAATTTCATGTTTATGTGAGTCTTCTAGCCCAAGTTATGAGATTCAAAAGTTGGACCTACAGGAAGAAACTTTCATGTGGATGTCAAAATAAAGCTCAGGATTTATCTATTGGGGTCCAAATATAGACAGTTGCATAGACATCGATGATGGTCATGTAAACATCAAATGATGGGTATGCAGACATCAAATTTAGGCCATGGTAAATAACCATCGGGGTGGTCACACAGACATCAAATACATTCATGCAAACATCAAATGATATGCATGCAGATGTCAATTTTAAGCTTGTGAGTTAGCCTTTTGAGTTCAAATGGTGAGCCTAGGCAAACCTAACAGTGCACATTCATTTGTATATCTTGATCCAATGGTAGAAGAACGAATCAACATGTCAAAGGATCTTAGTTGATAGTAAATCAAGGACTCATGTGTATTCATACATCCAATTCTAATGGTGCAAGCATAGTCAATAAGTTAGCATATCTATGAGACCAATCAGAATGAATATAGTTAGGCATATTATAAATGGTTCAAGTTGGCAATCAATAACTAATGAATAAGGGGCAAATCCAAAGGGCTTTCATTAAAAGTTAATGAACTAGTTCTCGACCTAGGTGAGAAAAAATTCAAACATCCATATCACCATTAGAGCTTGATCAATAATATATGTATTCATGCAAGCAAGATGGTTAAGGACAAGGCTTCATCACCATTAAATTTTAAACATGACTTCTGGTCAATAATTTGGAATTTATTGACCTTGTTACAGGGTCATTCCATTGACATGTTCATTAATTTTAGATAGAGGATCCTCATATATGATAGCTTCTCAGATCTCATAGGTTTTAGATGCAGAACATGTATCTTATGGCCTCATACATAGATCAAAGATGGCCTAGTGATTATGAAGCAAGATCAAGCAGTTTGTAGGTTTCCATGGATATTGTGACTATGTGAAAACCAATAATTGGATTGGTTTTCACCTAGAATAGACCTATGTTCACTATTAGATAAAATACAAAATGTAAACATGATCATGGAGAGGTGTCTCACCTATCATTAGGGTCACATTTTTTATAAACAGGTACCGATGGCTACCCAAATCAAATGTGGCATAATTCTATCAATTCCAAGACATAATCCTCATCAGTAGATCAGATAGATAATGGCATGGAGTTCTGAGAAGGACACCAAGTGGATGGATGAGGATGATGAGCATTTAATTCTTTTATAGAATTTGTTCCTTATTGATAAGGTCATGAGTCAACATCCTCGAACTTGTGCTAATACATCACAGTTCCCTCTATCTCTTTCCTTTTTCTATTTATGTTCCATCTTCTTCCATATTTATACTCTCTAAAAGTTTTAAAAAGAAATCTCTAACATTTTAGAGAATACACTCTTATGTTTTGGCTTTCTTAGGCTATGCCAAAAGTTGTACTATTACACCTTTTGATGCAATAAAGATTGAATTCCATCATTTTTCAAGCTAGATTGAAGTGTGTCTTATAAATTCATGTACTGTAGTTAAGTGAATGTATGTTCCTTGTCTATATCTAAGTTTTCTCACCTTTATGAAGTGCTTGGTAGCTCTCATAGGTCATTATAAGTGCAATTTAGAGTTTTTTGTTTAGCTTTAATGTGGTTATTTACCCTCTCATGCTAGTTCGATGACTAATCAATGCCTTATTATGAAATGCTCATGTGGGAATGACTTTCTTTGGTCTTGAATGTGTCTCATAGTGTCTCTTGTGAAAAGTATAAGTGTTCTAATTACTAGTACATCACCTCATTTTATATTCTTTCATGTATTATTATTACCCTCTCTCCCCTTTCTCAAGCAATTGTTAGTTTAGGTTTAGTTTAGGTGATAGATCTGAAAGGAAACTAACCTTATCTGAAGGTCTGACCTAACCATAGGTGACCCATATCCTAGGGTCATTCCCATGATGGACTACATTTGTATAAGAGGACTTGAACAACCCCCTTATTTAGCTAGGGTGCAATCTAGGACACCAATAATTTTGGCATGCCTGGTGAGACCCATGGGAGTTGGGCTTGGTGAAATTGTAGTCACATCAGTGTTCTTCATGAAGAATTTGGTGATCCCAAGCTCAAGAAATTATTTATAAAAGCCTAGGTAGTTTCTAAGTAAGTCTATTTTTTGCACTATTCTAATGTTATTTTCATGGCTATGTATGAGGAAAATTCCTATGCAATACCTCCATACCAACCTTATCATGGATCATACCAGCCTTTTCATGATCTATATGAGCATTGTTATGAGCCTAATCAGCCTTACCAGGAATTTTATCAAATCTATGATGAGCCTTATCAAGCTTCCCATGATCTTTATCATCAAGGGCATGACTTTTACCTTCCTCATGAACCATATCAGTCTAAAGACCATATTTCACCTTCCCCATATGGCTATGATTTTATATATGAGCAGCCTTGTCTTGAAGATAGAATGAATGAAATAGAGCTCAAAATTCTAGCATATGTAATAAAAGTATGTTTAGATTCCCAGTATGAGGAAGTGAATGGTCTATTTCTAAATGTGTCTAATGATCTAGAGGAGAGGCATGAGTTTTGTACCTTTGTATTAGAGAAGACAAAGGTTTGGGAGAGTTAGAAAAGTGAGTCAAATCATTTCTCTCAAGAAGCCTCTTGTATTCCTTACTAGTCTTCTTGTGTGCCTTACTCTCATAAAGTTCTTAACCATACTCAATTTGAGCCAAGGGAGTTACCGAGTTGGAGTCAATAGCAGACTCATATGCCTATTCAAGAGACTAAGCCTTATTTTAGTTCCTTTTCTTCACCACTCATCCTTCAAGTTCAAGTTATCCATGAGAACAAGGAGATTTCAAACGTTGATGAGGTGATGGACAAGTGGAAGGAGCAGAATGTAAAGGTATTCAAAAGCTTTTCTTTCCCTCCTCTTTAAGTTTCTCTAAATGATTCCATTGCCCTCAAGATCCCAAAATCTGATAATGATCAACCTTTCATGCCTCATATTCCCTCTCAAATGAATGAATTTCATCACCCTCCCACCATCTCCATTCTTCAGGAGGAGCCTATTTTATGGAGGATAGAGAAAGAGGTTGCAGATGCAAGTCAAGTTCTTGAAGAGTGTGAAGATGATGCTTCAAGTGTTTATGAGGAAGAGTTTCTCATTTATCCTTCACTTTAGGTACAAGTTGAGAATGAGGCTATACAATACAAGGTGTGTAGGAGAAGGTTGATCTTGATGTGGAAGAGCTTCATGAAATGGTACAAGCTAAAGTCATAAATGAGTTTGAGAGACATCCTATTGAACAAGATGAAGGTACCATTCAAGCTAATCCTATTCAAATTGATCAAAATTAAGAGCAAAAGGATGATTGACAGTTGTATCTTGAATCTTTTTAGGATATTGAAGAGCTTTGTAAATATATGTTGCCCATTGGAGAGCATGTTATTGAGAACTTTTATCAAGAGTAACCTATTTAAGAACATGATGCAAATTGGGTTGAATATTCAAATCTCCTTGAAGAGCTTGATGAACTCAAAGTAGATGATAATAAATATGAGGTCACTCAAGGACAATGCATAAATGAGATATCACTGGACAAGGTTGTAGTTGACTAGTAGTATGAAAAAGATATTGAATTGCAAGATGAGTTCATTTTTGTTAGTGACTAGTTTGTTGTTGATGACTCATTTAATGAAATGCTAAGAGATTTGGTAGGCAAAAAGAGTCACTCATCAAAGGTTATGTTAAATAAACATTGTACTTTACAACTTATATCATTTCTTAAAATGAGTTAGTTTAGAAATTTCCCTTTTGATCCAAGTGGAACATGCTTTGTCATGGTCAGCTAGATTAGTTTCTTTTTTTTTGTCTCAAATAAGTGCTTTGTTTGTGAAATTGTTTAATAGGTTAGTTCCCTTTGCTTTATTATGTTAGTTTCCCTTTTAAGTTTATTTCTTCCCCATTTTTTTTGGAATTCTTTATCTTTGAAAGTCAAAAGGATATCTTGCAATCATGTAAATGGTCTAAGAGTCATAGAGATGGTTTGAGTTCTCAAGCATATTAGGCATGTTGCCTAGCCAAGTTGCCAAAGCAAAAGAAATAGGCATTTTGGATGGAATGAGTGGTCCAAAGATCTCATGCTAATTGAAAAGATTTTGAAACACTTTAAGAAAGCTTAAAGTGTGATCTAATTGATCTTCAAGGGATAAGTCTACAATTGCATATGACAGATACAATCAAGGTACATGTGTTCGATCATTCAGGAGCATGAACCAGGTTGCACAAGCCTTAAAAGATCATTAGAGCCTTGAAATATTGAGCAAAGGATGAATTTGGCATGTTTGAAGGACTAGAATGTCACCAAGACATCATGCAAAAATGAGCAAACCAGCTTGTTTGAGAATTTATTATCTTTACTCATGAAGCCCCCATGAGCCAAAAGATTATAGTGCCATGGAGCTCTTTGTGTCTATATCATATCCTAAAAATTTCATGATTACACAAGTCTTATAGCCCAAGTTATGAGCTTCTAAATTTGGACCTGTAGGAAGAAACATTCACACATATGTCAAAATAAAGCTCCTCGTTTATCTATTGGGGTCTAAAATATTGACAGTCACGTAGATGTTAATGGCAGTTACATAAACGTCAAATGATGGGTGTGCAGACATCAAATTTAGTCCATGTCAAATAATCATCCTAATGACAGTCGTACAAATATCAAATACATTTGCATATACATCAAATGATGAGTGCACGGGTGTCAATTTTAAGCTCATGAGTTAGCCATTTGAGTTTAAATAATGGGTCTGAGCAAATCTAATAGTGCACATTTACTCATACATCTTGATCCAATTGTATGATATCAAATCAACATGTCAAAGGATCTTAGATGGTAGTAAATCAATGGATCATGTGCATTAGTACATCCAAATCTAACAGGGCAAGCATAGTCAATAAGTCAATGTATTTGTTAGACCAATAAGAATGAAGATAATTGGGTATAGTGTAAATGGTCCAAGCTAGTAATTGATAACCAATGAATAAAGGGAAAATCTAAAGGGCTTCCATTGAAGGTCGATGAACCAATTCTTGACCCAGGTGAGCAAAAGCTTAAAGATCCATATCAACATTAGAGCTTGATCAAAAATAGATTTAGTCATACATGCAATATGGTTGAGGACAAGGCTCCATCACCATTAAAGTTTAAATAAGACCTCTGGTCGATAATTTAGAACCTATTGACCTTGTTGTAGGGTCATTCCATTGACATGTTCATTGATTTTAGATAAAGGATCCTCATATACAATAGCTTCTCAACTCTAATAGGTTTTTGATGCAGAACAGGTCTCTTATGGCCTAATAAAGAGATCAAAGATGGACTAGTGATTGTGAAGCAAGATCAAGTAGTTTGCATGTTTCCATGGATATGGTTTTCATATATAATGGCCTTATGTTCAATATTAGAGCAAATACAGATGTAAACATGATCATGGAGAGGTGTCTCACCTATCATTAGGGTCACATTTTCGATAAACAGGTATCAAAGGCCACCCAAATCAAATGTGGCATAATTCTATCAATTTCAAGACATGGTCCTCATCAACAAATCAGATAGATAATGACATGGATTTCCAAGGACACTGAGTAGATGGATAAGGACAAATGAGAATTTAATTCTTTTACATAATGTGTTCCTTATTGATAAGGTCATGAGTTAGCATCCTCAAACTTATGCTAATACATCAGATTTCCCTTTCTCTCTTTCCTTTTTCTATAAATGTTTCATCTTATTCCACATTTATACTCTCTAAAAGTTTTAGAAAGAAATATCTGACATTTTAGAGAATAGACTCTTATGCTTTGGTTTGCTTAGGCTATGCCAAAATTTGTACTGTAACACCTTTTGATGCAATAAAGACTGAATTCTATCATTTTGCAAGATAGATTGAAGTGTGTCCTATGAATTCATGTATTATAGTTAAGTGAATGTATGTTCCTTGTCTGTCTGAGTTTTCTCACCTTCATGAAGTGCTTGGTAGCTCTCACAGGTCATTATAAGTGTAATTTATAATTTGTTGTTTATCTTGAAAGTGGTTATCTACCCTCTAATGTTAGTTTGATGATTGATCAATGCCTTATTGTGAAATACTTAAATGGGACTTATTTTCTTTGGTCTTGAATATGTCTCATAGTGTGTCTTGTGTAAAGTATAAGTGTTTCAAAAAGTGGTGCATCACCTCATTTTATATGCTTTCATGTATTGTTGTTACCCTCTCTCCCCTTTTCTAAGAAATTGTTAGTTTAGGTTTAGTTTAGGTGATAGATCCAGAAGGAAGTTGGCCTTCTCCAAAGGTCTGACCCAACCATAGGTGACCCACAACCTAGGGTCATTCTCATATTGGGCTTGAACAATCCCCTTATTCAGCTAGGGTACATTCTAAGACACCAACAATGACCTCTAGGTGTAATCTTAATACTTTAAACACGTATAGATAGGAAAATGACATGTGCTCCCATGACCTCAACATCAAAGTCCACCTAGATGTTTGTTTTCTCTACTATTCAAGAGTGTGAAAATATTGACAATTGATGTTGTCAAAGTTAAAGTTATAGTTGGATAACTCCACCTATGGTGCTTTGTGGATATAAATTGACACTTCCAACATCTTTGTGGTGGTGGATAACATCTAGGACTAGGTTCTTGGTCTTCCATCATGCCTAGTCAAGAGACCCACTATCCATTCTGGCCTCAAGAATGCCCTTTATGTAATAACTGAGTACTTATATTAAGCTTCTTTTAGTTTCAAGAATATGAAATAATTTACTAACAGTGTCAACCACATGAAGATGGAATCTTATATGTCACCACTAACCTACAAAAAAATGTTAGTAAGTAATTAAAAAAAAAATTATATGTACTACCTAAAAAATAAAAAAAATGATAAAATCAAATACAAATACATTTGAGAACTCAATGTACCTTGGAATTTTAATCCAATGAACTACTAGTATATGTTTTATAATCTTGATAGTAGCAATAATAACTTCATGGTCTGACTTTAAAAATTTCCATATATTCTTGTTTAATGGCCTCCCATGATATTTGACCAATTGAATATTTGTTGCAAGAACCAAATTTAAGTAGTGTAGTATCTTCCTATGTGTTTTAAAGTCTTCAAACAACCATACAACTGAATTTTTTATAGGATGTTATCATATCTAAGTTACAATGACTACCATAGACCCATTGAGATAATTAATGTTTTCTCCATATGTGATTGGGGAACTCAAATTTTTTTTCACTACACACCAACACAAGTAGTAATTTATTCCATCTTCATTGTTTTCTTCATATTTAACTTAAAAAACATGCCCTTTATCAAAAAAATAATAATGACACTATCCAGATAGATAATGAGAGTAAATATTACTTAATGATTAATATTCTACCTGGTTACACTAGATCAGATATATGGTCAAATTCATGTGACAATGTGATATTTGTAAGTTGTAATGCTAGTGGAACCTACTATATGTTGATTGGAATTAGAGGTTTGTAACTCCATTCATCCACCCACTCTTGTGACTCACACTCAATCCAAATAGATTCCATCCATATAGAATAGAAATATGTCAAGTGTCTCATATGAATAGTCTAAGCACCTACATTTGAGCTACGAAATGAGTGGACCTCACTTGATCCCATTACAGTCATACAATACTCATACTTTTCCAAGTGTTCTTCCTCCATCAACCAAAAATATATATGAACAACAAAATTTTATTGAGCACCATGGGCCATTTTCTCATTACACCATTAAAAAATGGTTGTTGCATTAGTCAAAACAACACTCTCTTCAAACTTCAACTCTTTTTTTGCAACAACTCTTTTTACACATGATCCAACACCATCATGCTCCCCTTTTCCATGGCCAGCCTCAATGAAACTCTAAATATGTTCTATGATAGTGGTAATGTGTATCCTACTCAACTACTAAACCATTTTTGCAGTATTAAGTTGTGAGGTGTAATTATCTAACCAAATTTAATGTTGATTGAAAGTAAGGTTCCTTTAGTCAACTTTCCATAGAACATCTCAAAAAAACCTTGTGCATACTTTATACAATATTATTGATCATCACTAGAATAGAAATGATACTCTGTTAATAATATAAATGATACTCCCTTAATATGTTTTGATCTTAGTTTTATTATTACATGCATGTATGAATTATATATGAATGAATATGGAAACCTATACTGAGTTGTAATATTGTGATTGAACTTACATTTATGATTTGAATGTTTAATTATTAGCAAAGTAGACTATTGTTCAACAATATAATCAAGTCAAAATGTGCCCTTCCTTATCTCTAAAATTTCATCCAACCATATATCCTTGTGTGTGTGCCTTACATACTCATAAACAATTTCCTCCTTAAATTCGACCATAAATTTTGAAATATATATCTTTTTTGTAACAAGCTTACACCTTTTAGATTATTTGCCATATTTTAAATGATAAGTCATAGATTTGTATTTGCTCAAACCAATTAAGTCCTGTATACATTTTTTTAATTTTGGCAATCCATCATAAATTCTACAATTTCAATCTAAACATGCTTTGTTATAAATGAACTATCCATCTGGTATTTTTTTAAACTAGTTGGAATAAATTCCCTAGCTGCATTTGGTAGAACTTCTATGCCACATTCTTGAAAAATATTATCAATATGCAAAGTACACCAAATATGGTGAAAAACATCATAGTGCATTGAAAATTAAACATGTTTTCTACAATAATAAGTGGTGTGCATGTGATTTTTTTCACATAAAAGGGTTTGACCATCTAAAAATATATTTGAATAATAGAAATGTGTGGATTTTTTTCTAAAAAATTAGAATAAAATTGTGTTTGGGTCATATCTAATAAATATTTTAGATGTAGTTTATAGTTATGAGAACCAACTCTTCTTTTCATGACATCTCTTATATTGGGTGAAACTCTTGTATTATATTTACAAAATTGTGTAAGTAAATATTTGAGAGAATCAATAATAGCCTTGTCCTTTCATGGAAGTCTACTAGAGAATACCCATATCTCATTGGTATTGACGTCATTAAGTCTTTGGCATATTCCAATTGCTTTCATTAATTTTGTATTTATTTATGTCTAGTTCTCAGATAGTTTTTAAAAGAAATCATCTTCTCCCTATTTGACCACTGACTACACAAGTTATAATTATACGTCAAGCAACATTACAATCTTTGTTGTGTGATGCCACACCTATAGTATGACATGCATCATGTATAGTGTGATGTTATGTGTTGTTAGTCCTGGGGTGTACATTTTAGGTCTCATCTTAATCACTTTCATCAATGAAATAAATAATTTACATTTTCGACTATCAAAGTCTACTTTTTCAAACAAATTATCCTAATGTTTTTACCTTGTCTTCTCAAATGGTGGTCAGATATATTTTGTTATGCATTAGTTTCAAAATGTTTTCATCAACTTCAATAAGTACTTGCCTTTTCTATGCACAATCCTTGGAGGTGTTACTAATTATGTAATTTGTTAAGAGGGTGTTTCAAAATCGTTATGTTGACTACTAATTTCTTTATTATTACTTTCATTATTTAGTGTTTCCATGGAATTTTATTCATTGTCACTTTCATCATTGTTTGTTTCCATGTAATTTTATTCATTATTAGGGGGTAAATCATCATTCATAAATTAATCATAAACAAAATCAAAAACTTTATACTTTGAATGTGGACTTGTAACATAATTTGGACTTCTAAGTAAACATTTGTAATTATTATTCAGTTCATC
The DNA here is from genome assembly GCA_037957365.1 of Torreya grandis. Taxonomy (NCBI): domain Eukaryota; kingdom Viridiplantae; phylum Streptophyta; class Pinopsida; order Cupressales; family Taxaceae; genus Torreya; species Torreya grandis. The sequence goes on from JARHVA010001920.1 coordinate 916,723, forward strand.
ATTGTCAATTTCATCATTATATATGAATTTGGTTCATTAGGGATAGTGTTTGTACCTTGTCTTGATTAAAATTATTGCATTCATACCTTTTTTTTCTCTCAACTCTTTTAATTGCTTTGATATTTTGTGATTTAACTTATTCCTCTTTTTTGAATGAGACCTATTACCCATGACTATAAAATTAATAGCTTTTTAAGGTGAGGTCTAAAAAAACAACATGATAACCTTTGCCCTTGAATTTCAAGCTGTAGAATGATGCAGAGAATGTTTATGGGGACATAATTATCGATTGAGGTTAAAAATAGGTCTTGAATAAGAGTTTTTGTCTATTATGAACATAACCCATACACATTATAACACATATGAATTATTATGCATATGTGTTATAATATGTACGCGCTATATTTACATAGTTATATAGTATATAACCATGTCATTAAAATATTATTTTATGTAATTTTATCTTAATTGATGTTCAAATCACATCTTATACAACTAAAATTAGGTTCAATTAGCCCCAAGTAACATCATATACTTGAAGTTATGTTCAAGGGTTTATATTACCCCCAATTTCCTCTATTATTACATTTGTGATAAAATTAGGGCTGATTAAGCCCCAAATCACATTATGTAGTCATAATTAGGTTGAAAGGGCTCAAATTGGCCCAATTTTCCTTCATGATTAAATTGGTGGACTATTTGATTTAGGGTGTTTTAGGGTGTTATCCTCGTGGGGTCAATTGACCCCCAAATTACATCCTATATAGTTAAAATTAGGTTCATGGGGTTAAATTTCATCCAACTTGCATCACTCATTGTAAAAATGGACTAATTAGCCCATATGTCAAAAATCATGAGTTAATTTATCCCCAAATCAAATCTTAAATTTGCATTTAGGTTTAAGGGATTCATATTGGCCCCAATTATCTTCATGTTTGCATTTGTAATAAAATTAGGGTTGATTAAGCCATATGTTGCATCCTATATAATTGATCAAGCCATAAATTATGTTCACCATGATCAATTTGGCCCAAATAATATCCCTGATTTCATTAATTGATTAATTAGATCAATTCATGATAGAATCAAACCTAATTTATCCCCAAATCATGTCCTACTCTTGTAGTTAGGTTTAAGGGACTCAAATTGGCCCCAATTTCCTTAGTGATTGAATTGGTGGACTATTTGGTTTATTTCGTTAAGATATTATGGTTTATTGACCCCAAATTACATCTTGTTAAGCAAAATTAGGCTCACAGGGTTCAATTTTGTCTAACTTACATCACTAAATCTAACAATTGACTAATTAGCTCAATATGTCAAGAAATATGAAATACTTTAGCCCTAAATCACATCCTAGATTTGACAGTTTCAACATGTTCATATTGGCCATAATTACCTTCATGTAAATGCATTTATGATAAAATCAGGGTTTAGGTTTTAGGGTTGTAACAATTGACTAATTGGCTCAATATGTCAAGAAATATGAGCTAATTCAAATCATATCCTAGACTCGAAATTAGGTTCAACATATTTAAATTGACCTCAATAGCCTTCATGTAAATGCATTTGTAATAAAATTAGATTTTAGGGTTTAGGGTTGTAAAAATTGACTAATTGGCTCAATATGTTAGGAAATATGAACTAATTTAGTCCCAAATCACATCTTATACTCACAGTTAGGTTTAACGGGTTTAGATTGGCCCTAATTACTTTCATTTTTATATTTATGATAAAATTAGGGTTGATTAAGCCATATGAACTAATTTATCCCAAATCACATCTTGATCTTGCAGTTAGGTTGAATGGGCTCAAGTTTGCCTCAAATGCCTCCTTGTTTGAATGAATCAACTATTTGGTTCATTATATGATGACATTAGGGTCAATTTCACTCCAAATCACATCATATACAATTGAAAATAGGTTCATGTGGCTCAATTTTTTTTTTAAATGTGTCACTAATTGTACCATTTGACTAATTAACTCAATCTATGATGAAATCAAATCCAATTTAGCCTCAAATAAAATTATATAGTTGTAATTAGGTTCAATGAGATCATTTAACCCTAATTTCCTTCATTATTGAAACAATCAACTATTTCATTTTATATGATGATATTGGAGTTTATTGAGCCTAAAACCACATCATATACATGTCAAACTTGCATCTATCATTAAACCAAATAATTCATTACTTCATTCTCTGATAAAATTAGAGCCAATTAATCTCCAAATCACATTTATTAGTCACATTTAGGTTGAATGGGATCAAATTAGCCCCAAGTGCCTTCAGGTTCAACCAATGGACTATTTGGTTTATTTTTTACGACATTGGGGTTAACGAACCCAAATTAAATCCTTTATAGTCAAAATTAAGTTCAAAAGGCTTAATTTCACTCAAATTGCATCACTAATTACACCAATTCAACCAATATGCTAGTAAATCTTCATTAATTTAGCCTCAAATCACATCCTATATATGCAGTTACATTCAAGGGATTCAAATTGGTTGTAATTGCCTCCACCATTAAAATAATTGACTCATTCATTTACTTTATAATGAAATTGAGCCTGGTTGAACCCTAAATAATGTTCTATATAGTTGAAATTATGATCAAAAGCATAAACTCACCAAATTTTCATCATTATACCCATTATGTCCTTTGTATTGTAGTGTATGTAATGACACTCTCCACTTCAAAATAAAAATATAAAAAATATAAATGTGAATAGATGCATAGATAAATATAAACACATATACATAGACTAAATTCATTTTTTATGTTATATAAATATAGCATGTACGCACTATAATGTATATGTGTTATGTTTGAATTCAAAAAGCAAGCCTTTTGGCTCAAAAATTGCTCTGATTACTGAGCCAAAGATTTGAACCTGTCATCACACAGCCAAATCTGAGATATTTGATGGAAAATAAGAAAATTCAACTTCCATCACCAAATACACTATGAATTTCAATGAGACAATTCATAAAATTATTGCCATGATGATGAACATGCTTTCCCCTTTTCCAATTTTTTTTTTTTTTTTGACTATTTTAAGATTTTCATCTATGTTGATTTCTAACTATGGTTTTTTAGGCCACTACATGACAAAAATATACATGCATATATATATTGTTGATCCAAATTCAAAAAAAGTTATATGGTCACAAACTAATCTAAATTTTATGTGTATTTAAAACAAAAACTATTTTTCAATTTTTTTAGGTAGTTAGGGGGGCTAACGACTGACTATCCATTTTTTTAGTTTTCAGGATCTACTTGTAAAATTAATTAAAAAAATTAACTAAAAAATTATTAAAAAATATAGGTCATAAACTAGATGATCTTATCTAAATTTTTACCAAAGGGTTTCAAATAATATTAAATAATGTTAAAAAATGATGGGTCGTACGACCAACTATCTATTTTATTTCATTAAAAAAATATGACTTCCTCTTCAAATTTTAGATGTCTAACCTATTTATACTTAACCATTTAAAAAATAGTGTTTTGAAAACTATACTTGAAATGCAACAGTTCATGTTCTTATATCATCTTCAAATTTTTAGTGTAACCATCTCAAATTATCTACATAGGTTAAGATTTATTAATTTTTAGGGAAAACATGTCCACAGATAGGCCCCTTTTTTTCCACCATATTTCTACACTTACCCATATGATTGAATCAATACCAATTACCTATAGAAAAGATGTACATTGAGAATACCTAGTTTCCCTGATTCCTTATTCACACAACTCCATAGATGATTGAAGAGCCTTGAATGGATATTTGTTACACCCAATTATCATATATTTCATACATCTTAATATGTGACACAACATCACTACTTGAAAAACAAAAAAGGATATGTTATGTGCAAAATTTAACAAATATAATTGAAAATGGATTTGACTTTCTTTATTGATTTTTTTGGATAACATTTAAATAAGAACTCTGTCAACCCCATCTAAACTAGTATTATGAATCTAAGATACCCAAATATTAAAACCACACAATACTAATATTGATGCTAAAGTTTGAAAGATACATAATTTTTCTTTGGCATCCTAAAACTAAAGCTAGAAAAATTGTATCGCAAGTGTAGTAATTATAGCATACACATTACATAATACATCTTTTTCAATAAAGAAATAATTGTAGGAAGGTCCTTTGAATGACACATGTTGACATAAATTAAACAATATGATTTCTATTCTATAGTTGGGGAGTCCTAACTAGATTAGATATTATGCATAGAAGGATATATTCATTTTAATTAAAAATTACACACAAATTTATCTTAAACTATTTTCATTTCATATATATTTGAATTTCAATACATTTTTTTTGTTCCATTAATATTTATATTTATTCTTATGATATGATGTGATATTCATTATCTTCCACACCATTTACACCATTATATGCCATTTAAATGTCAAAGGCTACATCTCTTCACTCATTGTTACTATTGGTAACCATTGATTTACACTCTTTTACATTCTTAACTACCAATTAAAGGATATTTACATATATACCATGGTATTTATGCATTTTCCTTATGTATACTATATTATATTCTTCTGTGTTATCATTGTGGTATGTTTTTGGTTTTTACAATATACTATAATTCTCATATAACCTTGATGAATAACCCTACCAACATCATCCCCAGATTTAAAACATTTATAGTTTCCTCAAGATGGGTTTTAAGAATAACCTTTCTACTTTGGATTTCCCATTGTGGTTTTTCCTTTTCATCTATGGCAAATTACTCTTCATCCTCAAAATCATTAGTTTTCTCCATAGTACACATTATTTTTACATCATTACGTGTTTTTATTTTTCCTATGACATCCTCCCTTTATTACGCAACATATTTTATGGTTGCCTCATTTTATTCATCTATGGAATAATATTTTATATCTATGTCATCATCCTCTACCCCCATAAAATAATATTTTTCTTCTATGATGTCATTCATTACTTTTGTAGTGCCATATCCCTCTTTAGTAATGTAATATTCATATTTTTTTCACAGTTTCATCTCTTTTTTCCACAAAATCATAATCTTCATTGATGGTATCATATTATTCTTATCCCAAGTAATTATTTGCTCCTACAATGTAATTCATTTCTTCCATGGTATACTGGCCTTATTTTCCCTTTGTGGTATGACAAATTTGTTTCACGACATGTTTTCATTTATCCATGGTATCACCTAAGGTAACATCATCTTCTTCTGTCATAGATTAATAATTTGTGTTTGTTGTGTCTTAATATTCCTTCATATATTAATAATTATCTCTCGCTATATCATTTATGTCTTCATCATAATCATCCTCTGTATCTTGTGTTACTTTATATGTATATAATAACTTATGTACCCTTGTATTTGGCTCATTGTAAAATGATTCTTCTATATATTATTCTAAATTTAGCTTTGACTCATCATTATTTGTGCAAATCTTAACCTCCTTGTTTGGTTTATACTCTATGTTTAACTCACCAATTTTATTAACAAACTCTACACTAAAAATCTCATCATGCTTCCTTTCATATTGTTCATTTGTTATGGCCAATGTATCTTCCATACCCCTTCCCAATGGTAAGTGGGCTACTACCCCACTACCTTCCATCCTTATCCCTTAATTTATGGATTATAATATCCCATTACAATCAACAAACCATTCCAACATTAATAATATTGGGTAAGATGACTTATATGTTTCCATGCCTTTAAAATCTGTTATTATAGTGATACCTAAAAAATCAACTTCTACTCCTTTTAATGCCCCTATGGGTTTTTGCATTGTGGAATCTACCATTTTTATATCATAATATATCACATGTAATGGATTCTTTCATCAGGCCTCTCTGATAGCTCATGGTTTCAAATTCATATCCACACTAATATCCAATAATCTATGATATATCTCTTTGCTGACAATTTTCACATCTAACAAGATTATTGATTTTCTGCATTTTCTTCTAGTTCTACGTACATTTTTCTCTTTATCATTTTTCACTTTTTTCCATCCTATAATTTTTATGGGATATCCCATGTTTATTTAACAAAAATATAAAAATAATCTAGTAGTCCCTGAGATTTTTTTAACTATGATATATTTTTCTAGTGCTTCTTCCTCTAATGCTAAATTATTTCACATCATATATTTTCACACTCGCTCTTTATTTTTCAAAATTTCCTCCATTTCCTATAATTTGTTTGATTTGGTTTCTCTTGTATTTGAACATTCTATTCCTTCTGCTTTAGTAACTTCTACTTTTCTTCCTTTTATTTCTCCTTATATATAATCTATCTTAAAGTCATTATTTGATTGCTCTCTTTCATCCCATGACTTCATTGTTTCCATTCTACAACTCTTCATTTCTTTGTTCCATAGATTTTTTTTATTCTATGGCTTCTTATTTTATATATTTTTGGTTTATTATACAGTTTCTTTTTTTTCATTTTGCAATTTTGACTTTTTAGTTTTTTAGTTTTCTTTGAGGATTTTATTTTATTTTTACTCTCTCTCTCTCTCTCTCTCTCTCTCTCTCTCTCTCTCTCTCTCTCTCTCTCTCTCTCTCTCTCTCTCTCTCTCTCTCTCTCTCTCTCTCTCTCTCTCTCTCTCTCTCTCTCTCTCTCTCTCTCTCTCTCTAAATGGCATGGGTATGATAGTTGGTTCAAGGAGTTCATATCCTTAGAAAATATTTGATATCCTTAATAATATTTTACAATTGGGAGGACACAACTTCTCGCATACCATTTTCATCTTCCCTTTCATCTCTTTCTTATCTATTAACTTTAACTTATCTGTCCTAATCATTTTCATCTCTATTATATATTCCTCCTATTCCACTCTCTTACATTCTAATCTGGTTTCCCAATTATTTTTCCTAATAGCTTCTTCTATTATATTTATAACTGAATTTTGAAAATATACTTCTCTCTCTTTCCTATTGTTTCCTTCTCCTTCCACTCTTTCCTTCTTATCCTTCATCTCATTATTCTCTTCAATTATTTCTATACTTTCTAATTTCTCTCCTTATATCCACCTAAGTCTTATTATACTAAAAAAAGGTCCTCTTTGGAACACCTCATGATACATATTTTTAGACATGAAAATGTCTTGTGAACACCTTTTGCAACATTTCTATTAGGTTTCTTAAGTGATCATGGCAATTTTAGTGCTAAAAAGGGATCTTTTGAAGTCATTTGTACAAGTTTTCAAGGTGAAGTTAAATTTAAAGCATATTAAATACTTAGTTTATCCTCATTAAGGTCAAATATATGGTTTGGAAGGAGTTATATGTTCTAAAATGCAAAAAACCCATTCATCTCTCCCATCAACTTCTTTAGTAGCTCAAGGGAGGTCAACGATTTTTACTTAGTACAGATAGGAAAGAGAAGTTCAAGTCAAAATATCTTGAGAAATGATAGGGATCCTAATGAACTTCAATTTTTAGTTTTTTTTTTCATATTTATATCTCCATCTTTACGAACAATCATTAAGAGTGTAAGGGGGTCACTATGTCCTAGTCATCCAGATAGGGTCCCGATTTGCCTTTGTTTCTTCACTTCATAACTCGATAGAGAAAAATGGTTATGGTAGGATGATTTCAAGGAAAAATATGACATATTCCATTTTGGATTCATTAGGTACCTTATTTTGATAATGATATTTTGGTATAAATTTAGTTGCCTATATTGATTGTCAAGTGTAGCAACTAGGAAGCACATTTGTCTAATAACTCAATGTTTTCATATCTAAAGGTTTCTCAAGTTTATATTTTAGTCATTTGTCATGTCCCCTTTTTAGTGGACATTGACAGACTTGATGATTAGCCTATTATACAACCCTCGTAGGCTAATAGGATGGATAGAGGGTCATGATGGAGATTGGTTTGGCTTAGATTAGCAGAATTTATTTCAGTTGACATTCATTTGGGCTTTTTTAGGCATGTTTGTCTGAGCTCCTACTTTTTAGGGATATTTGACATGCAGTGGAGCACCCTTATTTTGGTATGGTCATGTGCAGAATCACTCCCTAGTTCACCAGATTCGAACGGTTCGAGGATCTGACATGTATTGAGGGAGATATTAATATTTGATTGATTTAATCAAATATTAATTATTTGATCTAATTTTAATTATAAACCCTAATTCTAATTTAAGAAACCCTAATTAGGGCAAGCACATCTTTTTGAGGGTATAAGGGTTTCTCATGGAGGCCATTATTGATTATGCATTGATTATTGATTTTGATATTGAAGAATTCTTCTGTGAAGACTGAGCCAAGGGTTCCAAGATTCCATTTGCATTGGAGAACGTCCACTCTTCAGTGTGTGCGATTCAGAGTTTGTGAGATATCAGCTGATTTATTGCCAAATTGAGAGATAGCTTCATACAAAATTTATCACAGAGATTTACAGATTTGAGAGGTAACTTCATACAGAAGTTGTCACAGAGCTTTCCAGGTATTTATTTCATTAGGTTTTGTTTGAGTAATTGTTCAGAGTAAAGATCTTACGTATTAGGCTATATTTCTTTAGATCTAGAGTACAACATACATGTCGCACTATTTTTCCATTAGTAGTTGTACGAAATTCGTACAAATCTATACAATTTCGTACAATTTTGCATCAGGCTGGACAGCGCCACAGGAAGTGCAGAGACCAATGTCGGTAGAGTTCACAGTGTTATACTACCGACAGTGGCAGTATAACTGACGTCGGCAGCTTTTCCTATCAACATCGGCAGTATTACCGACGATGGCAGCTTTTCTTACCGACATCGACAGTATTATCGACGATGGCAACTTTTCCTACCGACAGCGGCAGTATTACCGACGATGGCAACTTTCACAGTGTTATCCTTCCGACAGCGGTAGAATAACCGACGTCGGTGACTGTGTGTCAATACATCAACTCGAGAGCCATTTCAGATTTGCAAAAGGATCAGGTTTTGAGGCGATATTTGTATTCTTTTATATGCATAAGAGAGGACTGTAATTATAATCATCTGAACAAGTGATAAATCTTTGATTTGCTATTGAGAGATTATATTGTGGTTGATTTATTTATTTGAAGATATTTTGCAAAAATCGCAATTTGTTCTTATTTCATACAAAATTTCAGAATAATCAGAAAAGCAATTCAAAGCTTTTGTCTATATATATTCCCTATTTGAAGGGGATATTACATCATTTCATACCTCTTACCTTAAAAAAATTCTTGTATGACTTATATGAAGAATGCATTCCATGGGCAATGATAGTGAGATGGTCTTTTAGCAAGGTGCAGCCACAAAATCATGAGTACCTGATGTAACAAGATCATAGAGAAGAGCTATGAAGATAAAAGGTTAGTTGAAGAGCTTGAGGTAGTTACAGATCACTCTATAAAGTTATTTAAGGTGACTAGTGACATTTTAGAGAGCAAATATTGAATTAGACCTTATGAACTATAATGACACAATCAGGTTTGTGTATCATGATCAAAAGAAACTTCAAATGGACTGTGTGCACCTAAAGATGAACTATGAAGGTGACAAATAGATATTCAAGGTGATCTAAGCCATTGGAAAGATGAGAATATTTCAAAACACTTGAACACATGGTTCAAGATATCACGAATTTACAAATTAGGATCATTAAAGAAGACTTTAAAGCATAATTTAGCAAACTTTAAGGTTTGTCTACAAAGTTTAAGGTAATAAGTTGTCTATACTATTTGTAAGCTTTGAGGTTGGTCGAAGTATTCGTCAAGCTCATATCATGTTTTTTTCAGAACTAGTGTGATTTCCTCCTACTGCCTTGCACTCTTGAAACACCAATAACGACTTTATTTGTCCTTTTGGATAGATTAAGGTTGTTTAACATCATTTAAGGTAAAGATCATTCTTTGGTTTCATGCTAGTCAAGCCTTTTCATATCAAGTCGATGCTTCTCTAATTTAATTCAAGGTAATGGATAGTCGATGAATGTATTGATACAAATTTTTAATTTGATTCAACCTTATCATGCCTTTTTCTATCCATGTAGAGGCCAAAAAGACCAAATGATCATCTACAACAATATTGTGAACCATAGTGATATAACCAGGCCTATTGAAACATGAGAGTGGATGTATGCATTAAGATGAGAGATTAGGTGGGTGTATGATTATATTAAGTCATGAAGGGTATTAAATACCTAAATAATATCAAAGTGAATGATCATAACATGTTCATCTCAAGCACCTATAGTCACCCATCCTATAAGAACATAGTTAGGCATGTATCTAAGGAATTGGAGATGAGGACTGTGAATGGTGGTTAGAGGACCAAATGAGGCTATAGGCATATAATGTGGAGTATGTTTAAATAAATACAGGTGGATTAATGTTTGAGGATTCACTTCCTTAATCCAACAAACCAATTTTGGATGCCTACAACTAAAGAAGACAAACATGCATGTATGAGAAAGGGACCATCACCTACAAGTTCTTGAAGAAATTGAGGATGAAATGGAAGAAATAAATCCATAATAAGGTGATTATAATCACAATTATATATTCATGAATTTTTAAATTCTTCTAGTAGTGAAAAAGGGAGAACTCTCAGCCAATAATCACCTACAACTAGCCCTTGAGCAAGTTTTAAGACATGTGTAGTCAATCTGAAGATATGGGGTCTGATACGAAGTTGAGAGGTTTATTACGTATGTAAAAAAAGGTCATGGGGTGTTAAATAATTTTTTTAAGATTTTATTAACTCTAAAATTCCATTAAAACCCCAATACATACATACAGGTCTGCTTAAGGTTCAAATCTTTTCAAATGTGATATAGATCAATCAGCATTGAATTTGGAGTCATGATGGTCTGAGGAGGATTTGAATACGAATATTCAAGGGTTTTTAATTATTTTAAAATTATATAAAGAGCATAATATTCTATTTGAAGAGACTAGGTTTCAAGTTTAATGTTCAAGAGCCATCTAGCCCTCAGGCCTATTATAGGTAGATTAGTCTAAATTAAGCATGTTGAAATCTCATCAAGACATATGAAAATATTATAGAAGTATAATTAACATGTAAATAAAATCATTATAAACTCCCTAAATAAGTAATTTTGAGGACATAGGTGTCTGACATTGTATTAAACTCTTTTTTATCTTGGCAAGCAAAATGAGTATTTATAGATAATTGAGGCCTCTGTGTGAAGAGTCGCATAAATTTGTAGGTTGTGGAGATATATTGATGATGGAAATATATTAAGAAGGTGTATAAGGTGTTTCAAGGTGATTATATGGTTTTAAATCCATTGAGATGGATAAATAGATAAGGATCATTTCAAAATTGCAAATCAGACCTAGTATGCATACATAGACATGTATGTCTTCTTGAAGAGAAGATGTCTTTTTGATACAAGGATGAACCATGAGGATAATTAAGGTGTGTATATATTAATAATAACATGTATTTAACCCTCTAACATTTTTTTTATCACCAAAGTGATATAATGCCAGTAGAAGAGGATCATTTCAAAGTTGTAGTCAAGAAGGGCTTAATGGTCACCTACAACCAAGGGCAGTCTTAGCATAATAAGGTAGAAAGGGTGAAAATTATATTTTAAATTTGGAATATGGAGTTTGTATAGGATGTGAAGGAAAATACATAAGGTTTATAACATGATTCACATCCTTGGTAAAGTTAAATGAGGTCAAAAGAGGACTGTGAGGGTCAAAATGACCAACTTGCTTATAAACCCTCAATCTCAATCAATGATATTGATGAAGGTCTTGAGGGAAAAAATAACAATGGATATCATTAGATAAATTCATAATGAATGTTTTATACCTTCTTTAGGCACTAACACTCATAATAAAACTCAAAAATTTACACGTTCAGGCATGTTTCTCTCTCAACCTCACAGAATCTTTAGTCTGTTAGTCGAAGTTCATGTTCTTGTGCTCAGATCTTTCATGAAATTTTGCATGGGAACTCAGGCCCATAGGTGATTTTGTATGGGTCCCCCTACTCCAAATTTTTGGCATTATTTTTTGGATTATCCCGCTGTGCTTTATGAATCATCGTTAAGATGCTAAATTGCTTAAACCCATGTTAAACCCTCCTAAAGGACCTCATGAGAGAGTAGGTGTTTCTAATTCACTCAAATGGAATCCTTTTACCTCTAAACAACTTTTATCACATCCAAATGTGTCATAATCATCTTAATATGGTACTTTATAGTACATTTGCAAGTACAAGCATACATAATTTCTAAGAAAATAACACTATAGGTGTCTTTGTGAGGAAATAAAGTATGAAATGGCTTATAAACCATGAGAAGAGGTCAATTAAGGTTTAATAAATGTTAAAAAACTCTATAAACACCTTTTCAAGTCTCATACTAGACTTTTATAGCTCTGCAAGTTGTCAATTTGGTCAAAATGTGATGAAAGCTCAGTTTTGCAAGCTAAAAGGATAATATGCAATCCTATAAAGTTATTAAAAGGGATTATTTATAGGAGATTGAGTTATTAAAGGGTGTTTTATAGCTCAAAAAATATATTTCAAGCATCAAAACCTAAAAATTTCATGAATAACACTTCAAATGCCTCTCAAGCCTATACAAGCACCTAAACTAGGGTTTTTGGCCATTTCATGGTTCACACATCCGTACAAGGTCTCAAAACTTGAAATTTGACATGCAGAATGGTATTGGAATGGGTAAAGTGAATCAAATACTTCCTAGAAATTTCACATATGTGGGAGTGATTTTGGGCAAAATCTCAGTTTCTAAGGAGGCCTAATTAAGGAGAGAGAATGGTAGAAAAAGGACACTTCCACTCAGAGTTAGGTCCTAAAACTTGGAATGGAGTTGTAAGGGGATACTAGGTTTTCAAATATGTCTTAGTTTTATAATATCATTCGTACATTCTTCTACACAAGGAGGTTTACTTATTTTGAAGGCTACAATGAATGAAGCTAAATGGGACCTTTTGGAGTAAAATCACATCTTTTGAACAGTTTGATGGCTCCAAATGTCTTTTTGTAGGTTTTATATGATGTTGATAGGCCATCTGTGGAGGAAATTTGCTTTTTTTGAGGCAAAATCAAGTTTTTTCACCTTCTACGCCATATTACAAGAGGAGGACTCCAAGTGATCAAATAACCAATTCAATACATAGAAGTTATTAAACATGTTTTTCAAGGTGACCCCTACCTCCTACACCACTTGGAGAATAAGAACAAGTCAAGAGTTAGTTGTAAAAAGCATTCAA